>PVJI01000386.1:0-274047 GCA_004026765.1 Micronycteris hirsuta
CGCATGTATCCATCCAACAGGACTTCCCATATTCACCCCTAAACTAGGACAGGTTTCCCCCAGGTATCATTGTTCGATCAAGAATAGGCATGTGATTTCAGTCACCCTAATTAAATTGAGGGAAAGAAATTATATTCCATGGTTCCTTCCCTGAGTTTCTCTCTTGCAGTCTTTCTTGAGGCCATGGAAAAATTCAGCCTCACTTGCCCTTGGCTGCCTTCTTGCATCATCTCCAAGAGAAGTACATTTGCATCAGCTGAATACAAAGGCTGAGAACTGCAAATGGGAGAGAAGAAGAACAAGGCTGTTTGTGGCAGCATTGGAGAGCTGATTGTAATGTGCCTGGAACTTACTTTACCTTTGAATTTTCTGTGTTGTGAGGCAAATTTCCATATTGGTATCCCATTACCAGCAGCCAGAAGCATCCTGACTAATGAAAACCCTAAGACTTTCAATTCTAAGTTGAACACTTCCCTGCAAGTTTGATTTAGGCCCTTTGCAGCTTCAGCCCTGATCTCTCAATACTTCGGCAGCTGGAATTTTAGCCGTGAGCCCCTTTGAATCTAGAAGACCCTTGGAGACTGTCTGTAGTTGAGCTCATCAAGCTCTGAGACTCCTTTTAGGAGCCTGGTAGTGGTGGTCTTGTGGAAGGGGCTGGAGTGGTGGGAGGTTGATGTGGCAGGGACCAAATTAGTAGGAGAAATTTGTTAAGAAAAAGAATCTGACTCTTTTTTGCTGGAGGTGTTATTTTTTTTTTTTCCTTAAGCATTGGTGTGGTAGGAAAAAAAGGTGTTTTTTTTTTCAGTAAGAACACTAAAATCAAACACTGACTCCACCTTTCGTTAGCTAAGCAAGTGTGACCCTAAGCAAGTTACTTAGTCTCACTAAACCTCCATTTCCTCACCTTCAAAAACAAACAAACAAACAAACCCAAGATCAGTCCTATTATCTCTAATCTTGAAAGGGTTACAGATAACGTAGAGTCAATAGAGGGGCTAAGTCTAAAATATGAGAGCCATTCTGATGACCTTGACTTTACATCACTCTGTCCATCCAATACTCCTGTGTAGTCAACAAATAATTATTGAGCACCTGCTACATTACCAGGTATGGCCATAGGCACCCATGTTCAATAACACTTTTATTGCCCATCAGTGTCTTTTATAAGGAAAATATTCAGTATGTGTTGGAAACAGGTATACATATACCTCTATTTTTGAAATCTTTCTTTTAAAAGACTAAAATTCTTCCTTTCCAGTCTTATGATAACTTTACTCAAATGTCGTTTATCTCTCAAAGGTATAGAAGCCAGGACTTCCTTTTAGAAAGATCACATTGGTATCCCTTTCCAGTCCAAACTTCACGGTCTACTTTATTAGGGAATATCAAGAGCTTCACGTGGGAAGAATGAATATCAACAGCTTCACATGAGAAGAATGAGGAAAAGTCTCCTTTTTCCCTTTACAAGTATGACTTGAGATGATTACCCCAATTCATATATAAAAGTTAACTCTGATCCTAGATGTGAGGGGCCAATGTCCCCAAGTGGCAGGAGCCACACCTTCTGTCCTTCAAGATGTTTCTGTCTCTGGACACCTCTCAGCATTCCTGAACAGCTACTGGAAGGAAGCGGGTGCCTTCCTTTACATGTGGGGAAACCAGAAATGACCATCGAAGGGAAGAAGAACCTCGGAGGCCAGAATTCACAGGCATGGGTTAGTGGTATCTGCCCATGTGGAGGTTTACCCTTCGGCTTTACAGAAAAGCGCATGATTGATGGAGGCAGGAGTGGTTTATCTTCGACTGAGCTGGAACTTTAAAAGGGAAGCAATACCCCCTGAGGCCATTCCATTGACGGAAGCAATAATCATTAAAGACATTTCCCACAGGAATGAGGGGTCTCTGAGTGTTAGGACCACAGAGTGTATTGGCCCCTCCCTACTTGCCATGTCCCCCTCCATGGCCGACACAGCAATGTTGTTCGTTGTCAAGGGACTCTGCAGGTCCTGTCCACCCAGGTGACCTGACAGAATTTTTCTTATTTCTCTCCAACAGGACTGTTCTCCTTTGGAGACCAATGGAAATTTGATGTCCTCAGAAAAAGCGATAACATAGGCCAGCACCACTTCTGCAGTGCCTCCAATAAAGGCAAATATTAATAATATGTAAATCTTTCCAATGCCTGCTCTGTGAGTTAAATAACCGACCAAGATGATCCCAACCAATGACCAGCACCGCAGACAAACAGCCCGCTGTGCCTTTCTGCAGACTGTTGCTATTACCCTTCTGCTTGGCTAAACATTCTTAGTCTTCTCCTAACAATGATCAACTAGTTCCTTTAAAAAATTATCAAGATAAAAAAAACACAAACTCAAAAAAAGCTTCTATTTTCTTCATTTACACAGATAGAAAGGAGTATAGTTTATAGTCTCTGACTCTGTGGGAAGCCAGACGTACGCCGGGTGAAGAAACTTAGATAGAAACGTGAGAGACTCCAGGAGGCAGGAGAAGATGGCTTTTCACGTCACAGAGGAACTCGTGCCTTGAGACTGCGGTTGGCTGGCGTGATTAAGGTGGGGGTCACGGCAGGACCCTAAAGAACGGGCAGGGTGTAAAGAATGACAGATGAGAGAAAGGGTATTCTAGGCAGAGAAGAAGAGTGTGGATGAAGGTTCCATGGTGAAGTCCCAGCTTCCCTGACCAAAGGAAGACTGAGCTGGCATGCTGAAGCCAGTCCATTGAGCTCTGAGTATGAAATTCGGGTGTTTAGGTTGTGTCTTGAAAGCACCGAGGAGACACTGAAGATTGCACAGGTGAACATTATGAGGAATCTGGAATTTTATGATTATAAATCTGGCAGGTGAGGGTGGGGGGATTGAAAACGGAGAGCCAGAAGCGACTGCAGAGTCCACAGCCTCCTAAATCAGGACCGTGATGGTGTGATGATGGTGTGGTGGAGGGGACAAGAAGGAGGGGAGTGAGATGCTGACAATCAGGTGTTTTTCCTACGGAGACTCACTGAGAGTTTCATAGTTCTTCACTACGTTTCACAGGAGAAAATTAGCGAGGTCAAAATGCAGAACGTGGTAAGGTTCTGGTTTTTTAAAAATCTTTTGAATAGAAATATTAAAAGCTTATGAGTTATATTCAGTGTGAACCAGCACCCATTCTCCTTGCTGTGTGTGATGCAGAGAAGTAAAATATGCATCCTGCATCTGGTTTGTGCGTATCAATAATAATGTGTAAAGAAATCACATCTAAAATTTAATCAGGGTTTCTGATTATAAACTGTATGAATCACTAAGATAACATTCTTGGAGCAGAATCTCCCACATCACAAATCTCAATGTACAGATATCAGCCTTTAAATTAAATTTTCGTCACCAAATCGGATCATAAAATGTCATAGCCTAATTCTCTTCTTATGACTAAGAGAGAGACTAAGGAGAGGGAAATGATTTCCCACCTCCCATACTTGGCTTCCCTCACCTCCTGCTTATGCCACAAGTTATATTGTTAGTTCCACGGTGGCTGAACAAGCCTCTCTTGATCTTTTACTTATTCTCATACATATAAATTAGAATGAGGTGAAAGGCATTTCACATGACGTTGCTAACTGCCAACTTTGCTCCATCCTACTTGCTTCATGTCCTGACAAAACCCAAAGAAATGTAGGAAAAAATCATCCATCTTGACAGACGGGAACAGAGAAGAAGGAGGGACTGACTGCCCACCCTTCCTCCCTCACACCTCGCAACATCACGGCCAATAGGCTGGGCTTCCAATAACTGTAGGGAAAATTTATTTCAATCCTTTAAAAAAACACTTTTAGCCATGTTCCCGTGTTTAAGTTTTAGGTCTCAGAAATATAGTTAGGTATATTATTAAACTAGTATCTTCTTTAAGGCAGATACCATGTTCTGTTCATTTAAAAGTCCTTTGTCTTCGCTTTGTCTCCACAACGCCTACTTCTGACCCTGGCAATAGCCGATACTTGGTTGGCATTTATTGACTTGAGTTATTGAATCATGCTTTATTAAAGATATAGATTGAAAACGTATGAACCAGGAGGATTAATCTGGAGTCAAGATAATTTTAATCAATGATCCCTTTTAGCTTTTTGGTTTAGCGAATAACCACTTGAAGGGCCCTTTGGAGGAGAGCGCTGGGCCAGGTCCTTTAAACTGTGGCAGGGGCGAGACATGCCCACATTGTTCCAGCGCAGGTTTGTGAACCTGACAAAATGCAACAGCGGGCGAGTCCTTTACTGAATGGCCTTCCGATGGTTAATTTTGTTTGCTGATGGCAGATAGCAAAGCCACAGAAAAGCTGCTCTCGTTGTTCAAAGAGCCTTTTCAATTTTTAATTTGACGTGGAGGGTAACATGGTCTTCGACACACGCAGACGGCGGTTATCTCTCCGCATCAACCTCTCTGGTCGGCTTCAACCCGTCTTGGCTGAAAGCAGCCCTATTGTAGGTCCCTTTTCTGGCTCTGGCTTACATGTGTGGTTCGGTGACAAGATCCCTGATAAACTGGCACAGAAAATGAGGAAATGGGCTTTTAAATGGTCACCTGATTATTCACTGTTCTATGTTGAGTTTCTGCCTGACAGACTTAGCAGAGAAAGGAGTCTCACAAAGCAGACTTGGGATTTGCCTGCCAGTTCCTGGTGAAGGGAGAGGGAGGTGCCTGGGAGGTGACCTCATCCAACTTTGCCATTTTAATGTGAGGAGACTGATGTGCAGGGGGCTAATGACTCATTCAAGGTCATGCAGCTCGACTTGGAGTTGGGATTAGAATTCAGCTTGTTCAGGGCTCTTGCTTTGTTGACTTCTTTTTTTTTCCTGATGGTTGTTAGGGCAATGTAGGAGAAAAAAAGAGGCAGATGCCCTAGTTTTTCATGGACTTTTTCCAAGCATACCGTTTTGTGGGGGATTACTATAAGGTGTCTAGGCTTCCTTAGCTAGACCATCATTTTAAAAAGACCCTGGAAAGAACACTGGCTGTGTATTTGGACTTAGGCTTAAGTTCAGTATCTACCATCGCTGTAATTTATGGAGCACCTTCTGTATGCTAGATATTGTGCAGTTGTGACTTTTACCTTCAATGAATCTGGAAGGAGGGATCATCAGCCCTCCTCTGTAAATGGAAAAGCCAAGGCTTAGGGCTGCTAGACATTGTTCCTCCTGCCGTGAGCTATTCAAATCTAGTGATTTCGTAATTTCCAAAGCCCCTTTCTTCCCTTACACCATGCTGCCCTCGTTAGTGTGTCTTCAGGCAAGTTATTTAAGGCCTCAAAACCAGTTTCCTCAACTGTCAAATGGATACATTAATATTCTTCCTACCATTGATGTAGGATGAAATGAGAAATAATGTATCTAGAGTACCTGGCTTCGGACTTGACACACACAGAAGGCACTCATCAAAAGTCAGTTCCATTCTATACCTATATCCCTCTCCCCTATGAATTTTTTTTAGTAGGATTTATATCCTGAACTATCTGGACTCACTTTGAAAAGAGAAAACAGAAACATTTCCAAGTTGTCAGACAAGGTCAGCGGTGGATTAAACATTCCAGATGATAATCCCAAACTGTCAAAAGAACCTGATGACAAACTAAATTGCAGAGAACTGGGCTCTGAGCCTGGTCCCTGTGAGTGAAATAACTGAATCAACCACGGGTAGAAGAAGCACCAACGTGCATTCAGCATCCTCAATTTGAAATTCAGGTAGGGTTTCCAGAAAAAAAAAAGTGTTCAATATTCAGGTAAATGTTAGACAGTGGATTTGTTCTGTGTCCCACATATTGATCCTACCTTATTTGTCCTATACAAAGTGAAAAGATGCAGCCTCATTCATTTAATAATATCAAGTGGGCATCAGAAATTATTTGACCATTTCTTGAAGCAAAGTACATTCTTTTGTACTACACTTCTGAAATTATACCCTAAGTATAAATGGAATTCAACTTACAAAAATTCAATTTGCATGCAATGCTTCAGAGAGACACCTATTGTACTCAGCCAGAGACACTTTTTACAGTTGGTAGCAATCAAAGAGGTTTATATTAAGAGGATAACAATGAAGCAAAAATAAAAATGAAAAGACCATCATGCTTGGTTTAGCCCTGCAAAAGACAATGGAAGGGCTAGGAAGGGAAATCACAGTGATATAAAACAAGATCAGTATCTTTTTAGATTTAGTGATTGACCTCAGAAAAAAATCAGAAAAATCATTCTACAGACTCCTGAATGGAGAGCTGTGTGTTCATGCTGAAACATTCCATCACACCAGGCTTGTGACAAGGACGACAACCAAGCAAAAAGCTGTTCTTGTCTAGAATATAAGTTGCAAGGGGGCAGGGTGTTCTGTTCACATTTATCATTTACTTCCTTTTCCATGACATGACACTCAACAATTACCGAGTGCAAATGAGGAACAAGGTCTAGTCTGTGCTAGAAGGAAAGTTCCCCAGAGGCCTACTGAATGAATGTCTTACCCCAACGGTGCAGGGAGCAAGGTTAAGAATTCCCGAGGGTTCCGGTCCAGGTTGGTGTCACTGTGCTGCCGTCCTGCTGGTTAAACATGAGGGAGAAGTCCGCTTAAACCTGCCCATGCTACAAAATAACCTGCCTAATGCATAGCATTCTTTCCCACTGGGTATCATTTTAGAGTGTATCTAGCATTCTCCCCTGTGGCGGGAGATCAATTATCGCTATATCATGTCGTTTTAAATAAATTTCCTATAACATATTCTAAGATTCTGTGTACAAGTTACCAACCATGGAGTGAATCTTGAACAAGTCTCTTAACTAATCAATAGAAAGAGAAGGCGCTCTGGAAAGCTAAGTGATGTTCCAAGTTTTGCTTAAACAATAAGTTTCTGACTTAAAGGACTTTCAAAACGCTGTTGAATTAGTCAGCATGCGTTCTCTAATCGATAATACTTTTTTTTTTTTAAATTCCAGTGCAATAATTGGGCTGAGTAGCTTATGTGCCACAGGATTTTCCTTTAGGAAAGTCCTGTCTGTGCAGTGAGCTGTGGTTCAGGGTGGCCGAGCACCCCCACCTCGGAAGCACACCGACCCTGCGGGGAAGCAGTCTGGTGTTCGTAGTGCTCCAGCTTAGGCCGTGATGGAAATTCTGAGAACTTCAATGTGAACTTCTCCTTCCTTGTGTGTCCCCACTCCCTCTCTTCCCCTTTGCAAGTCATTCATGCCCATCTTTCCTACTCAGGACTTTTCTGGGCACTTGGCTTGACCTCTCAAAAATGCTGCAGTCTCCCCTGGTCTGGCAGAGGAATTCTGATCCTGTCCCAAATCTGCCTCTGCCGAGGGCTGCGTGAAACCTTCCCAGACCCTGCTGGGTCTCACGGAGCAGGTGGACTCTTTCTACTGGCGCTCTACCTAACAGCTATAGAGAGGAGCAGCTGCCAGTCAGAACCAGAGAAGATTCATGTCACCTAGCTTCCTTTGGAGGGTTCCGTGGGCCTGGGCATAAGGAAGAAGAAATGATAAAAATAGAAAAATTATTGCACCAGAGGAGGTAATTTATCAAAAGCCATCCAGGGGCACAGGTGACTAAATTACTTACTTAACTTGACCTTCAGATTGACCCAGGGCTTTACAGTCACTCCTTGGTTTAGCCTTAGGAGTTGTTAAAAGAGATAGGGTGGCGAGTCTGCGTGGTGCGGCGTAGGAGAGGAGGAATTTCTTTCTGGAAGCCGTAGAATCATTTAGTTTCATGTCCCCGTGATTCAGAAGTGTTGGTCCTATCTCCCCAGCCACAGTGCAGGCTCCCAGAAGGGAGGAACCACATCCCAGATGTGGTTGGCACAGTTCTGAGGTGGCCCGTCCTCTCTGCTCCCTCAGTCCCACCAGTATAACCCTCATTCCCTCTACTGGAGTGTGGGCGGGACCTGTGACTTGCTTCCAGCCAATACAATGTGGCAAAGGGGGTGGGATTCTTCTGCCCTTGAACAGGCAGACAGCTGTGTCGAGGATGTCTAGAGAGAGGACTATTGGCAGAGAACTGCAGCTGCCTGCAGTTGCCGAGAGCAGTCCCAGCCGACTGCCAGCCGACAAAAATGCAGAGACCTCAGCCTTACAATTACAGAAGGGTGCGTTCTGCCAACCACTGCGGGATCTTAGAAACAGTCTTTCCCTGGTCAAACCTCCGGATGAGAACTCAGCTCAGCCGTCATCTTGACTGTGGCCTTGTGAGACTCCAAGCAGGGAACCCAAATAAGCTGTGCCCAGACCCCTGACCCACAAACCCTGTCAGCTGATGCATGTGGTTTGTGTTAAGGTGCAGACTTGTGATAATTTGCTACACGGCAATAGGAAATGAGTATACTGTACATTTCCTATCCTTCCCCCTCTAGTCTCTCCTGGGGTGCCGAGTGCATCACAGATGCTCAAGAATTGAATGTCTTGATTGATCCATCAATCACCTTCAGACTTTGTCCTTCAGGTATCAGTGTTGGCGCCTTTGAGATCTCACTAATTTTCTCCACGTTTGTTTTAGGTAAGTAGAGGACAGGTCATATCTGGTCTTAAAGAAATAAAACAGTTGCCAGGAAATAAAATGCTTTTCAACAACACTTACTGCTCTGGAAATGAACACAAAGGGCTGCGCTGAGCTGCGTGTGTCGGGAGGGCCTGAGTGCCGTGTTTTGGCTGCGAGGGTTGTCTGGCTATACTTCAGTCACATTTCATGGTGGTTTGGTTACTTTCTGCTACTTCAAAGAATGGGTTGGGGTATAAGGAAGGCTTCTTTCTTTCCGTACCACCACCACCCATCTAAACTTCGGGGCTCTGCTGGGGCTGAGCACCAGGTAGGGAGATGGGGGGATGCTGTCCACACTGATTCTGCTCTTCTCTTTATGGACCCTCGGGGTCCAAACCCCCATTGTCCTTCTCTGTACTCCTTCTGTCCCACGAATTTTGTTTGCCTTTGGTGGAGACGCTTCCTCCAACTCATGCCTGAGCCTACTTTTTGGAGCATCAGATACCTTTCATCTACTGTGCTAAGGCTTCCTCCCCCCGAGGAAATAGATTCTTCATCGTCTAGGTAACATGGGAGAAAAACCCAGGCTAAAAAGGAAATGGGAAGCAAAAACAATGGGAAGCATGCTTCATATGTCAAAATTATTTTCCACTTTCAGGATTCCTAATACTTTACCATGTAACCACAGTGAGTACGTGTGTGTGTGGCACGCATGTGCACAGAAGCAAGTGAGTTTTGCCTGTGATCAAGGAACACACGATAAACACACATTTAAACGCAGGCTTTAATGTCACCCAGGGTGTCCTTTATTGATAGTTACTGCTGTTGGGGAAGTCGTTAAGGGAATCCCAGGAGCCACATTCTGCCCCCTCTAATTGGCCATAATAATGTATTTCTTTAAGAAACACCTAAACTTAACAGAACTAAATTCTGGGTCTCTACCCACTACTTCACTTCAAGCAAAAAGGTTTTATACATAATCATGGAACATGATTTGATTTCCAAAGGCCATTAGGGAAGATAGAGTAATCCTATTAATATTTCTGCTATTAAGAGATCTGTTGCTTATATTTGGAATACTCAAAAGAAATGGAATCTAAATATTTAAACGCTTCACAGGAAAATCTGACAACTGGAAAATGTCTTAAAAGCCTATAAAGTCTGACACTGGATAATCAGAATCAGCTAACAGAATTCATTTTTATTAAAGCATTTCAAATGATCAAGTCACCGATGCGTTTTAACACTATAATGGCATAATACCCTTGCCTCAAATCTTCGGAGAGACAAAATGATCACAGATTAAGCAAGTTCAGCTGCATACAATGTTTTCATAAGCCCAGGAATATTACTCTATGAGAAATACCTCTGGTATGAATGATGAGATTTTGAGAAAGTACCGTTTTGGTATAAAATGATCTAGTTGCCCATGGTTATAAATTACTTCAGGCCAAGTTCCCTTTCCGCTCTTCCCCCAGGTTCCCTTTCGGCCTGATGACAAAGGGAGTTCCCGGCAAGGAAGAAATGAACCAAGTGATGAGGTGAGCGAGAATCTGACCCTGCATAGTGTTTTCTTCCTCCCACCCCTCACTGCGTTATGTGTAATAACCGCGAGTGCAGCAGGAAGTCATCAACGGAGAAGGCACAGGAACTTGAGGCAAAGTGAGAACAACATTTGCTGCCAGGAAGTAATCTGCACGTTCAGCTTTCATTCCAGCCCTAACACTCACCCTCAAAAGGATGCGAGAAGTGACCAGGCATGCTTCACTCTCTCCATGAGAACCGAGGGCCTGACGCGTGGCCCCGCGGAAGTGAGGGGTTGGGGCGACATCATCTCCATTGTCCAGGGAAGGCGTCTGACTCCTGTGCACCCTCCAGGAGGCTGTATAATAGAACAACCCCGTGTGGAACTGGTGGAATAGAGCCATTTACCTGAGAAACGCCATAACAACAGTCTATGCTCTGCTGTTCTATCAGCCCCTTGTTGTAAATTCAAAATATTGGCAGATTACAGGGACTTTTTCAGGCTATGGAGGACAGATTCAGCATGATCACGTGGATGGTGGAGCAGCAGACGTGAAGAGCATAGATTATAAAATATGACAACTCTGGGTTCAGATCCCACCTTTGTGTTAGACAAGCATGGGGTATTGAGCGAGTCACTTAACCCTTCTAAGATCAGTTCACTCACTTGGTGCCCGACGCGTGGTCAGGACCTGATACCTAGTGGCTCAATGGCATGACCACAAGTGATTTTTAGAGTAATTAATCCTATGTTGCCCACATATTTTTTTTGCAACCCACGAATCCAGTGGGACAGGATCCTGGTCTTGCTTTTAATGTTTTGTAAATTGTCCTACACATCTCTGGTGATTTATAAATAATAAAAACAATAAAAATGTGTGTGTCACCTTCAAGCCAAGCAGCCATCTTAAAGTCTTCATAGCACCTAACTCATGACAAATGACCTGGGGTCTGGACGTTATCTAAATGTGGACTAGCCACTCCTTCCAACTGTAGTAGACGCTCTCCTCATTTTTCCTCTTTCATTTTTCCCACATCATCCCACCTCAAAGAGCAGCACTGAGCAGCTGGACTCGCTGCAGGACCTGATTGATGACTGCAGTACCCAGATGGCAGAAGCCCGGCAATGTTCCTGGCAAATACCTCTACAAGCTGGAGTGTGTGTGTGTGTGCATGCGTGTGTGTGTGTGTGTATGCTCTTCCCTTTTATTGGCGCTTGAGCTAAATGCCCGGCAGCCTCTTCTTGGCTGGATTCCATTCAAGCTACAGTTGGCGCCTGTGAAAATGGCCTTGGCTCCGCTAGCTTCTGCGTGACTGTCTACGGTGGAGAATTTTCCCATTGCAGATGATGTCTATTTTTATGAATACTTGAAAATACATGTCTCACATAAGAGTTCTGACCTCCTTTTATCTTTCCAGGGGAAATTCTTTCATAAATAAGTGTCATCTCTTTTATACAATTATGCTTTGTGAGGGGCTATTTATAGCACTGTGAAATTAGGGAACGTAGTCCTCCTTTTGACTTTCAGAAAAATTGTTAAGCATCAAATTGCGTGTCAAGGGAAAAATGATCTCATGCAAAAATTAACAGGCTTCACTATTTTTCCACTGCCCCCCTCATAGCCCCCACCCCCAAATTCACAGGGGACAGGTAGTCATTGCCCTCCAATAAAATAAAACAAGCACTAAAAATAAAACCATGCCTTATCTCGTTTGATGTAATAGATGTGTTGCTGAGAGAGGGACACTCTAAATTCACTGGAAGGACCAGAGAGATTGCTTTCCAAATGGAAACCCGCGGTGAATGCTTTCTGAAAGAAATGATTATGGACGCGACCATCCCAAACCTGATATGTGTGGTTTATTAATTGGAATTCCTTCCTCCTGTCTTTCCTTGAAGCTGAGATCTCCCCTGAAAGGGCTGGTTACATTCTGTGACTTCAAAACCCCTCCGTTTATCCATTAGTGCTCTTGGTAGACATTTTCTCTCACCTAGCTGTCATTGATGTGATTTCCAAAAGCAGGAAAATTTCCATCCTACCTGGAAATTGGGAGTATACTTAACTAAAGAAAGAGCTCATGTCGCTCTCTGGGGCCATCCATCCGAAGATCAACAGCATACTTCACACTACACCATATGTAAAAAGAAGGAAAGTGAAGCTCAAGCTGTGGGGACCCTTGACAAGTAAGAAATGTTTCTTTTTAAAATGTAGCCAAGGCAATGAGTACATATGGCAAACTTGCTCATATTTAATTAATAATAAGTGTGTAGAGATGCAAGGACTGAGAAAGAAAGGCTATCAAGACTTTCTTGATTGGGAATTTTTTAAAGTTTTATGCAAGAAATAAAAGAGGTCTTTTCTGGAGTCCTGGAGGACCCCATGTCCAAGACAAGTTGAGGTGAGGGCGAGGCCATTTATTCTGTGGTGAGAGAACCCACGAGACTGTTGAACACTAATTCTGGCATCAGGAAACTGAAGCTCTCTGATGAATCTGGATGCCAATATGTGAATGCTTATAAAGGCTTTATTTGTAATCCCCCAAACTGCAAGCCACCCAAACGTCCTTTGGTACATAAATGTCCTTCAGTCTTCAGCCTATGGTTCAGCAATACAACAGAATAATACTAACAGAAATGAATGAACTACTGATACATACCACAACATGGATGAATTTCAAATACGTCATGCCAAGTCAAAAGGCTACATACTGTATGAATCCACTTATATGGCATTCTGTAAAAAGCAAATCTCCAAGGACAGAAAACGTATCAGTGGTCGTCAGGGCTGGGGGTGAGGGAAGGGATCGACTGCAAAGAGGCGTGCGGGTGATGGACTGTTCTTTACCTAGATTGTAGTGGTGTTATATAGTTGTATGTATTTGTCAAATCTTGCAGAACTGTGCACTGAAAAAACTGAATTTTGCTCTATGCAAATTATATCTTAATAGAAAGTATTAAGAACTCCGTTAAAAATAAAATGATAAACTAATGATAAGTTTGAAAATATATTTTTAAGGAGGCTTTATAGATATTTTCAATATATTAAAAAAGGAGAGAATGGATTCTTTGAAAAAAAAATCCTGATTCAGACTCTTAGTACCTGCCTGTTTTCCTAGTAGGGATCTCATGCCAATCTCAGTGGTGGTAATGTCCCAACCTGCCAGGGATTTAGCCACTAAGACACCCTGGATTCTGAGTAGTCACAGGTACAGCGTTCTGTATAACCCCAAGAATACCTAGGCACAGTCCCTAAGATGCAGAAGGGTTTCAGACCACTGCTGGGATGCCCAGGATTCCCCATTTGGGGCTGACTATGCCTGAGGGTCTTTGAGGGAAAGAGGAGTAGAAGGGTGGGCAGTGAATCTGATCACTTGGGTTTGGGGACCACTGGTTCTAGTCAATTAATTTAATACTTATCCTAAAACATGGGAGGCCCAGGGATATACACAACAACTTTCTTTTTCTGGGTGAGTTCAGGTTAAAAGCGCAGGGCATCCCTGAGTAGGAGAGAAAGGGAAAGATAGCATAAAGCCTTGGAATATGCGGAAAGACAGAGAGGTGTCATCCACTTGTTCTTGATGCCTGGTCAGGCCATCATGTGATATAGCGACATACCCCATATTTTGCACTCCTGTGTATAATGTGCACCCATGTTTTTTGCCCAAAATTTCAGGGAAAAAATCTTTTGTTTTAAATTTTCTCTTAAAATATTTTATTTATTTATTTTTAGAGAGAGGGAAAGGGAAGGAGAAAGAGAGAGAAACATCAATGTATACATCAATGTAGTTGCCTCTCGCATGCCCCCTACTGGGGACCTTGCTGACAACCCAGACATGTGCCCTGACTGGGAATTGAACCAGTGACCCTTTGGTATGCAGGCTGGTACTCCATCCACTAAGCCACACCAGCCAAGGCATCATTTTAATTTTTTTAATTCAAGGTTTTATTTATTTATTTATTTATTTTAGAAACAAAATTGAGTATTGTATTCCAGGGTATTATTTTGCATACAGATATTGTTATTGCTTTCAAGAGTTATACTTTTAATGCATAAGCATAAATAAAAGAATTAAAAACATTTATGTAGATATGAAATTAGTACTACCCATGTATAATGTGCATCCTTATTTTTCCCTCAAAACTTTGGGAAGAAAAGTACACGTTATACACAGCAAAATATGGTATATTTGCATGTGTTGATTGTGTGTGTGTACCGACAGTCAAGGCAACTCTTGATTCCTGAGGGCCAGCTCCTTAAGTCACTGCCCTACCTGTTAACACAGACTGCCAGGGCCCTGACTTTGTGTGATGGGCTGTGTCCTGAGTTCTCTTGGTGTTGCGGCATCCCACTGTGACAGGGAAAATCCCACTCATCTTATGTGGGAAGGGACTTGTGAATATCCCCTTCATGGAGTAAACCAGTTACTCTTTCATCTGCTCTGGTACTTCTTAGCATACTTCTGCCAAATACGCATACATTCAAGTGTGAGAGGTTACAAGTCCTGGTTGATTACTGAAGTTCCTGCAAAGTCCTATATAATTCAGCTTCAGAAATGCAATCAGCAGTGGTCATCGGGATTCCTCTTTCAAGTCATCTGTCTTTCTAATACACCTAGCTATATAGGCCCCAACTTTTTTGTATACTTCCCAAGTGAATACAATGAAAACGAGAACACAGTCTTCTGAAGAGCTAGAAAGTGCTTCAGTGACTACCTCAGAATAATTTGTAATTAGCCTGGTATTGGGGGACATGCATACACAGTGAATGCTGCTAGAACTGGTTTTTGATATGCTTGAAAAACAGTTTGCATTTTCTCTGAAGTAGGCTGAATAGTTTTCTCTTCAGTCCTGTTGACACTATGAACTTGCTTTGCAATCCCCCATCCCCCATCCGCAACACAGCCACCGTTTTTTGCCATCGCCATTGCAAACAGAAGCAAGGAGAGCAAGGCTTGGAGAGCTCTTGTGGAGAGAGCCATTTGCTCCAGCTCAAGTGAACAGTAAGGTCAATCAGCCTGAAATCTGAATTTTGCAGACACATAATAGACCCTTGGCTTATCAAAACCTCTTATCTGATTGGAAAAAAAAATCAAAGGTAAACTTCAGGGCTCATGGAATTAAAAGACAAATGAGATATCATAATTATCAAAGTGGCTAATTTAGAAAATTAAGCTGTTCACATAGGTGACATAATTGCCTGTCACAATCACTCTTTTTCTCATTAGCTTCTTCATTTAGCACCTCCAGGCTGCACAGCAGCCCCTGGCGTTGCTCGACAATACGGGTGTTCTTCTGTGGCTTCATGTCCATCATCTCTCTCCTCTCCGATAGGTCATGCGTATTCACACGCAGGTTTATTTGAAGCGCAGTTCTAAAACTCCCAGTCTTTCACAATTTGGTATTTGGCCGTATTTTAAATTTGTTTGTGACCAAACATTTTTTTGAAATAATTAGTTAATTATCAAGATAGGATTTAGATAATTGATATATTAACATTCCCTGGAAAACATTAAGGGTTTTGATGTATAGTGATATTAGGAAAAAAACCCCTCAGAGATTAGATAGAATTTGTCTTTAATTGTCTTCCCAAATTCTGAATGGAAAAAAAAGAAATATATTTTCAAGGCATCAGTTTAGTTATTTTTTTTTTGTGAGGGTGCCTAATATTTTATTAGGTATTTGCTTTCTACAGATGCAGCCTAATGTAAATAAATGATAAGAAAATTATAAGTCTGAGTAATACTGTTATGTGTCAGCAAGTTCAGGAATCTTTAAGGAAAATGCAGAGGAGAGGAAATGAGTCTTGTTGGAGATGTTCCTCTAGAGCGTGCTACTGTCCATGGGCAAGGCTAGGCATCTGGGATTAAGAATGTGCATGTGAGGCTGACTCAGACCCCACTGTCATGGTCGGGGTGACTCGCAGAGGGGCTGGCTCCATGGATGGTGTTTGTCTGAAGAGGCGAGTTGTCCTGAATGCACACAGTGAAGCTGTCGTGTATGTTTCTGGAATAGTCATGTAATTATTGTGCTTTGATTTTACTGACATCGAATTAGTGAGGTAATTGTGTTACAAGAGCTATTATGGTAATATGCTAAGAGTCATAAGCTCAGAAAGAAAAAGAAAAATCTGGTCAAATCCCTAAATGTATGAGGTCTCTATAAACCTTGCCTTTCCTCATAACTAAATCCAAAGTATAGTGTATACTCTGTGGACCTCATAGCCATACAATTTAATGGTGAATTTATTTCCCCCCAAAAGATACAAGTCCAGTTACGTTAACATTATATTTATTCCCTGGACACTCACAAGTACATCCGGTGGTAAGAGGAAGGGCACGCAGGATGCTCTAACCACAGGAGAATGAAAACTAAGACAGGAAAGAGACAGAGGGTGTAGCACTTGTCCAACTCTCCTCTGTCCATGATGTCCTCCCGGCTCCAAATACACAGCAGAGCCCTTGGGTGGGGTTTGTTGCGGGCTTTTGAATAAGAAAGCGTGCTAGTTTGTGGCGGAGTAGACACTGAGGAAAAATTCACAGAGACAAGGAAAGAGACTGAGAGAAGATGGTCTTATGCAGGGTGAAATGGCAGTGACCCTGCTGTGAGGCAGGGTCAGCGAGCGGCCGCATCTTGGGCAACTGAGAGCTAAGGGAACCCCTGTGCCAGTCACAGATGAGAATGACACCTGGCCATTTTCAGCAGTCTGACCATTCACTTCCCTAGAATTCAGTGGCATTTTAGTGCAAAGGTTTTCAAACTGCTCTGTTGAGTTCTCGACATCTGAGTTGGGAAGACAACATAGACATAGCTCCAAGTCTCCCACCTCCTGCTTCAAGCAGCCAGCAGTGATTTCATCTGCTTGGTAGACAGCTTCCACTGAAGGTTGCATTTGAAGACAGGTTTCATGGCTAATAATATTTGGCAAACTGCTGGTCCAGGGTGGAGGCCAGTGTGTTTAATAGTAACCCGAAGAGAATATGCTTGAGATAGTAAAATAATAAAGGTATATTGCACAAGAAATAACATATCCCCTATGTTTCCACCTAATGAATAAATCTGCTGTCAGCTCAGAAAGTTACTCTTCCCAATATTCATTCTACAAATATTTATTGAGACTCAGTTCCCTCCCCTCAGGTCAGCCTGAAGCCACCTGAGACAACATCTAGGAACTCGAGCTGCTCATTTTAACTACCGCTGCTGTTGCGGTCAGACTGTCTTCCAGTCTCCCGACCAGAAACCATTGTTCCTAGCTTTTGCCGTCTCCTCCAACGCACTGTTAGCAGGCCTTGGCCTTATTGGCATCTGTGGTGAACTAAAATGACATCATAACAGAAGTGGGGACAACTGGAGGGGGGGTCTGCCCCCATAACAGTTTGGGGTGGCAGCAACAAATAAAGGAATTTGCAGTGTTTTCATGTTTACGAAATGGATCTTGAACATGATACTAGTAAGATTAGGAAATATGTGCTGTTTCTGCATTTTAGCCTCACACATCGTTAAGCAAGTTCCTTAAGTTACACAGATAATAAGCGACAAATGGGATCTAAACACAAGTCTGTCTCAAACAAGAGTCTACCCTCCGCACTCGCTGCACACCCTGTGCGGTCCGCAAAGAGACAGGGCTAGGAATCGGGAGTCAGCATTTCGACATTTTCAGAGTAACTCGACAGTAATTTTATCCGTGTTGAATATAATAATAAATTGAGGCTTATGAATGGAAGGCATTGTGCTGTTTTCATATTTTAGTAATACACAGTATTTCATGAGAGTGTCGGTCTGTGACAGATTGGAAAACAAAAGCCAAGGTGAAAAAACCAATCCTCCCTATGGCACATTGGAGGGCCATGGCCCTCCACCAAACTGCCCCTAAATTTTCAGTGTTCCAAATGAAATGGATGCAGTACAAGGAAGGAGTGGCGCCGCTAATTAGCCCACCTCTTACCTTCTGATCTAAAAGATGATATCAGTTCTCAATGGCTTGGCTCTGTGTCTCTTTGGAATCATTTTATGTCCAAGCATGAGAACTTTCCCACAGGTCTCTCCTCCCGACGACCGGTACAATGCTTCAGTCCTGGTCTCCCAGCTCCACTGTCTCCCTCCAGCCCAATCAACTTTATCTGGGAGCTCTTTTCATTCATTTCCTCTCAGAAGGAGCTGACTTAAAGAGAGGCTTTCTAAGGGCCTGTTCAGGGGCACCCCCTGAAGAGAGAGATCAAATTTATTGATGATTCCCTTTGGCTATGTATTTGATTTTCTTGACAAAACATCACCTGAGTCTTTAAAGGCTGGTCTTTAGGTGTCCTATAGCCGGCCTGAAGCCACGTTCTCTTAAACGGTGATCAGAGGGACCGGCCATACAAGGTGGTCAGTACAACACGTGTTCTGTTTAAACTTACTGCTTGGTAGGTCTTTTTAGTTTTTTAGTTTTTAAGGGCTCTGTATTGCAGACAGTGACAAATAAGTCTGCACTGTAATTATGCGAATTTGAATTTATCTGTGTTATTTTTTCTCTTGAGACTCAGAAAGGAGGGTTCTGACCCAAATGTATTTGCTTTCTTATTTCAATAACAAATTCTATTAGGAATTAAGTAGAATATAGGGTAAGATATATTTTTAAAATAGAAGTGAAAGTACATCATAAATTTATCCAAAAATTAGAAACCATGATTCGTGAGGCTCTTGTGTATCAGGATAGCCACGTTAAAGGTAGGTTTTTAGCAGCTGGAAACGTCCTTTTGTTTGCTATAAAACTCTTGTGTTTGGGAAAAATTGTTAAACTGTCTCTCGGGCCTCCTTTTCAGGAGACGCCACTATAAAGTTTAAAAGGATCAAAAACTGTCCCTGTTTTTAAAGCTGTGCTACTGAAACGCATTTAATTGTTACCGAAATTCAGACTGTTACGGTCAGAAATAAACTTAGGATACTAAAAGGATCAAGTACTTGTGCAAATTGAGTCTATGCTCAATAGCATTTTCCTGGCTGTTGCTTGTCCTGGCTGTACATTTAGTTGTGCCAAGGCACCTGCCCTTGTGTTACTTTCAAAATAAGAGTAGTCAAGACCCTAACAGAGACTTCTTGTCATTTCTCTACTGTAAACTGCTCTTTAGCAACCCTGAATATATAAACCAAATAAAGTTGCTGGTGATAATAGTTTAACATAATGATCAATATTGGATCTTCCTTATCAGAAACTTTTCAAAGAATCAAGTGTGTTCTGTAAGATTTTTGAGGCAAAATTGTACCTCACTAGATTCAAGAAGCCAAAGTATAGGTTACTAATTATCCAACAGTTTATTGGATCTATTTTTTAAATACGTTCAATTAATTAAAGGAAACATTCCTCAGGTGCTAATGAGAACAAGATTATAAAGATGGAGAATTCACTCAAAATAAAATTTTTAGAGTTCATTAACAACCTATCTAAAATTTTCTTTCAAACTGAGGTAATAAGGTTATATTTAATAAGTCTGTATAGAAATAATGCCTTTTTCCAAAGCTATCTTTTTCTGAAGCAGAAGCTTAAGAACGAATTACCTGGAAGTATCGAAGCCAGGAAAACCTACTTGTTTGAGCATAGGATATAAAACTGGTATTGGCGCGAAAGGAAACCTAGCAAGCTCCAGTTTGCCTAGCAGAAAATCCCATCAAAACGTTTAAATCATTTACTTCCTTGTTACGCCCTCGTAGATATGTTATATAAGCCAAATGATTTGTTGAAAATATTAAAACATGCAATGTATACATTGGTGTCATAAAAATGGAATTTAAAGAATTCATTACCTGGCCCCCCTAAAAATAATGTGTTAAGGACAAACTATTTCTTGAAAAGATGAGGACAGATTCACATTTTCTTATTTCTGATTTAAGAGAGGAATATAAAGTCAGTAATATTTGTTCTATGCTAAGGTATATATATAATATATATAGACAGGATACAGCACAAATAATTACCCTTTTTTATGAGCTGGTAATATATACCAAATCTTTTATTATAAAATCATAAGCATGTAATTCTGTAACATAGCAATGCCACAGTCAAGCGCACCATGTAACACTTTAGGTGAAATGTTCATATTGCTGTCCATCTCGTGTGAGACATTCACGTCCCCTACCAACCACACTCAATGGCGTTACTTCTGCCGGACCCTGTGTGTATAAAATAGATAACGAGTATTTATAAGCATTTAATGTAGGTGTGGGGAAGCAAAGGTGGAATACATGGTCTCTGCCATTCACTGATGAGGACTTGAATCCAGGCTTCCTTCCTGAAACACTGTGCGCAACCAAGGTTCTTAATTTTTTCTCTGCCATGTGCCCTTTTGACCATTTGGTGCTGCCTTTGGGCCCCTTCTCAGAATATTTTTAAATGTGTAAAGTCAAAAACATAGGGCTACAAAGCGAATCAATATTAAAAATGCATGATTGCAATACAGAAGCCACATGCCTCTTTACTAACACCTTGTCTAACAAGATCTAAGGAGCTTTGATCAGTGACATCACAAGTACCGCAAACACTGCTGTGATCTATTACCTACACTTACAGTTGAAGAATGGGCTAAATTTTGTTACAGGGAAAATAAAGATGGAATTCTTTTCCCACCCATGTTTAAGGACTCCCAGGACCCTAATTTTGGTTAAGTATCTCTGATCTAAGTTGATATCAAAGAACAGCCTCAAAAAAAGTGTATCTTAAAATGTTAGTCCTAAATCAGGATACACTTGCTGTATGTTTTTTCTAATTATTAATTTTAATTTTGATGAGTCACCTCAAGGGTACGACATTCTTCTTTGGGAGAAAAAAGTCTTTACAGGAAAGAAATCACAGCAGTAAAAGGAACAATCTGCTCTTGTCTATTTATTTATTTATATCCTGCCTTGTCCCAGAAAGGATTTAAGATGGCTTGTTCCTGTCTGAAGTCCTAGAACTTGGTTAATTAAATCTTCTGAAAATATAAATTAAAATGCAGTAACATTACTTGACAAATGGGACAAAATTATTATCATCTTTTGAATAATTATGTGATTGGGACTGTCTACATCATATTTATCTAATCTACAATTAAATCGTTTATATCTACAATTAAATCATTTATATCCGCAATACATAAATTCGCATCATCAATAATGGGCAATGTGCCCAATGGCCAAGTATGTCACAAGAGCCGAATAGCCTGTGTCAGGAGGGAGGGTCAGCTATGATGTTCTAATTGAAATGCTGACAAATTAAACAAGGGCATAACAGCCTTTCAGCAGGCAGGTGACACAGATCGCCACGTCGGACTGGCGCTATCTTGTTTGCTGTTTTCTATGTATGCTATATGTATGCTCTACGTATACTTGCCTTGTGGCTACGTAGCTGTTAATCACTGAAGCAATGGCTTTCTGGGTAATTTCTAATCTCTGTTGGGCCAAGTGTTGGTTGTGTAAACCTCAATTAGCATAGCTACCATAAATTTCTACCTGCAATTCCACACCAATTCAAAAAAAGGCATGAGACACCCAGCCTGTACCAAGTACTGTGCTGAGGCATGCACATCTGTAGGGCATTAGTCTGCAAACAATAGGGTCTGCAAGGCCAGTCTCTTTCTTTAGATTATCTAAATAAACTTAAATCTGACTCAACTTCCTAATGAAAAACAGCATTAGAAATGTTGTATGTCAACTGTACCTGAAAAGTATTTTTAAAAAAGAAAAATAGCAGCATTAGGGCTTCATCTCCATCTCTCTTTAGCTCATCCAAGAATCCAGAAGACGTACATGGTGTTTAGAACACCAGGAACCTCTGGGCCGTCAAGCCACCACCCATATGGAAATCAATGCAGTCCTTGATTCTGGTGGCTCTCTGTTGCCGTGTGTTTGTGGGACACAGGAATCTTTGCAGAAGGTGGCAGCTCCCTTTGACTGCCTGGGTCTGGTTTCCTGAAGCAAACACACAGCCGTTTCCTAGAGGATGGCCGCCTTCCCTCAGGCACAGGCACCAGTGGGGGCAGGGTCCACACGCTTCCTGTAACAACCTGCAGAACTCCCACCTCTCCCCAGCCTTAAGGACGTCTCTTCTCCCTTCGTCTCCTTTTACAACCGGAAGGACTCCTTCCTCTCTCTTCTTGCCCTTCAGAGCAGCGTTGGCATTCGCAAGTCTAGGTTTGTACAGAAGAACAGAGATGCTGTTGACCCCACGTAGCTTCGGTTTTCTCCACCCATGATAACAACCTCCCCCCACATAGGTGTCGTTTCCATCCTCCAGAAAAAGGATTGCAAAACCTGCTTGAGGGGGGAGGAGGGTGAAAATTAGAGTCAGAACAAACACAAATCAATATCTCAATAAGTTAGTCTTCCCTCTTAGAAGATGTGACTTAAAAGTCTGAAGGAGCTAGTGAACTAGGCTTTTAAATTCAGACATTCTGAAGTCTGGCAAGGATGAACACATAAAACATAATCAAAAGAAGGTTTTATATTCCTATAGACGACATTAATATATTTATTTCTATATGGTTCCCGGGCTTATTAAAGTCTCAATTAAATTGATAGGTATCTAATAAGTGCTCTTTGAGGCTAATAATGAAAAGTTTAATAAATTAAAAATCTATGAAACTATAATTTTATTACTATTAATAATATTTAACAATTAAGCTTGCATAAATTAGCACGCTTAGAGAATTTTTATATACTAAACTACATTTAAAATTTTTTTTCAATTTTTAATTAGGGATGTGTAACAGATGTCACTATATTATAATACCATCAAAAGCGAAGAAACCTAATGTTTCAATCTATACAAACTTTCTAAAAATAAATCTGCAATTTCCAACAACTTTTTTGAAATATTGATGAATTTTTATAAATCTCAATAATCCACTTAGAGAGGAGACCAGGTTGTAGTAATGTTTACAAAGTGTTTACTATGAGTTCACTACTGTATCAGGTTATTTACATAATGATATTATTTCATCCTTGCTGAAATTCCCTCTTTTCAGACGTCGCAACTGGGGGTAAGATGGGCCCGCCCGCCACCACTGATGAATGTGGTCGCAGGACATGGACGTGGGAAGGGCCTGGCGAGGCGATTTTGTCGGGAGAGATGCTGGGGATTCACGGGAGCCAGGAGAGCCCTCCTAAAGCTGTGTGTGCAGGCGAGCCTCCTGTTTCTGCTGAACCATGGGGCTGATTTAGAGTGGTGGGAGCTAACAGGGTTTTCAGTGCTGTAGGCCCCACGCCCGCCCACAGTGTCCATTGGTGGCATCGTGACCTGCAATCAGAATTTAAGTCCAAGAGATTCTAACCTGGAATCCATGTGTTTAAATCACTGAGCTTTGCTGAGAGTCATGGCCTGTCAGGGATCACACTCAGGTCCTTCTTTTCACAACCTCAGCTCCATGCCACACGGACATCGATAATTCCCTCTACTATTCAGGCATTGTACAGGACTAGGGAGACATACATTTGGGGAGTCCTTCTGGGGATTCCCAACTCCCTGGATGGTATTTAGCTAAGTCTCACCTTATCCTGAATTCCGGGTCATGAATTGCAGGTCGTGTTGGAATGTACTATAACATAAGACATTCACAATGCTTTCTTATTCCCTGTTGAGGCAGCATTGTATGGAAGTTAATAAAGACTCTGAAGCCAGATTGCCTGGGATCGAATTCTAACTCATTTCCTATTAGTTATACGGCCACAGGCAATAGAGTCAACCTCCTGGTGTCTCAATTTCCTCATTTGTAAATTGGGGACCACAGTACTATCTCCCTTGTAGGACTTTACACATATTGGTTAATTACATTTTATATATCTGATATAGATAATATATAGGTATAGATACTTAATATGTCTGATAAACCTGATAACTTGGGTTTACCTAAGATAGATGGCTTTACAGTTCAGCAGAAAGAATCTGCATCTCAGTCTTGATGACTTACCAGTCAACAGAGGGCAGACTTCGGATTCAACATTGTGGGACCCTGTGCTCACCTTAGTGGAGCAGCACCAAGAAGCTCTTCATACAACACCTGCTTTCATTCCTTGAATAATAATAATTCATTGTTCTTAGGAGTTACATGAACAATCAAATAAACTTACGTACCTTGAATAGTTACACATCTAAACTCATTTTTACAAGAATGAGACATAAGTTGAAAATGCTGGCACACACTTAGGAGGCCACCTGAGCCAAACCACAGACCAGAGGAGGATCTGTCCTGGGAAAAAAAGGACACACCTTTCTGCAAGTCTAATCCAGTGTGAACAACAATTTGCAACAGTCACCACAAACCCAAAGTGGAACTGGAACTAGAGCTAAGGCAGTGCAATAATTGCTAAGTCTTTTCATTTTATGCTCAGTACCCACCTTTAATTTCCACAGACATCTTTGTTTGGGTTCAATATCCTAAATTCATTTTTGAAGAGCAGACCAACTTTTCTCACTTTCTTGCTAACTGCATCCTATCCTGGACCTTTTCCATTTTAGAATTGGTATTAGGGACTTCTGGTTAAGATGGCAGCTTAGGTAAACACAGCTTGCCTCCTCACTCAACCACATCAAAATTACAACTAAATTGTAGAACAACCATCATTCAGAACTGTCAGAAGTTGAGCTAAATGGAAGTCCTACAACTACAGAATTGAAGAAGAAACCACATTGAGACTGGTAGGAGAGGTGGAGAAGTGGAATGGGCTGGTCCCACACCCACATGTGGCAGATAAAAATTTGGAGGGGTATCTCAGGAGTGAAGGGTCCCAGCCCCACACCAGCCCAGGGTTCCAGTGCCAGGAAGATAAGTCTCCATAGTTCTGGCTGTAAAAACTAGTGGGGATTGAGGCTGTGGAAGACAGAAGCTTCTGGAATCCCAGGCCATTCCTCTTAAAGAGCCCACACACAGACTAAGATTCACTCCCTCTGAGCTCCAGTGCCTGGACAGCAGATTGAAAGGCATCAGAGACATGCAGGGAGGAACTAAATTGTCCTGGATCAGGGTGAGACCTGGGGGGTAGATTTCTCCCAGACAGAAGTGCTGGCAGAGAATATTATTCTTTTGCTGTGCCCTCCCCCCCAACAAAACCAGCAGGCAAGTGCCATATCTGAGACACCATCAACCTGCCCCACCCTGGTGATTCCCTGAGGTCCTGCCCCACCAAACATTCAGGCCCACCCATGCTGTTTCCAGTAGTTTTTCCATATGAATAGCTTGTCGTAATCTATGCTTCAGATTTTCTTAAATTCTCTCAAACAAGCAGCATCTGGCTTCTGCAAACCCCGTACCTCTCACTAAGTTGCCCCTGGCCCAGCACTAGCAGCAGCCAACCTTGGTTCATAGGTTAGCCTCTCCTGGGCACCTTCAAGCCCAGCACAAGTTGCAGCCATCTGCTGATTGGTTCGTAACTAATGCTGTGTGACCCGTGTATGACAGAACACTGACAGTGGC
Source organism: Micronycteris hirsuta (assembly GCA_004026765.1). Taxonomy (NCBI): domain Eukaryota; kingdom Metazoa; phylum Chordata; class Mammalia; order Chiroptera; family Phyllostomidae; genus Micronycteris; species Micronycteris hirsuta. Next base: position 25,455 of record PVJI01000386.1, read on the forward strand.
TGACCTTGGGCATGCCAACAGCAATCAAGGCTCAACTACAAGAGGAGCATATACACAGCCCAAACAATGGGTGCACCTTGGGTACGCAGCTGGGGTAATTGGGGAGGCTGTGCCACTGGATTCTATAGGAAACCTACTACATTAGGCCACACTACCAAGATAGGGAGTCATAGTAGCTCCACCTAATACATAAAACCAAACACAGAGAGGCTGCCAAAACAAGGAGACAAAGAAACATGGCCCAAATGAAAGAACAGAACAGAACTCCAGAAAAAGAACTAAACAAAATGGAGAAAAGTAATCTATCAGATGCAGAGTTCAAAACACTGGTTATAAGGTTGCTCAAACAATGTGGTGAAGATGTCAACAGCATTAAAAAGATCCAGTCAGAAACAAAGGATACACTAATTGAAATTGACAACAATTTACAGGGAATCAAGAGTAGAATGGATGAAGCTGAGAACCAGTCAGCAATTTGGAAAACAGGAAGCAAAAAAAAAAAAAAAAAAAAAAAAAAAAAAAAAAAAAAAAAAAAAAAAAAAAAAAAAAAAAAAAAAAAAAAAAAAAAAAAAAAAAAAAAAAAAACAATCAGAATAGCAGGAAGAAAAAAGAATCCAAAAAATGAGGATAGAGTAAGGAGCCTCTGGGACAACTTCAGGCATACCAACATTCACCTCATAGGCTTGCCAGAAGGAGAAAAGAAAGAGAAAGAAATTGGAAACCCATCTGAAGAAATAATGAAAGAAAACTTCCCTAGCTGGGTGAAGGAAATAAACATACAAGTCCAGGAAGCACAGAGAGTCCCAAACAAGATGGACCCAAAGAGGCCCACTCCAAGACACATCATAATTAAAATGCCAAAGGTCAAATATAATGAGAGAATCTTAAAAGCAGCAAGAGAAAAGTAGTTAGTTACCTACAAGGGAGCCTCCATAAAACTATCATCTGATTTCTCAAAAGAAATTTTTCAGGCTAGAAGGGACTGGCAAGACATATTCAAAGTGATAGGAAGGACCTATGACTCTACCCAGCAAAGCTATCATTTAGAATCGAAGGACAGATAAAGAGCTTTCCAGATGAGGAAAAAACTAAAGGAGTTCAGCATCACCAAACCAGTATTATATGAAATGTTAAAGGGTCTTCTTTAAGAAGAAGAAGAAGAAGATCTAAAATATGAACAACAAAATGGCAATAAATACATACCTATCAACAATTAAATCTAAAAAACAAAATAAACAGACCAGAAACAGAATCATACATACAGAGACTGTTTTAATGGTCGCAAGATGGGAGAGGGGTTGAAGGGGTGAGTAAAAAAGGTGAAGGGATTAAAAAATATAAATAGGTAGTTACAGGACAGTCATGAGGACGTAAAGTATGGCATAGGGAATAGAGTAGCCAAAGAATGTATATGCAGGACTCATGGACATGGACATGGATGGTGTGGGGATTGCCTGAGGGAGTTGGGGGGGGGCCTGGGTGGAGGAGGACAAAGGGGGAAAATTTGCGACAGTTGTAATACAATAAATATATATATATATATAATTAAAATTATAAATAAAATAAATTTAAAATATCAAATTAAAAAAATAAATAATAAAACAGGTGTTAGACTATGACAATACAGACAACCCTATAGTGTTGTTGCTGGATTTGTATATATTTAGGTGTTTTAACTTTTAGAGGTAACTCCTGAGAGAATCAAGCACATTTTTTAAATGAGTAATTCAAGCAGCTCATTTAGAAATTTCTGATCTATTTTCACTCTCAGTGGAGTGAGGGACAGGTCACAATCAAGGAGTGGACTTATAGCTTCATGGGGAACAAGGAGTCACAGGTAGTAGCTCAAAGCTACTGGGGGAACTGACAGCCAGAATATGAATGGAAAACCGTGGCCAATGTAGAGAAGTGGAGGTCAGTACAAATGTATGGCCAGTTTGGAGTATTAGACAATGACAGGTCAGAGATGAGGAGCTGAGTAAATGGAGAAACTGACCAGGAGGCATAAAGGAAGGTGAGAACAGGAAAGAGGCTACAGAATGTTTTCTATAAAAGGTCAGGGTTGAATTACACTCAGAAAGACATGGCAGGAAGATAAAAATTGTCTCTCTCAAAACCAGCCAACCTGAGGTCTGGTCCAAAGGAAGGACTGCCCAGCGAACAAAGCTTAACCCTGAACAGCAAGCTTCCTGCATGTGATAATGCCATGACAATGGAAAAGATCAAGTTGAATGGTTTCTTATGGTTTCAAGTGTGTGGCATTATAAGGCTGTCCTGGAATCTATTGGCCTGGAGTCTAAGAAAGGAACGGCGTTTCCTTTATTTGTTTGTTTGGTTAGTTGGTTTGGTATGGGGGGCAGTTGTATGAATGTTAACCTAAGTATGTTTGAGAACTTCTGACACACTTCTTTTTCTAACACTATTTAGGCAAATGTAAATGCTGACAATGGAGACCAACATAATTCTCTATCCCTGAAGCAATGCTGAGGCCTGGCATAGCTACTTGCTTAGCTACTTGCTCCAGGAAATGCTTATTTCTTAGAAGACAAAATTTTGATCTAACCAAAGCAACTTGCTAATCAACACTTACTCTAAGACCCTTTCCTAGCTCTTCCCATCCATCCGTAGCTATTGTGCCATAATATTTTCCCATCAGGCCCACTCAGCAAATCCCAACTGAAAACCATTTAGCTTAAGCCCTAACATTTGAGTCTTATAAATTTTTCTCCCTTGGCTTTGCTTGATTAAAAAAAATAACATCAGGACTGGGTACGCTCTGCTGGTGTGGGAGTGTTGGTCTGGGTAGGGGGCCAGAAACAGGACAGAACCATATGCAATATGAACCCTGTACCAGGAACCCTATGAGCCTGCTACTGATAGAACTATGAATTGTGCTCCAATTAGGGCTAAGGGCCTCTCATGACTCCAAATATACACCGCTAACAAATTAGCTGGTTTGGGTGAATCCTTCCTTAGATTTGTCGAGGGTCGTTTTTCTTTGTTTCTCATTATTTTGTATAAACTCCATTGATTCATCACAGGGCACCATATGCCTTAGATAGGCTATCCTCATGGTATTATTTTCCTCTTCAGAGGTTGAAAAAAAAAGTTAATTTTTCAAGTTAAAAAGGAAAAGTGGCTCAGGCTGGGAAGGAGGAAGGTGCTTTTTCACAGTAAAATTGGGCCGCCAAGCAGAGGACAGCAGGAGGGGAAGTCTCAGGCAGTCAGGCAGGTGGCCTAGTCTGCAGGTGATCGGCAGGCCTGCCATGCTAATTGATAGGAATTGCACCTGTTGTTTCCACAGTTGCAGGAACAGTTGATCTTAAAGAGGTGGGAACCTGTGTTCATATTAGGATAATTTGCTGAGAAACCTGGAATGGAAACTTTGGCCAAGTGAGAACCATACTTTGCTGCCTTCTGGGCCTCTTTCTCTGGAGAGTCACAGGCATGCCAAAGGCAGATGCTTGAAGATGTTAGTGCTCCGTTGTTCATAAAGAGCTTGTATACTGTTTTCAAAGAAATGCCTCCAAGTGCAGGGTAATGAGAGACTTTTATTAAGAACAGAGAGTTAGCTATATAGTCACTAATTTATATATTCCTGGAGGCAAAATAAAATGCCTGTTCTGTTAAACAGACAAAAAAAATTAACTTCCCTTCTTGAAAATCCTTTTTTAAAAGTAAGGGTGTATTAGGCCATTACTGGCAAAAAAGAAGACCGGTCTTGGGATATGGGATCTAAAACATCAGCAGCATGACTAGGTAGGAAAGATGCCGTGTCCATTGTCTCAGAGTTTGCAAGAGTTTTTTTTGTACATCAAATGGTGGGGGAAGGATGTAAGCCATCGGAGAGAATTTATATTAGCTATATAGGCAAAGGGGTGGGAGAAAGTGAAGGGGGGCCAAGTTGGGAGTAGACACAGAACCTGCGAAAAAGTAACCTCCACGCCTGTGGATTGGCTGCTGTGCGCCGGAGGCGGGACCAAGAAGCGAAGCCCACATGTGCCCACATGTGACCAAGAAGCAAAGGCTCCTGGATTTCCATGGTGCCTGGCTAAAATAATCTGCTGAAATAGCCACCTGGAAATGAATGCGAAGTTCCAACAGACAGAAGGAATGTGGGCAGTCTTTTGTTAGTTGGCCCACAACCATTAACAGACTGTCTCTCTCCCCTTCTCCCTCTGTCTCTCTGCTGCCACTGTAATTTAATTAAGAACATCTCAGATTCTCTCCCAATCAGTTCCAATGCCTAGCATAAGACATGGCCCGTAGTAGTTATTCAGTAAATTCCCGTTGAATAATACCGTTCATTTCTGCAACCTGGACTCCTTTCAGTGGGTCGATAAAACCCTGCAGGGTGTCGAACCTTTTGGCGTCTCTGCGCCACACTGGAAGAAGAAGGGTTGTCTTGGGCCACACATTAAATACATTGCAACATGTAATCACAAAAAAAATCTCATAATGTTTCAGTAAATTTATGATTTTGTGTTGGCCCGCAGGTTGGACACCCCTGCCCTAAGGGGAAAAAATTACTGGAAAAGAATTGCCTCTGAGTCAGTAGAGGTATATCCGTCAGGCACTGGTTGCCTGCCGTGTTCTCAATCAGGCTCATTAAGATATGACAGCAACAGAAATATTTCAATTAAGGAGTATTCAAAACTCAAGCATATGAACTGGTAATGTCTAGCATGACATGGCGGGGTGGGAAGTGTGTATGGAACTGTCAGTTGATCTGAGTCAGACTTCCTCGGTCATTCAACTTTAGGCAAGAGCTCTGTGACAGGAAAGCCATGGTCACACACGAGACGGTGGTGAATGGCAGACAAGCAAGAGCACAGCGACAGCACTTGCCCAGGAGCCTCGGAACAGGCAGATTCAGCACGGTGAGGGGAGGCCGGAGCCATGTTTTGTACAAACAGATACATGGCAACCTTAGAATGGTAAAGTCAATGAACCAAGTATGACATATACCCATAAGCATGACCACAGTTTTCTTTTTAAGGTTTTAACTATGTGGAATAACCATGTTAGGCTTAATTACACAGGGTCCTTACATTTTAGAATTTAAAAAATTCAGGACAAAGGAACAACAACAAAGAAAAAAAACAGACCCCCGAAAATGTAAATATTGATACAAACATAAAAAGAGTAAAAATAAGAATTACAGGTGTTTAAGCTGGTAGAAGTCCTGCAGATCACCTTGGGTTGAGTCTCCTTGTTGGAGTGGCCAGCAAGCAATCACACAGAGCTGACTGGTCCCAGGTCACTCTGCCTGGTGACCTGCCGTGCCGAGAGTGAGCCGCGGGCCCCGCAGTCTACAGGATGCTGGACGGGGAGCAGGAGGAGAGTGCTGGGACGGAAAGGGCTGTGTGCGTTCTGTACACCGTGTTGAGGTCAGTGGGGTTTTAAAGGTGGGAAAGTTCAACTTCACAGAATAACCCCTCCTCCTCCTGCTGGTTTCGAATGTGTTTTTCATATTGTTTAACGTTGTTTCTGGTGTAACTAGCAATGGCCTATTTGATGTGATAAACTCCTAGAAATTAGAGGTTTGTCTACTTGGCCTCCTTTGCCATAGCCTAGGAGGACGCCAGCCCCACGCACAGCCTGTGTCCCTACAGCAAGGCACTGGTGAAGAAGCCAGAGTGAGTGCCAGGTTGGTGGAAACGTTTGGGTTGATGTTTCCACGTTAAGGCGTTTCTCCTGATGAGTTGTGAAGAGACATTAATCTCTCCTGAGCACACGACACACCGTACCCAGCACCAGAGCCCACTTTACAAATCATTTCACCATTAGCCTGAGCAGCTCTAACGCATCAACAACCGTGCTGGTGCGTTTGCTCTATTTTAAGGTCGAATATTTATTTTGGATAATGGATTATTAACTAGATATGTATCATTTATCTCTGCAAGCCATTTTATTGAAAATGATCTATAGCACATCAACAGCCATTGCAAATGCATTTGCTCTCTTTCGAGGGCCGCTCATTTTATTATGAATGGCTTACTGAGCCCAGAGAAGCCCATTGCAGAGAGCCTGCTTTCTTGGGCTGTGATATTTTACAAGGTTGTCTCATAAATATTTGTAAATTACTTATAAATCTTTTCTTGGCAAAATATTCTGAAGCCCAATTAATGTCCCAGTCCTGTAGGGCCCTGCTGGGAAATAGGACACCCGTGAAAGTGGCTGAAATCAGGCATCCTTCACTTTGAATGGCAGCAGTGCACTCTGCCACGGTGATATCCAAGAGACTTCGATTCCTCATCTGAAAGGCCAGTATTAATGAGACTATTTACTTGGCGGAATTTGGATGATGTTCGGCAAGTTTAATGGCTGAGAATGGGAAGGAAAGAACACCTCTAGCTAATCTCGAACTCTCTGTTACTGCTGCCCAAAGAAGTCACACTGTTTGCCGTGGGAGTGTGTGAGGGCTCATTGCGCGTGAAACTGCAGAAATGGGTGTAAAATGCAGTCTTCATGATCATTGTTTGGATTTTTTTTAAAAAAACTTGACTATTAAGTGTATCTTTGATACTCTATATACATCTAGATGAAAAATACAGATACGTGGCTACAGGATGATGTCAGATTTTTAATTTCAGAAAGGGTAAATGCTGCCAAGTTTGAAGGTCTGCATCAAGGATACCGACATAATTTTCGAAGTCATGGGTAACACCGCGAACCTCCCCTCAACATAAAACCCCGGGGGGCAGACACCAGGACGTCTCTCCCTAACCTGTCCTGTGCGGACCAACGTTGCCACGGAGACTTCCTGAGTATTTGCAACCCACACTGGACAGAAGTGGGTTTTGCAAATGAGCTGGAGGTGATTGATGTATTTTATTGCTGATACTGTTTCGCCTGTGTTTAGTTCCACTGACATGGCAAACCCCGCGGCCAATTGTCCTTATTATAGCCCCTGTGTATTTCTCCCCGGCGCACCCGCACGCGAGAAGGTGTGGGCATGGAGCGTACTTAACTGCCCGGCTGAATGGCTCTGTAATGTAGCTTCAGTGTGGCATAAATTAAGCTGTCATTTTTTTGGCAGCAAGTGCAGAGAGGCGATTTTCCTGTACTGTAACATTTGAAACAACAATTTTCTGGCTCCCAGTACTGACTGACAGTTCCCTGTGATACATTCTCAACGTGTGTGCTTCGGGGCTGCAGCTGGGAACTGCCTTCAGGGCAAGGTATTGTCTTTATTAGCAAAGCCTGGCTAAGGCTGCCTTCACCCAGACGCTTCCTGACTCCCTCTGCTGCCACTGGGCCCAAGGAGCTGCCTCCAGGCCAGCAAAAATGGCACTGGCTTAAGCATGTTTCTCATATGCAAATTGTCTTTTATCATGAAAATCAGATTGTGTGATTTTGTGCGCTGGCGCTAACAGTGCAAAGCCTCTTATGAATGGGGGGATTTCCTGGAGCCGGGCGAGATATTTGTGAGCAGGAAACTGTTGAATGTTCTGAGCGGCTTCTAGGTGTGGACCGGGAGGGCCACTAGCATTCCGTTTCACATGCTGCAGGTTAGTTAGCTACAAGGCAAGAGCAAAATGTTGATAAAGGTAATGAGGGGTATCCGCAGGACGCTCTCTGGAGGTACCACAGCAAACTGCTCTTTCTTTAAATGTCCTCTATCTGGCCTCCTACCGCAACCCCACCACCCACCCTCAACCCCCCACCCCATACCCGGCCCCCAATGTGCCACTCTGCTGCCACTACTTGCCAGCTCTCGTGAATACACATAAAGGGCAGAAAAGGTTACCTTGAAAGCAGTCAAAATAAAACTGCAATCACATCAGTCAGGATGCAGCAGGAAGAAATAAGTTATGTTAACCCTGAACTTGCAGGCAGCGTTGTCAATGGTGTACTGGAAGAAGGAGGTCGCTCCCCAGAGCACGGGGGGGGGGAGGGGGGGGGGCTTTCACCAGTGCAGTTAGGCAGGATTGCACCGCAGGCCAAAGTGCGTGGTGATCATATTTTGAGAGCTCTTTAAGGAAGAATCCATGACTTCTTTGAGTCTGCATAGTCCAGCTCTTTGCCAAGTGAGTGACTTGTTCACTGTCAGCAGGTTCTTTCTTGTGTAAAACATAAGTCTTTTTCTGTTAGTTTCCCTCATTCTATGTGATGCTGTCATCAGGGAAAATAGAAAGCATGTTGTAAGCATTCCTCATAAAATAATATTTACAGACTGCCTGTTCTCAGGCTCAAATATCTTGGTCTCTATCATCTTTCACACTGGCTTCGTGAAGCACTTATTTGCTAGTCCAAACAGTAAACACACAATGTTTGCAATGGGTCAAGTACTGTCCTAGGGACACAAAGATAAATTACATTAAAACTTCAAGCCCTCTGCCCTGGGGTAGCTCACTTGGTTGGAGTGTCATCTGGATACACCAGGTTTGCGGGTTCAATCCCTAGTCAGAGCACATACAAGAAGCAACCAATTAATGCAAAGATGGGTGGAACAATAAATCTCTCTCTCTCTCTCTCAAAATCAATAAAATTTATGGGAAAAGAATTCAAGCCCTCCATTTATGGCTGAGGCATACATTCCTCGCCAGCTGTTTCCCACCGCCCTCTAGGCTGACAAACTTAGTAGCTAGAACAGGCCACCCTTTCTCTTACTTTCATGTCATGGTTCAAGTGGCTTCATTAATGGAAAATGACCGCCCTACCCCCTAATCTTTCTGATAAATTCCCAACTCAGAGAGGAAGCCTTCTCTGACCTAATCTTGCAGCCTCCTCGGGACTGGACATTTCTGCTGTCTGTTGTGAGAGGATCTTGTGTATATGTCTCCTTTGTCTTCTTTCTGTCTGTCTCTAAAGCTATGCTTTAGATATTTTTTTTTTTTTATGATGAGAACTGTACTTTACCCTGTAACCTGCCACAACGTCTGGTATATAATAGGTATTAATAAATATTTCAGTAAATGAGTGGTTATTGTTCCCAGAATATATCCACAGATCATAAATCCCTAGTAACAGGAAAAAAATTCTTTGATAATAGCTCATTTTTTTTTTCCTTGGAGAGGAAAAGAATTATTATCTAGGTAATTCATGTTATACTTCTTTTTGATATCCTATTAAAATCCCCCCTTTTTTTTTTTACCACTGTATCATGTTCCTACATTGCTAAGCCATGTTCTGTCAGTCATGGTCAACTAGCTGCTAAAGATCTTCCTGCTGTGCATAATATTCTGCCATTCTCTAGGGCTTATTTCTGCAATTTGCTGAGCTATGATCATCCATATTGAATTTTCATTCTGTTTATTCTAAGCCATATTATGAACTTGTCAAAACCATTTTAAGGTCTCAAGCTAGATTTGAAGATCCTATGTTTTCTCTGTTAATGACAGGATGCAGCAAGGACAATATAGGTGAAAAAAGAAGTTCCAAAACCAAAACGGGTAAAATACTCCTCAGGTTCTGAATTCAGCCTGTGGCAGCACCGTGTTCTGAGACCTGGTGGTGGGGGAGAGAATAGACGCCCAGGTTCTGACTTTAGATTAAGCATTTGCAAGCTGTGTAGCTTTGAGTTATCATTTCATACTTACCCTACATACAATATTTTCTGCCATTGGTAATGCTGAGTTGATGCATATCGAAAAAAGATCTGAATGTTAGGAAAGACTAAGCGAGAGTAGTTTCGTTACTCTTGAATATTGAACCACCATACTGACTTGCAACCAATGGGAAAAGAGTCTCTGCTAATTCTCCCCCCTTTTCTCTGCATCCTTGTCCTCATGATCATCTTCATAAAATGTATTCATTGTGTACCTCCTCTATGAAAATCACTAAACCAATTTCTTAATGGTAAGTCATCTTCACCAACCAATCATAGAGTGGGAAGAACCTTCCATTATATCTTGCCTTCAAAAGCTTCTAAAACACTCACATAAGAAAACATAAACTGAATTTAAACATCTATGTGATAAGGGCCACGTGAGCATTCCTTAAGATATATGGTATCAGAGGTGTCTGGGCCAGCGCCAGGCAAAGCTGTTTCAACCAGACCGTGATGTTTTCATAGAACTCTAATCAGTGGAGGGGGTGAGACAGGCTATTTCCACAGAGGAGGAGACGGCGTGTGTGAAAATTTAGCGGTGGCGTTTGTGTAGCCACGTTCCGAGCAGCATTATTCATAACCGCAAAAATGTGGAAATAATCCAAGAATCCCTTGATAGCTGAGTGAATAAGCAAAATGTGGCAAATACTTACAATGCAATATTATTCCGCTTTAAAAAGGAAGGAAGCCCTGGTTGGTGTGCCTCAGTGGATAGAGTGCAGGCCTGCGAACCAAAGGGTCGCTGGTTCGATTCCTAGTCAGGGCATCTGCCTGGGTTGCAGGCCAGATCCCCAGTAGGGGGCGCATGAGAGACAACCACACATTGATGTTTTTCTCCCTCTCTTTCTCCCTTCCTTCCCCTCTGTCTAAAAATGAATAAATAAAATCTTAAAAAAAAGAAAAGGAAGGAAATTCTGGTACATGCCACAATATGGATGAACTTTGAAGGTATCATGCTAAGTGAGACAAACCAGTCACGAAAGGGCAAATACCATGCGATTCCACTTACATGAAGTTCCTAGAGAAGTTAACTTCATAGAGACAGAAAGTCAAATGGTGGTTGCTGGGGATGGGGACAGGAGGGAGTGGGGAGTTTGTGTTTAAATGGGTATGGCGTTTCCATTTTGCAACATGAAAAGAGTTCTGGAAATGGCTGATGGTCATGGCTGCACAATAGTGTGAGTGTACTCAATGCCACTGAATGGCACACTTAAAAATGGTTAAGATGGTCAATTTTATGTGTATTTTATCACAACTTTTTTAAAGTTCAGAGTTAAAAAGTGTAATTTAGAGAAAAATGAGTAATAGATGGATTTAGCCAAAGCCTAAGTCTATATAATAGATTAGTTGCAGGTAAGCCTAGAATAAAAGGTTCAGACTGGATTCTAGAAAGTTAGCAATAAACACTGGGGATTTGTCGATAAAGAGTCACTGAAGGCTTTGAACGGTGGGGATGGATGTTGTCAGAACTGTGCTTCCAGAAGCTTGGAGGTGGTGTGCAGGTTGGCCTGGGAAGCCTGAGGACGATGGCAGAAGCCCTATATGACTATGTGGCATGATGTGAGTGAGATTCTAAACCCTAAAGGATGTTGGTGAAAGAGGCCATGAAGAGAACGAGGCCCGGAGGGGCGCTGGAATGTGCCTGAGGGCACACAGTTAGAATGCAGTAAAGAAAGACAGGCTGAAGCCAGAATCCCATTGGGCTCTCCACCAGATAAAAAGTCATTCAGCATCTTCATTTACTTGCTCTCTTGCTCTGAATAAAACGAATACTCAAACACCCAATGCCACTTAAGCTTTTCAAAACCAACTTGATTTACTTCTACTTTTACCTTCAAAATACCTGAGGAGCCATGCCTTTTATATTGGGCATTCTCTACATCCTCACCCCTCCAAGTTTGGCCCATAGGTCAGCAGGACCTAGGAATTTGTTCAAAATGCAAGCTCCAACCTCAGACCCACTGCATCAGAATCCACATTTTAACAAGAATCTAGGTGATTCCTGTGCCCACTGAAGTTTGAGCAGTAAGCTTCCAAATGTTCTCTCCGAGCCCCGGTATTCTACGATTCTATCAACCTACCTCCGGCTGTCTCAGCACACTGACTTTTCCAGCAGAGTTTCCTCTGCAGAATTCGTCCAGGATTACTTATTTGCCACCCAATCTTACGCTCTCTTGTCAACTAAGGAAGTTATGTCATTTGCATTAAATAAGTGTGACCTCTATTGATTTCTGCAGCCCTCCCGTTCAGACCTTGACTAAAGGTTATCTTTTTCACCCATAATGTGACACACAGATCTCTAACGGCAAAAGGCCACCTCATTTCTTGAGGTCCTGACAGACAGGTATGAGACCACTTCTCTATCAGTTACCTTTGAATATTTTTGTCACTTTCTCATACTTTTATTGCTGCTAGCAGAATGACTGCGGACTCTCTTCTCACTGGTCCTCTGCAAACTTCCGTCAGCCGCTTTCACAGATTCAGAGGGCTGCTGCTAGTCAGACAGTGTCCCCTGCTCAAACGCCCACCCACATCGGCCTCTTTTCTTTTATTTATTTAGTTTTTGATTAAGGTTTTCATGGTATACCTTTTACTATCCTTTGTCTTTCAACCTCCCTGAATCATATACTTGAAGTGAGTCTCTTGTAGACAATGTAGGGTTAAACAATGTATTCGATATTTTTATGTACTTGGCCAATATCTTTTAATTATGAGTTTATATCATTTACATGTTAAAAATTTACATTTAGTGCACTTATTAATAACTTAAAGTGTGCCATTTTATCTTTCATTTGTTCCTTTTCCTTTTTATAAATTTTGTGTTGAATTATTGAGGTGACATAACAGGTCATATAGGTTTCAGGTGTCCATTTCTATGACACAGGACCTGTGTATTGCACTGTGTGCCCACCACCCAAAGTCAAACCATCTGTCACCATATATTAGGTCCCCTGACTCCCTTCCCTCCAGTAACCACCACACTGCTGTCTGCGTCTGTGAGTGTCAGTTTTATATCCCACATATGAGTGAAATCATATGGTTCTCAGCTTTTTCTCTCTGACTTATTTCACTTAGTATGATCTCAAGATCCATCCATGTTGCTGTAAATGGCAGTATTTCCATGTGATTCCTCAAATCGGCCTCTTTTAAAGTTAACAACCTCCCTTTGGGACCAAAGGAAGATACAGTTAAGGTTCGCATCCCTGAAAGATGATGTCTCGTTGCTTTCCTGTTGGAATGCAAGGCGTGTGCCATGGAGCCCATGAGTCAAGGAAAAGCATCGAGTGGAATCTGTGAGACCTGCTCCCGTCTCCCTTGTTTCTAAAGCACGTTCGAAAGACGTGGCCATTGGTGACTGTTCATGTTACCCGCAGGTTTCCAGGCAACATCAAGGTGTTTTATGAACTAGCTTGGAGCATTTCCATTATATGCACGTTGAGTAGCGTCATTATAATTAAGTGCTGGTCACAATTTCCATTACACACCCTTTGTTTAAGAAACCTGACACACAGCCATAAATTTTACTTTTGACTGAAACTTGGCATGCCTGAGTCCAATGTCTGATCACACTTTTCATTAAAATCATAAAATTATATTATGCTTCCCAAATTCCAGTTTACTAGTAATACTTTTATGTTCAGAGAACAAAGATGCTACTTCTCTACCTCAAAATGGTCATCAGTTGTTTTTTAAATTTAAAAATATACATATGATAAACTGGAATAAAAGTATGCTACACAGCATAAAAAATTTTATAGTGTGATTTATAAACCTGATGCCGTATTTTCAAGAACTAGTAGTAATGATTACATTAAATGCTATAAATTATGTGCTCATATAATTGTTTATAAATAACCTAAAAAATAACATAACACATTTGAGGTAATTATTTTCAGTGACCTACTGTATATATGGTTTTCCTCAGTTGGGAAGTGGTAGGGAGAAGTGGCGGGGGAGAGAGAGAGAGAAAGACAGAACACGTGAAGATGCTACTTTTGGGGTATTTCCAGATGGGTAAATATAATACAACCTGAATTTTTAAGAAAAACCACCAAGATCTCCATGTGTTCTAACCCTAGAATCTGTGAATAGTTACCTCACATGGCTAAAGGACTTTGCAGATGTAATTAAATTAATGCTCTTGAGATGGGGAGATTATCCTGGATTATCTGATGGACCCAGTGCAATCACAGGATCCCTCGTCAGGCTGAGGGAGGGAGTCGGGAGTCAGAGCAGGAGAGGAGACTGCAGCAGAGATCCTAGTGAGGTGGAGTCCTGAGGTCGCCATGTGCACAGCTCCTAGAAGCTGGGAAAGCCAAGCAAACGACTTCTCCCTTAGAGCCCCCGGAAGGAAGGCTGCCCTGCGGACTCCTTGGTTTTAATGCTCTGACCTCCAGAACTGTGAGTCAATAAGTTTGTGTAGCATTGTACCTCTAAGTTTGTGGTACTTTGTTTCAGCAGCAATAGGGTACAAACAAATACTTCAGGAAATTAAAAATGCAGGGAAGAAAAGCGCCGATCAAGGCCCTTGTTTTTAAAGCTTTAAGAGCTGTTAGTGTCTTTCAGAAATGCTTTGAGAAAGCTATTTATTTAAAAGCATTTAACTATTTTTATTTCTCAATGACCAGCATTGCAGATGTCTTGTTATCATTATTGGTAAACCTAATTTAATTGCTCTGGTTCAGAAATAGGATAATATGGTTCTATTAAATGGAGTGCGGGTAGCTTTTATCGCAAGCTAACAGGTGGAATGGGCCATTTTTGCTAATGTTTTGTGCAAATGGCAACATTCAGTAAAATTACGATAACTTTAGTTTTACATATTTTTTTCAATGAAACTTTTTGTGATTTACTATAAAATGTATACTGAATTATTTTTCTTAAATTTTAAACAGACAAATACTGGAATACTCACTGGAAATTGAAATAAAAGTAATAAAATATGTAAAAATTCCGATTTATTGAAAATATTTTGAAAAAAGTACATAAAATGTGTAAAAAAGAAAGAATGAAGTTTTCTTTCTTAAACTTCATTGTAAAAAAGAAGAATGAAGTTTTAGTAGTGTTTTTTGTTGTGTTAATCGTATTTAAAAAAAGAAAGAATGAAGTTTTAGTAGTGTTTTTTTGTGTGATAATCGTTAAAACATACATACATAATTCACCATTGTCTGTGTTAAAGAGACCCAAATTTTGTCCTTTGGAATTCGTATATCTGCATGTTAGCATCCCTTTAGAGCAATAAAAAAGTATAAAAATAAATGTATTTATCCGTTACCCGCATTCTACCGCTAGTCTACAAAACACGTATTTATACGTGTCCCGCACTCCACCAGTCAACGTAAAGCGTATAACTACGTTTCCCGACTACAATGTGTTTAAATACCTGAGATCTTCCTCCCCAACTAGTGATGCTGGTTTGCATACCACGTTGCCGAGTTGTTTAACTTGACTTACTGCTAAGTAAAGGCTCCTGTATTGGTTGGGAGGACATGGAAAACATTTTTTAAGCAATCAGTGGGAAGTTTGGGCTTTACACTTACATGAAACCATGGTCTTTAGCTCTCGTCCACCTTTTAGTGAGCTGCTTCTGTTAATGCGTGTATGGCTAAGCAAATGCTATTCAACTCTACCTTCTGAACAGGTGTGTATCAGATCTAGCAGCCCAATCCTTGTAACTCCCTCCTTCACCCAAGAGAAAACGGCCAGTCCTCAGCTCATCTGTGTGAGAGGAAAAACGACAGGAATGGATGCCCCAGCTACTGACAGATCACCACGCACAGGCTGTCCTGGGTATAAAATCTTGCTCATTCACTTCCTTTATCAAATAATGTTAGCGGATAACAGAGTAGGTGTTCAGCTACAGAAACGGACAGATTATAAAGTTGATGAGTGTCTAAATTACCCTAACTGGTCTTAGGCCCCCAGACTGTTTCCCCAACTTTGCATATTGTGCTGGCAATAACACCACAGAGGTGGAGTAAATCATCCCCCTATATGTCCCGAACCCCGGCCCTCAGCCGCAGAAGGACAGCATTCGCCCCAGCACGCATGCTCCGCTGAAGGGCGCCAGACCCTCTAGAGGGCTGGAACAATGACCCCGCACGTCCACCCCTGATGCCTGCATCTTGGGCCAGCGGTACAGATCCAAGTAACAGAAGATGTGCTGGTGAATAAATAACTGTGCAAGGATACTGCCCACCAAAAACGAATAAAAGAAACCCCAAAAGCAGAAACGCAGCATGCTCAAGAAGAAGGAGACCTGCCACTTTTATGGCTTCATTGTGTGTTTTCAAATTCTATAAGTGACCAAATGGGACTCAACAATTCTTTCAAACCATAATGGGGCCATTAGATTATTTTACCTGGTTTTATACTAAATGGATTCCCTAGGTAGCTGAAAAAGAGCTGAAAATTGACCTGAATGCATATGGGAGCCTGGATTTGAAAACCCTTGGCACCATTTGCACATTATGTGCTGCTCTTATCCCTTTGGCCTTGTAATAGGCTTATTTCTGCATGTGTCTAATCTGCACTCCTGGTCTGCAAGCATCCAGAATCAAGATACGGCTGGGTAGCTAGTAAATACTTATTGGGAGAGGGAGAGAGAGAGAAGGGAAGGAGGAGGGAACAAACAGGTTAGCCCCTTCCATTTGCCTTATATATTCTCACAGTAAACAGTAGATAAAATAGGAAATACACTTGACATTTGGCACAGGGGCCTGCATTCCTGGCTTTTCTGTTTCTGGCTTCATACGTGACGGAGTGGTACCATGAGTGCCTGATGGGGCTAAGGGGGAGGAGCCATCAGACAGTGCTGAGTTTATGGTGTCTTGAATCACTCCGCTGAATGTGTTGCAGGCTCCTCCCCCCATGGGTTCAGAAGCTTCTCTCCTTGGGGGTTTGCCCCCCACCGGATGAAGCTGGCAGACACTGCAAGGCCAGCTTTCCTGCTTCCCTATGTCCACGGCCCCCTCTACAGCTTCTCCTATGAGTAGTTATTATTTCATACCATTAACCCGAAAGCCCGAATTTCAGCTTGTTACTTCCCACCTGATAATTGAAGGACTTCAACCACTGTGTCTTCCAGGGGGAGGGTCCCTTTTCAGGAATCTCTGGGACGGTCCTGCTTGTGCTTGTGCATGGGACTGAGCCAATGCTCCTCTGAGCCAAGGTTCCCTCTCCTCAGGAATCCAGTCCCTTGGTGGGGGTGCGGGGGGAGAGTTTTCATGGACTGCTTCTGCCCTGGGCTCCTCCCTGGTCACCGTTTCCTGCTCCGTGGGGACCATTGTTCTAGGCTGAGTTTCTGATGATTCCGGAGAGTGACTTCATGCCTCTGGGAAACCTGAGGCTGGCAGCTGCTTTTGCCAAGGTAGAAGATCAGAGACCAAGGCTGGGCCAAAGCAGCAGGCTGCGTCCATAGCCCTTGTCTCTGGTTACCCCGACCTCATTGCCCAGTGGACTTCCTTGCGGGGTCCCTGGGTGATGCACAGCCAGAGATGGTAGCCGCTTCGCTCATCTGGAGCACTCCCTCCCCCTATCTTCATTATGGACGGCGGAGCATTGATGTCAAAATTCAATACAAGTTTCACTGTAGGTGGTAAGTCACTGCGGTTGCCTGACAAAGGCACAGCCCTTCCCACGCTCTTCTCTCCTCCTTTCGTTTGATGGCCACTCTGGATTTTTCAGTTTCTCCTTCAGGAATTTTTTCCAGATTTACCTGAGTCATTTGCGAGGGGGAAAATAGCCATTTGTATCCTTCATCTCACCCAGAAAGCTCTACGGCTAATTCTTGGCAATGCCGTGCCCCCCCACCCCCACCCCAGGAAATTACTCTCTTCAGCACAACAAAATAAAACGGCCCGGCCTGTCCCACTGAGTCTCAGCATTCTGCCTTTTGGGTCTGGGACGTGCCTCCTCCAATCGCAGGGCCTCTGACTGCACTGGGCTGTGCTCTCACAGACGGAGTGGCTGCTGTAAGCAATGAAGAACTGGCAGGGGCTTTTGAGACCCTTTCAGAAGGCTCATAGTTCTTTCCAAAGCCATTGAATGTGGCCTCCTGCTCGCTCCTCTGGGAAACTGGAAGCCTGCCACAAAGAGGTTCACTGAGGACAGCAGCGAGACCCCTCCAGGCTCCGAGGATCTGCACCCATCCCGATGCAGGGCCCGGTCTGAAACAAGGTTTCTAATCACCATCCCTGGGGAGACCTGCGCCCCTGCCTGCCGCAGCGTGTTAGGACAACACCCGCGAGGCTGGCCATACTTCTGAAGGTCTGACTAACCTGTCCTTTCTCATTCCTGTCTGTCTGATACACCTCTGCAGGCACCAGGCCTCCTACCTCCTTCTCCTTCCCCTTCTGAAGCCAGGCACACTGGCTCGCTGTGTGACAGGTGCCACCCTGTGTCCCCAGTGCGTTCCTTTTCCTCAGTCTGCCGCATATTCTTCCTCACTGGTTTACCACTTTTTTACCAGGGGTCGTGTTCAAGCTTAGGGTAGAGGGGCGCTGTCTGTCATTACGGAGGAGGATTCTAGCCCTACCTGCCGCCAGCCACATCACCTTCCTCCAGAAAAAAGTTCGCTCTTGTAAATTCTCTACCAATGTGGAGGAATTAAGGATCACTTTCTAGAGACTCCTCCCCTTTCCTTGTGTCTTCCTAGGGGTAGAAGGAAAATTGACAATTGGCAGCAAGCTCTAAAAGACCACATTTATGTTTTCTTCTGTCCAGAACATTCTGACAAGCACTCTATGTGCCTGGGGAGCAGCTTTAACAAACGAATCAATTAGCCATCATCCCTAGAGCAGGAGTCAATCCCTGAAGCAGAAGTGCGTGACCCAGGACTCAAACAGTCCCCGAGCAACCATGGCATGGAGCTCAGACAAGCATGGTCTCCCAGTGGGTGCCCCCAGTGTGGCCGTGTGCTTGAGCCCCAGGTTTCACTAGATCTGTAGCCCACACCTTGAGGTTGGCTTACTTAAAACCTGAGCCAACCCACTCTCTGAGTTTCCTCCTCCTCCCTGTAAGTTTTTTTTGGGGGGTGGGGGGAGACATTCCAAAGAGAATTTTGCACGTATGGCCATCTCATGTCACCGCCACACCCAGCCGACTCTGAGACATTCGTCCCTGGCGGAGCCAGAGCTCACTGTGCCACTAGCCCTGCTGTCAGGAGCCAACCCGGGATCCCCTCTGCTTTGTGCATTCAAGACAGTGCTCTGCCACCACGGCCGCGGCTGTCATGACTTCAGTCCCACGTGAAGGCAGCCTTGCCTCAGTGGCGCTCAGGACCCTGGGAGGTTAGAGTGTGAGCGGGCTTCTTCCCATTGAGCTATGACCTACAACAGTACTAACTCGAGAGTGGTAGTAATAATCACTAACACTTACTGAGAGCTTGCCGTGCAGCGTTCTAAGCTCTACATGCATCCCCTCATTTCGTCGTCACAAAGACTCTGTGACATAGCTTCTGTTCCTACCACCCCTGTGTCACTGATGAGGACACTGAGGCATAGACCAGTGAAGGGTAGCTGGAGGAGAGCTAGGCTTGGAGCCCAGGCAGCCTGGCTGCAGAAAGTGTATCCGTACCCCCCATGCAGTTCTGCTGCACAGGTGCATGTGCCAGCTGGTCAGAGCTGAGGGAGTTGCAGCGAAAACCATTAGGCTCCCTTCCAGAACACAGAGGGAGGGCAGGTCCCAGGCATCATGACTGCCCCCTTTCCCTCTGCTTTCTTAAGTGCCTCAGAGGCCTCCTTTGCAATTTGGCCTATGTTTCTCCTCCCTGCCTCCATCCTACTTCATGCCATAAAACATGCCTGCACTCTGGGACCTTGAATGCAGACAAGGCTTGAGGAGTTTTCAGAGAAGCCTTGTGTTCTCTCGGTAAATGAGTGTGTGCATATACATGAGGGGAGGAAAATGTCTGCCCTCCCCCCCATCCAGGTGTACCTGAATCTCCACCCCCACCAACCAGGACCTCCCTCAGAAAATAAGGATTGTTTCATTACTGTTCCCCAAGAGCAGATGGCAAAGCTTTAAAGTCAAATTCTGATAAGGCTTTGTCAAAGTGATACTTTTTCTTCCCCTATGGGCAGGTTTTATTGAGAAAAGAAGTTAAAGTAATGAAGAGCAATCCAGAACATTTAGGAGAAGTTGGCCAAAGCAACCCACATTTCCCACTTTTGCACTGCTCTCATCAAACATGACAAAAAGATCAAGTAACTATAAAGGACTTGGCATCACCATGGTCCAATGCAGCTGGTTGCACAGAACTGGTCTAAAAATGAAATGACTCTTCTATTGTTTGCTTATTATTCACTTCAGATAGAGAATACAAGAGCAAATGACATCCTTTTTGGCTTGCAAATGATTTTACTTCCGAGCCTCTTCCCCATGCAGCCCCTTCCCTCCTCCACAGCCATCCCCACTGCTGTCTCCATTTGCTTTTACCCTTATACTATTTTACATTCCAGCGCATTAAATGCAACCCATGTTATACAAGCCATTATTTATTCCCACATCAGAACAGTGTGGGTCACCCACCACATGCTCCAGTGAGAAAACCCATCAACAAATAGGCCCTGTCCATTCAGCTTAATTGACATTTCCATTGTCTTTGACTAGGGCCTCTGCCTACCAGTGGACACCAGGAAGGATGGGGCAAGAACACCCATTGGCTGCTGCCTGGCTTTACATCTGCAACTGAGAGCCATTTGACCAATGCTGGGGAGTTTGGTGGGCGTGTCTCCCTCCTTTGTCAATGTTAATGCAATGCCAAGTGATAAAGATGCCCTTTGGCATTCAACACTCTCAGCCTTTAATAATAAACACTTTCTGCATCTCAAATTGCTGCTATACATGAACAGGTTTTAGTCAACCCCTGAAGCGAACGTGTACCTTCTCATTACAGGGCAGCCGTGGTGAGAAAGCAATTCGCTAAGCCATGGGGTTGGCAATCACCCCTATTTTCTGCTATGAGTAAATAACTTCAATTGATTTAATCATAAAAGAATAAAGGAAAACTACATTGATTTCCAAATCCCTAATGCGAACATCAGGCTCTATTGACTAGCCTGCGTGCCGGGAGGTTGTAGCCATTTGTATGAATTCAAAAAATATCAATACTTGATCATTACTCCGACAACAAAAAAAATGACAATTTGGGCCTATTTCGAAATGGATTGAAGTAATATTATGCAGGGTGATTGGGCAATCTAGAGTGATATAAGTGATCGTGTGCGGCAGTGCTCATTAGGTTAAAAAGAACAAAATCCATAAATTCTGGTGAACGGTCCTCTTGTTAATTGTAACAGGTCGTTCACCTTCTATCGCCAACAGTAATGACACACTAGACCCGTATTCTTATTAAAGTACGCAAATGGGGTTGTCGAAAATTCATTTGGTGCTCAGGTAAATTTAGTTCCTGAGACCGGTACACATAGAAAACGTCCTTATAAATGGAGAAACTGCAGGTTTTTGTCTCAGATTGCTTTAAAAGTCCTGTTTGTTTTCCTGATGTTGACTGATTATCTGGGGTTTAGAAGCAAAGTAAAAAAATATTTAAGAGGAACGTTTATATATAAAAATGTGCATAAGGCAACACATGCATTCATTATTTTAAGGCAGGAGAAAGGGCGTTGGACTGCGGAGTTACGGAGGTGAGCATGTTTCTGTATGTGGGGGTCACTCACAGTGAAGAAAGGCACAGCCACTAAGAGGCTGGGCCAAGGGGCAGAAGCCAGGACCTCGCCAGGCAAAGTGGGACACAGGGTCCCTGTAGAGATAGTGAGACTGACTGTAAACTCTGCCACCAAGTTGCTTTGACACATCAAGCAAGTTGCCGCTTAGTTTTGGGGTCTCTTCTTCACCCGCAAAATAAGATCATCTGCAATCTTGAAAACTGCTTCCAACTATAAAAGTCTGATTCCGAGCCAACACTGGAGAGTGATTTTAATTCACCATTCTTTTACCCATGATATATTACTATAAATGCTTCTTAACTATTGATTAGCTCAAATATTTCTTCCTTTACTAAGATTTGCAGAGGCAAAGAATGATTATTTTAATGAAAGTTCTTATCTATTACAAAATATATATAATAGCTAGTCTCTCTCCCATTTGAAAGACCCAAAGCCCTTGATAATGTTTAAATATGCAAATGTCAGTGAGCCCTACTGAGCACTCACCGCAGGTGAGCATCTTGAGTAACTCAGCGGCCAGCTGGTAGGCACTTGGTGTGCACCC
The DNA here is from genome assembly GCA_004026765.1 of Micronycteris hirsuta. Taxonomy (NCBI): domain Eukaryota; kingdom Metazoa; phylum Chordata; class Mammalia; order Chiroptera; family Phyllostomidae; genus Micronycteris; species Micronycteris hirsuta. The sequence goes on from PVJI01000386.1 coordinate 47,242, forward strand.
GACACAAAACCAGGTCTAACAGGGCGTAGAAGTTACACGGGAAAAGATGTCTGCCCTCAAGTGGCACACACTGTTGTTAGAGAAATGAAAGTAAGATACAAAATAATTACTGAATTGAACATGAGAATAAATAATTGACTTAAAAATTAGTTTGAAGAATATGCTGTAGACTTCGGGAAAGGCTAAAGTCAATGATGAGGAGATTATTTAGAGGTGATTATGGGTTTTGACATTGGAATGTGAACTGGACTTTGAAAACTGGATCACATTCAGTCGAATGGGAAGAGAGCAGGAGCATCTTCTAAGCAACAGAATGAGCATGCAGAAGGGAAAACTGCATTGTTGGCAGGAAGACGTATGCTAGCAACTCATGGGAATATACTTTGGTTAGGAGAGATCAGATATACGGGCACCAGAAAATCAAATAGTTTGTGTCATCTGATGGCAGAAAAGAATTATTATGAATTGTTGTGTTTCTCTAAGACCAAGAAGCTAATAACATGTAATATACATAGACAAGGCATTAAGGAACATTGAATCATTTTATGAGAAAGTTATTCCTTTTTCAATTTTTTAGCTTATACTAGTCAGACTTTATCATCTCTCTATCACTTGTCAATTTTCCTTTATAAAGAAAGAGAAAACAGACTTCCGGAACAGAATCTTTGGCTGGCAATATTATCCACCTATATATTAAGGACATTTTTGTGTTTCCATTGTATTCGTTTTAAGGTTATCTTGTAATTCCATTAAATGATAACAGCTTTCCTTTTACAACTGTGATACAACATTCATTTTACTCATGTATTTTTTTTTTTAAGAGCAGAACAATTAACAACATACGAAGTAAGAAATGATGTAAGGAGCATGCAGAGGTGATGACTGGCAGTACATGAACGGAAGTTTGGGAGCCACGGTTAGAGTAGAAAGAGCCCTGGCCCCGGGGTGAAGCCTGGCTTTAAATCCTCCTGCTGTGGCTTATCAGCTGTGACCTTGAGTAAACCATTTACTCTCGTGGAGCCTCAGTTTCCTCGTCTGTAAGGTCTGAGGGTTTGGATGAGATGAACTCCAGAGTTGTCTTCAGCTCATACTTATGTGATTAAAGGGCTCTTGGAGTCAGCTGAGCAGACAGTGACAAGATGAAAGTGGCATTTAAGGAAGATTAGTCTGGCAGTGGCATGAAGGTGAGATTGGAGAAGAGGCATTGGGGTCACAGGTCCAGATAGGTGGCTGCTTTTGTAACCTAAGAATGAGCTGATAAAGCTTTGGCTGGGATGAAGAGACAGGAAGATTTTTCAAAGGAAGATTTGACAGGATATGAAAACTAAATAGTCAATAGAATCATAAAGTGACTTGGGGATTTTGAACTTGGCGAAGTAAAAAAAAGAAAGCTTTTGACAAGATGCATCTATCAGGCAGGGGAAAGAGAGTGCTTGGTTCTGAAAATCTTGACTTTGGGCTGATTGGAAGATACTGATGTAAAAAAATGGGGATAGATGAAAATACAGGACTGCACTTCAAATAAAAAGAATGATGCAGAACTATAGATTGAGGAGTCACTCTTCTGCATTATAATAAGTAAGTTGATAGAATGAAACACAAGAAAGCTCAAAATGGAATTTGGGGATGCGATACACGGTGTTAAGGGGCAGGAAAGTCAGGAAAAAAACAAGAAAAGAAACATATACAGGATGATCAGGGTCTAAGAAAAACCAGAATAGTGTGGGTTTCTGCAAGCCAAAAAAAAAAAAAAAACCAAAAAGCATGGAACAGGGAAAAGACCTGAAGCCCAGACAAAGGCTTGACGTCATTAGTGCCCTGGGTCTGAGCGGAAAGCATCCGAGATGTAGCAGCTGATTAAGATTAAGAAGAGGTTAAGAACCAATTGGGAGGGTAAAGGAAAGGAAACATATAGAAATTTGGCAGGAAGTGGAAAGACAAAAATAAGATACTGGCAAGAGAAAAGCTGCAGTTAGAGGAAAGTTGATGTTTTAAAAATACACGTGGGGGGACTGTAATTTAAACAATGGAGGTGGGTCAAAGGCTCTAGTAAAGAGCAAAGATGAAAGTTCTGGAAAAGGAAGTGAAATAAATTGTGGGCTCCATATTGTGAGGTCCAAAGCATGAACGTGGCTACCCTTGAGTTACTGGGGTCCCACAATTAACTTCAAAGAAAGAGGCATGTTTATTTCTCCTTCCCCAGCACATCCCCACCAGGGTCAAGTGTAGAAGACCCTAAAAAAAAGTAGTTTGAAAGTCAGTGTTTTCTAGGATAGACTTTTTCGCAGATTCATTCCTCCAAGCATTCCCAGTGGGGATGCATGGACATGCACTTTTTCTCCATGGAGCCTGGGCCGTGCGGCTTCCTTGTGCTAGTGACTGAAGTGTGAAGTATGCGTACTCACACCGTCAAGCCATGAATTCTCTTAGCACCTTGGGCAGGACTAGCAAACGCTCTGGCTGTTTCACACAGGTTCGGTGGTAACAGCACTTGTCCTTTGTTTTGTGGTTAGTCCTTTCCAGAAAGCTACAAAACATTATGAGCCAAACTCCCAACTTATGTCCAAAAATAAATCAGGGCACATTTTTTTTCACCAGCTGTAGAAGAATCTAAAAATAAAGGGGCCAGCCCTGGCCGGATGGCTTAGTTGGTTAGAGCCTTGTCCCAATGTGCCAAGGTTGCAGGTTCAATCCCTGGTCAGAACACAGGCCAGAATCAACCAATGAATGCATACATAAGTGGAACAACGAATGGATGTTTTTCTCTTTCTCTCTTTCCCTCCAACTCTCTTCTCTCTCTCTCTAAAATCAATAATAAAAATGTAATAAAAAAATAAACAAACAAATAAACAGGGCCAGATTTCTGTCCTATGGACTCCCTGTACCAAAGCAGTGGAGCTTATTTACCTGAACAAGGACTCCTAGTAGACACTGTGCCCAGCTTCTCTAGAGACTAGAGACTATAGGAAGGTTCTATGTTTGATCAGTATTATCCCTGAAAACAAAGAGAGAATAGGAGAATAAATTGACTTTCCTGTTATCAATTAAAGTTGTAGTTTTGAATTTCTGCACAGAGGAGCCACTCACTCTCCTTGAGCCCTATAGTCATGAGACTCCGGTGAAGTTAGATTCTCCAATTGTACAAGAGAATCTGATTTTTATGACTCTTCCCATTTTTAAATCTTAGCAACTAATTAAACATGTTTTGGATCATGTATTAGCCAAACAAAACGTGTCAGTAAGACATAGTATTTTACAAACTGGCTTGTAGCTCACAAGTTTTAAATGTAGGAGCTCTTTCAGATCTCGTAACCCAGAGAAGAAGTCTATTCGCACCGAATCGCTGGTCTGAGGCTCACCTCCCTCAGACCAGCAGCGCTCTTGCTCTGGAGTCCTACCCTGAGGCTCTGTCCTCCCGTTGGGGCTCTGAGATCCAAAATCATCTTTCGTTTCCTATCCACCAGTACAACCCATCACAACCTGGTTCCATCAATGACCCCTGACTGAAAAATGGGTGACAAAATCAGAATGCTTTCTAGAAGCATTTGCATCTTAAAACATTTAATGTAATATGTCAATTATATCTCAATTTTTTAAAAGACAGAACTTTTAAGCAGTCCGGGGAGTAAAGGAAATTGTATGCATAGCTTGCCAGGAGATATTTGGGGAAGTTAGGAATCTTTCCGGACCCTCTAAATTCCATGGGAGTCTAATATATATGCTAAGGAGCAGGGCTGGCTGCACCTCATTCATTCATTCATTCTTTATTCATTCAGAAAACATTTGGTTAACATATATCATGTACTAAGTACAGAATTGCATTGTAGGGGTAAAGGGCAAACAGGGCAGGCAAGGTCCTCAAGGTCATGACCAACCTGTTCATGTTACCTGCCAAGAAGACAGACATGAAATTAGGCTATTATATCACACTGCCTTGGAGTTCCAGCACTGAGACTCTTCAAGGGGGGCTGTGGACTAATGTCCTGCCCTTTCTTGTCCCTTCTTCCTTTCCTCGGTCCTGTCTGCTCTCACTTGCTCTGGGCCCCGCTTCCCCCTCTTCTTAGTTCTTCCAGGTGACAGAGTCTACCTGACCCCGTGACTGGGGTCTCTGAGCAGTCTGGGCTCTCTGAGCAGGCTGGTGGATGTAGCAGCTAGGCACCGTTTGCCCTAAATAGCTAGTCTGAGTTCACTCCTGGCTCCAATGGCTTCGCGTTTCTCACCTGCGCACTTTTATTGCTGCTCCTTCTTCCAGGAATGGCATTTGCCGGAGTCCTTCTGTTGTTCTGCCCTTCTGTTTGTTTAGTTGGTTTCATTTCTGTCATCGACCAGCATGGTCATGAGTCATGTCTTTGAATCTATGTATCCCTTCAGTGTGTTTGTGTTTGGGGCACTTAATAAATGTTGATTTAAACATGTTTAGCTCTGTCTCTTTGATTTCAGTTTCCTTTGAGAACCCAATTAAATGCTGCCTCTATCGGGCAGCCTTCTCCCATTGTCTCGGCCTCAAAGGGTGATCTCTTCTCGCTCAGAGTATCTACAGCCTTGCGTTTGAACTGCTCTCCCTGCCATCTCATGCAGGGCTTTGTACTGTAAGCATTGCGTATGTGTGCCTCGTCTCTGCGAGACTGTAATGTTTCTGAGGGCAGAGGAAGTTTCTTCTAAATCTTCTCACCCCACACAATACACAGCCCAGGGTATTGCCCAAGCTCGATTTAATTAAGTACACACTGAATCAGTGTGCTTGAACAAATGCATGAACTGAATAAATGAAGAAGGCAGGAGCGGAGGAGGAAGCAGAGCGTAGTGGCTCCCACCCAATTGCTCTTTCATTTATGCTTAGATTTTGGAGTCGGTTCCATATTTAACATGGGCGTTTTTATGTCTCACAGGTGCCTGTTAAAAATAATGATCATCATTAATTTTTCCAAGTAACTAAGGACCACGATTCTTTTGTGTTAAACCCTTACTAAGGAAAATCTTTATGATAAAAGGTGGAGGGAGTTCGTCGTATGTCCAGATCATTATACATTCAAGGGTTAGGAGGGTGGTTAGGACTCTTCTGAACTTTACTGAGTTTGAGACAAGTAGCTCTATTTTTTTCTCATACTTTCTTTAGCAGTTTTTCTCTCACTTGTTGCTATTACTATCACTATCACTATCACTATCACTATCACTATCACTATCACTATCACTATCACTATTACTATCACTACTGCCAGCAGTCTTCTCCCTTCCTTTCTCCTCAATTCAGGTTCTTTAAACAACAATTACTTATTGAGCACCTGTTATGTGGCTTTGAATCTGCTATATATAGGCCTGTAAAGCTGACATCCCAGCTTGTCAGAGTAGTGTTTAGAAACAGAGAACAATGCGCTGACTGATGTGGCTCCGTTGCTTGGGCATTGTCCCGCAAGGCAAAAGGTTGCTGGTTTGATTCCCCATCACGGCACATGCCTGGGTTGCAGCTTTGGTCCCTGGTCAGGGTGCATTCAAGAGGCAACCGGTCAGTTTCTTTCTAACGTTGAAGTTTCTCTCTCTCTCTCTCTCTCTCTCTCTCTCTTTCCCACTCTTTCCTTCTCTCTAAAAATAAATAAACAAAATCTTTTAAAACTTAAAAAAGAGAAAACCAGAGAAATACACTTGAGTGAAGAATCACGTTTTAGAAAAACAACCACACTTCGGTCCATGGATTTGGATGCAGAGCGAGAACAGCTGATGGGATAACCGCGTAGGGCACGAGTGAGGTGCAGCGGGACTGGAGCTGCTGGCCCGGAACTGACGGCCAGAGTGATGAAAGGATTTCTGCAGTGAAAGCAAGTTGCAAGTCAGCACCCTGACTTCTCTCCTCTTGATTTTGCCAGTAAAGCGTGTTATCTTCTCATAATAAATCCTTGGGGAGGAAAGTCCCTTAAAATGATGGAGGAAAACAGAGTAAGAAAACCATGAAACCATATTTTGCAAAGATTAAACGGCATGATATTGCCAAGAAATTAACAAAGTTTTTTTCGGTTGTTTATGGCAAGGAAAATAAAGGAGTGACCAATTATACAACCTTTCTCGTGAACATTTTCCTAGCTACAGAATAGGGATAGATTAGAGACGCTCGTCTGAAATATAACTGCAGTTCACCCATTGGTGTGTAGGCAGTAAACAACTACATCATTAATTTTAACTTCAAAATCATGAATGATTGCGCTTTCTATTTCCAAAAGCCCATGGACTCTGAAGTATTGGAAATGAAAATAAGGTACCATTGATTAGAGCAGTCTTTTAGAATATAGGAATAACGATCTGAGAGATTTTTAATTCTCTAAATTCCAGTAAGAGTCATCGAGAGCTTTTCAAAAAATAAAATAAAATAAAGAACATGACTCCATATAAAAGGCGCCTGAGAAGATAAGATGTGCTTTAAGCAAATTCAGATTCTGTAGCAAATTCAGATTGTCATACCTGCTGAGAATTGAGCCCCTTGTGCCTCAGAGGAGTCTGGGCAGAGAAACTTGAAAAGAAGGCAAGATGAACACATCTTCAGGGAATTGTCATACCCGAGGAAATAGTACTCAGCCATTTCTGTGGTTACAATTTTATTATCTACATATGCCTCAGGCCTGTTGGAAGTCATAAACTCACAGAATTGTCTGCCTTTTCACCTTGAATCCATTTGTGTTAAATAACTGACATGATAGGCTCTTTCTTGCTCACAACTATAAGCCAAAGTCATTGTCCTGTCAGCGTATAACGATTTTAGCATTTTTGGAGTGCTAGCCATGGGATTTTTCCATTGCATTTAGAGCGGCAGCCCTTTCCATAATCAGATGCCAGGTGGGGGGAGGGGCGAAAGAAAGGAAGCGGGGTTGGGAAGGGTGAAGGAAAGAAAAGAGGAAATTTTCCCTTCGGATTCCTGGACCTGAGCCCCACTCAGTGAAGAGCTGCTTAGATGGTCCCGGGCAGGCTATTTGATTTCTCCTCAGATGTCCCGATTGCCCCAAGGCTCAGCAAAACTGGCAGCTATTTGTAAGTGGGCCTCCTGCCCCTCTCATTTCTGAGAGCACAGCGCTGGAGGAAACAGATCTGATGTACGCCCATCTTCAAGCTCCACTTGCAGAGTTTTCCTAAACCCACTTTTGTCTGGCTTCTAATCCGTAGGGTATTAATGTTAATCTGATATTTCTAAAGTGCTTAACGGTGTTCGTCTATAAAAGGGGCTGTGGAAAAGCAGACCGATGGATTGGCTGGGGATTTGACAGGAATTCAAATTTTGAAAAACAAACCTACTTATCCAAGAGTGTCAAATAACCGTCATATGTTTTCCAAAAATAAGAGCAATATATAAAAATCTTATAAGATGGTGACACTAATTTCCATGCTTGCTGCACCATTTTAGCACTCCCATAAACCTGTAGTAGCGATAACAGAAATACGGCCAGAGGACGCATATTTTATTCCTCAGCATGCAAGCCTAACAATAGAAACTTGAACGCATTCTTCAACAATCCGTGTGTTCGAACTTAGAGAAGTATTTTAACAAGACGTACAGTTCACACTCTGCCTTTAATATTTGGGGGAGATAACCTAGTACCTGGTTAAGATTAGAGTCAGGACTAGTGTGATAAACAAAGTACAGTTCTTAGGAGGAAGCTTTTTGCCCAAGTTTTAGCCCAATCATTTGGATTTACAAGCAAGTTGGCCAGATCAGCATAGCTCCATATCTGACCAAATGCAGTAATTTTAGCAAAGTGGCTCCTTATTTGTTTTCCCCACAGTGGACTCCTGTCTGATAAAGCTGCCCTAGCATTCCGCCAAGGGGACACATGCAAGGTGAGACTCTGAAGCTCTTCTTCTGCTCAGAAATGAAACTGGTGGATCGGGCCCAACGATGTCCTGTATTAAGCTGCATTCTGAGTACTCAAGGCTCAAGTATAGATGTTAAAGTACATGAAGGACAACATATATTCTGTCCTACTGAATTTCAAAAATAAAACTTTTCATTACGAAAGTGACATAACCTACACCAAAGTAGAACATTCAAAAGGATGAAGTGCAAATACAGTCACATCTAACCTTCAGTATCTATCTTTTGAGATTTATACTTACGCATAAAAATTGATTATATGAGATATATATTGGGTGTAATGAAATATGCTTGAATTTCATTGAAAATATATCTTTAGATGGTGGTGATGGTCGCACAATAGTGTGAATGTACTTAATGCTACTACTGAACAGTACATGTAAAAGTGGTTAAAATGGTAAATCATCTGTATATTTTACCACAATAAAGAATACATATTTCTAAAATATAATGAGGTTCTAAAGAACATACCGCTTTGTTCCTTGTTTTCAACCTAATATATTAGAGCTATCTCTCTGTGTTAATCAATACAATTCAAGAGCATCATCTTTAATGGCTATAAAATATTCTGCTTTGTGGATACGTACTTTACATTATTTAAATCACTGAGTCTTACTCTGGCTGCACTTTATAATCACTTGGAAAGCTTATTTAATGCAGATGATCACACCTTAACTCATGAGCTGCTGATTCGGTTGGTCTAACTCAGATGTTTTTCAAACTTCCCCGGTCATTCTGATATTCAGACAGTGATGACAGACACTGATGTAAATTACACTATCTCTTTTCTTAGACAATTAAGTCATTTCCTGTTTCTGTAAAATTATATATAACTCGGAAAAGATTAAGTTCAGAAGGATTTTGTAATGCAAATTCATAATTATTTATTTCTGAGTACAATGACCATAGACTTTGTCATCCCAAATAGGGCTTCTGAGAATGAATGGGCGTACCATTATTCATCACACCAGGACAACAGGTGTGTGAATCAGGACCATTTCTGGTAAATCGAGTCATATCTGGCTGCACCACTTAAAACATATACAAACTTTTAAGACATCTGGTAGTTATTACCTAAAGGCCATTCAAAAATACCATAGGAATTAAATCTAGATATTTTTAAAGTACCTGAAACACAGAAAGACATTGAAAAGTACTCATTTATTTTTTAAAAATTGCATTGAACAACTACTCTATGCCATCTTATACTAGACAAGTGGGATAAGTGTTAGGAGCAAGCAGTGAATAATCTTCTCAAAAATGTGTCAGGAATTATAGACATTCTACAAGTGCGTGATGCTATAAATATCACTTTTTTAAAAGATTTTATTTATTTATTTTTATAGAGAGGGGAAAGGAGGGAGAAAGAGAGGGAGAGAAACATGATGTGTGAGAGAAAGAGTGATCGGTTGCCTCTTTCACGCCCCCAACTGGGGACCTAGCCTGCAACCCAGGCATGTACCCTGACTGGGATTCGAACAGCCATCCTTTCGGTCCACAGATCAGCGCTCAGTCCACTGAACCACACCAGCCAGGGCAACATTATCACTTTTTAATCATCACAAATTTGTTAGGCAAAAAATGGTATCTTGCTTTTAATTTGTATATATTTGTTCACTAGTGAAATTGAGCATATTGTTTATGTTGACTTATATTTCTTGTTGGATTTATTTCTAAATGTTTGCTTTGCTGTGTGTATGTGTAGGGACTTTTTAAAAAACCCATTTATGTTTCCTAAATGGTTATTTCACCTAACTGGTTTTTTTCCCAGCCCTATCTACTAGCATGCTGCTGTTATATCAGATAACAATATACACCATAACTTGTATAACCCTATCCCTCTAATTTGAGTTATTTTCATTAAAAATATTACATAGCAATGGTCTGGCTTACTCCAGGCTCAGCTTGTGATAATTTGCATTGTCCATTCTTTCCTTGACCAGACGTGTCCTGAGGCTGCATGCAAGGAGCCCACAGAAGACCTACCTTCGCTGGGGTCCTAAGTCAGGCAAGACTCCCCTTAGAAAAATAATATTTAAGCTGAAGCTCGGAAGGTGCTCAGGATTGAACTAGGTGAAGAAGAGGAGAAGAACATTTGGAGCCCAAGGAAGAGTGTGACCAGTCCGCAGAGTGGGCAGGAGAGCGGCCCTCAGCGAGGCTTATATGTCAGCCACAGGGCAGTCGGCACACACTTTTGTATTTCATCTTAGGAACAATGGGAAGCTGAAGAGTTATATAGGGAAATGACTTAAACACATCTGCATGTTAGGAAAATAACCTATATACAGTGTAGAGAATGAATTCAAGGACAACAAGGGAGTTTTCAGGGAGAATAATAAACAGGTTTTTGTGGCAGCTGGCCTGAAATAACTGGGTCTACCTCAAAGATGACATTATTGGACCAGGGAGGTGACTGCGGGCAGAGACAAAGAGATGGATCAAGGAGGCATGTAAGATACAAACACGTTCTAACCAGGATTTGCACACTGATTTGTTGTGGAATCAGCATGAGCGAGAAGTCAGGATTCTAGGCTTGAGGCATAAGCCGCTAAGAGGGGTCGTCTACGAGCTAGGAAATGCAAGAGGACAGATATGAGGGTGAGGGGATATTCTACCGTCTCATTTTGGAGGTTTGGGGGTTGAAATGACCGTGACACTTCTAGGTAGATAGGTCGTGACCTAATCACCTCCCAAGGCCTCATCTCCAAATACCATTCCAATGGGAGTTAGGACTTTAACATAAATCTGGGGAGTCACCAACATTCAGTCTAGCGCAAACCAGATTTGAATTCTAGCCTGACCACTTTGGAGACATATGATCTTGAGCAAATTGTTTCAAATCTTTGGCTTGCTCAAGCTGTTCCAGTCTCTGCGCCTTAGCTTCTTCATATGAAAAGTAGAGCTAGAGCATGGTGTGAGTTCACTCTCACCACGTGTCCAGCTTAGTCTGCGGAACTATCTCTCTCCATTTCCTTCCTCACATAAAGGTGTCACTTATCCTGACATTCTGGGTTTAGATCCAGCTGATGCTCAGCCTATGATCTATTTCTCATAGCACACCTTCATAATTTCTAAAATCACACTCCCTGACACACAACAACTTCTTTTAGTGAAAAAAACTGTGATATTGCTGATACATTTTGAAATAGGAGAACAAAGTTCAGCTTGAATAAAAGGCTAAAGGCAATCTTTCAGACTCCCCTGAATTGCAAAGGAGTCACAGGTGGTTGCAGTAGTTTACAAATATGCCGCCAATCTGCCCTTACTAGACCGGGTCCTTTTCATTGCATTTCTCGTGTTGGAAAGGGTTGTTCTGAGTATTTCATGTGCTCTTATTCGGTCCGTCACAGTTTAATAGTTAAGACATAGATTCAAGGCACTCTAACAGAGCCCTAGAATGCAGGCACATAAACAATCCTGAAGTTCATTTCTCCTTGGAATTAGGATTCCAGGACTGGTATGTTGGTGCCACCAGGGTTCCTCTATTTTGTCTCTCATCCTTGGACGACCGGCCCCATCCACACAGTACAAATGACTCATTGCCATCCTGTGGGTATTCCAGTTAGTGGGAAGGGGACAAAGGAAGCAGACAGCATATCTCTCCTTAATGCCGGCTCAGGCTAGAGACTGCACACGTTAATTGCACTCATATTCTATTGGCTAGAACTTAGTCACAAGATTCTAACGCTGCAATTGCTATTTTAGTACATGAAAGGAGAGGAGAATGTGGGGACTCCTTACAGTCTCCACCATAACGTGGGATGGAGCAGCCCATTTAGGGGTATAACCTATGCCCATGGACACACCAAAGTGTGATTATAACGTAAGACAAATACATTCTAAAAAGAAATATTACTGATTTTTTTTTTACATACAAATGTGTTTACTTTCAAACTTGTTACCCTTGGAAGTATTTACTCTTTGAAAATTATTTTTGTTCCCAATATTTCTGGATGTTCTCTTTTGTCATTGCCTTTTAGAAACAATTTATGTATCATATAAGAATGTCTGTCTGACTTACTGTTTCATAGTTACAGCTGTTTTCTCCAAAAACAATGCCACCCAACCAAGTCCTAATACTTCTCTTATTCACCAGGGTTACTTCCAAATTAGTTTTCATGATTTTCCAAAGTCAAAATCACTTTCAAAGTATAGATGGATCATTATTAAGGAGTTTGTTAAACTATGGTAAGCAGCTCTAAAAGCAATCCCCAGAAATGTTCAAAGACAGTTATGTGGATTAAAAAACTCTAGTATACTTGCTCAAATGCTGAATGACTTTTACCTTACAGCCACAGTTCTGCAAGTTTTAGGACAGTATAACCTGGCCATTTATGAGAATGTGTATGCTGAACTTGACCTCAACTACAATATGCTGTGGCTGCAATATACCAGGTACACCTTCATCCCCAGGCTCATCCTTGTGACTTCCTCCAACATATCCTTTAGTAAATCCATCCATATATTTTTTTGCACTTTTTTCCCTAAACAGTTTGAACTCTTTTTTGTATTTGAATTTTTGCTTGTTCAAAATCACTTCCTCTGTGAAGTTGTCTCTACCTCCCCTATTAGAGCCAGTTACTCATTCTTGAATGCTCCTATAGCACTCTATGTACAGCAAACTTTCAGTGTTTAATACATCATATGCTAATTATTCATTTACCCATAATCCCTACATGCAGGCACACATACATGTGTGTCCACTTACCCCGCTCCCCCCACATGCCTCTACTACAGAGAGGGCTTCTGGGGCCTCGTTCTGATTGCCTTATTCATCCTCGCATGCCCCCTACTGCCTTTTATGTAGTGGCACTCAGCAACATTGGAGGAATTTATTGAATGGGCAAACAAATATAAACTATCCTGTAGAAAGTACCTTGCTTTACATCTCTGGCCCTCAGCTTCTCATCCTTACTCATAGTTCCTCTATAAAACCTGGGGAATGGCTTAAGCGTTCTCTGAAATCTTATGATTCCAGGTAATCCTGGGTCAAGATTGTGATTTCAGTGGAGGAGGGACTGGCAAGGTCTAGGTACAAAATCTGCTCAGGGAAGACAGAGTAAATGCTGACTTTCCAAGACAGCCTTTGTGACAGATCAGACGGGATCTGTCTCATTTTGTCAATGCCATCTCTAAACACGGACACTTTCAATACATGAGTGAGCAGCAAGGTGAAGAAAGGTTTCATCTTACTTGGGCTGGAAGCACGATGAAGAGGTGGTCACCCTCCTCTCCCAAGAAACTGCAGATTCTCAACTACTGTGCCTTTGAAGATTATCGAAAATGAGAAAAGTTAGCATTGTGAAGCCCTGGAAACTGTTCAAAAAAAAGAAGTAGAAATTCTGAAAGGAAAGCTTTAACTCTAAATTAGGGGTGTACAATCTAATTTGATAACAAAGGGAATATTTTCACCAACCTATATGTTAAATAAGAAAATAAAAGAAAAACTATCATTAAATAACATCATTTGATGCAACTTTTACATTTCCCCAGCCTGCCATATCCCCACAGGAATGGCCTGGAATACTTTTGCAGTAAGAAAATTATTTATGCACTCAAGTTGCAAGAATAGAACAAAAAACCCCTACGTGACATATTTTTTCTGGAAAAACAGGACTCACTGAACAAGGGTTTGCCAGTCACCAAAACAATGCCTTTTTATAGCAACAACAAAAAAAAATAAAATAAAATATCCCCAGCAACTTTATCTTAAACAGTCAATAGCGAGGAATATTGACTAACCCTAGAATGCGATATTTGCCAAAGTTTTGTCAATGGAAAAACTGTCGCATCACATAGGCACAATTTGTTTATCCCACTCATTCACCTGGATAGGAAGAAGGGGGACCGGGCAAGTGGGGTGGGGGGAGGGGGGCGGAAACCTTAGAGGAAGCAAAAGGGGAAATACTGTGACGCTCCTTTCTTTATTTTCCATTTCTCTTCAGCGTCGGTGAATATCAATGAAGGGTCGTTACCGGCCTCGAGCCAGGAGTGCGGATTTGAAATCACCCCGCCTGAGCCCTGTTTCTTTTGAGCTCGAGGCCATCAAGGCATTTGTCGTTGTTGTCGTTGTTTACTCATTTCAGATTCATCCCCCCCTCCCCAACCTTCGCAAGTTGTTTTAAAAAAAAAAAAACCCACTCTGCAGGGCGCTTTGAGGTTTTACCTGCCTTTAATTTATGCAGCATTTCCAATCGCGCCCTCCCGGCAGGTGTGACCGCGCTTTGGCGGAGCCTCGGTGCTATTTTACCTGCTGGAGTCTGTCAAAGACCCGTTTGTGTGCGCCCGGCTAATGTGCTAGAAATAAAAGCCCCAACCTGTCAAGTAAACTCTCCGCACCTGTACGAAGCGGTTAAATTGTTCCATCTGCCATTATCCCGGGAGATCAAAGGCCCTCCCGGGGAGGGGTGCCCGAGAACCAGAGCAAAGGATGGAGAGCCTCGTCTTGGAGCTTAAAAAGGAGAGGACGGCGGAGCGGAGAGAGCGGAGCAGGGCCCTGGGGCCCGCGCTACCTGAAGGAGCTTTTGTCTGACCCAGGCGCGCCGGGAGCACATTCTTCCACATTAAGAACCGCAGGGGAAGACATTCATTCACTCTTTTTTTTTTTTTTTTTGATGACGTAGCTGGGGCATTCATGTGTTTTTAACCTTGAATAATTTTTGTCTCTAAGCTCCAAACAAGTTTTATCCTGTCCACAGGTCAGTTTTGTTACAGAGGCCAATTAGCAGTGCTACCTTCGCCTGCGGCAAAAAGCCAAGGAATGGCGGGGCGAGGCCTCCGGAGAGGCGATGAATAACTCCGGAGAGCTGTGATTTGAAAGGGGGGCCTTTGAAGCATTTACCTTACATGGGACGCTATTGTCACTGCAGGGTGTTTGATCTTAAAATAATTTACTTAATGATCTCACCATGGGAACAATTGGCAGAGCAAGATTAGGCTGTAAGGCCTAATGGACATGGGAAAAGTTAAAATTGCTCGGAGAAAGGTACGTATAGCGCGGCGATCTGTTGTGTGTTCATTACCGACGGGGAGGAAGCCCGGCTGTCCGCGGTCTGCTTTGCAGAGCTCATCAGCGGCGGGCCTCTCCGGGGGGAGAGCAAAACGCTGTGCTGCGCGTTTCCCCTCGTGCTGACATTTTGGCATTTGTGGAAATTAATGATCTGATTTTGTTTTTACAGGCAATGATTTTTTTTTTTCCTCTTTCTTGTTCTCAAGCCTGGAGCCACCGCAGGGGGAAGGCGCACGGGAGCAGGGAGGCTGCTCCAAGTGCGGGTTTCTGAGCTGGAATCAAAGCCAAATGAAAAAGGGAAAGCCTGCCGTGTTTTGTCCCTTTCGTTTGTCGGCAGGACGCAGGAGATTATTTGACGTCGTTAGCCTCGGCCAAAATTCGGCTTTGTCCTCTAGAAAGAAAAACTTTAACATGGAAGCCCCAATCTGGCATATTTATAACTCGTGTTTCCTTCCCCTTTCTCACATACACATCAATTCGGCTTATTTGGCAATTGGAAGAACTATCTTAGGGTCGAGTCCTACCTGTTTTACACCAGGAGACAGAGCACTTCAGGTTTGAATTTCTTCATAATTTCGCTCTTTCAACTGCTCAGCATTTGCTTACTACCACAGCCCCTGGTGAAAGCACCTTGTTTGTCCCAGCTATGGAATTGGAATAGACACCTGCAACACATACAGGAAAAAAGCTCAACCTCAGAACTGCTATTGCTGTTTGTGTATCTGCTGCTAAACCTAAGGAAGTGTGATGCAACAGAATATGGACAACGAGCAAATGAACTAATTTCCTCTCTGATGCAGATTCTATCTAAGTGAGTCATAGCAGCCTGCCCATGCAACCCAGTATCTTGATAATGCAGTTTTCCTTTGGGGAAAAAATGCCCAGGGAATGTATCTAACTATGTCATCAGAAGATTTGAATTTATGTTACTTTTGTAGAGTGGAAAAGCTCCACCTTGAGCTCAAAGCACCAGAGTCTTGATTCCCCAAGATCCCCAGCTTTTGCCTGTGCCTGGTAAGACGGTGCAATGAAATATTTTTAGCTCATGCAAATCAAGTAATTATGAGCTTTATGAGTACCAGCTTTATGCCAGCAAATGCCAGTTTGCATGTGCCAATCTGGGGCAGCGCAAATGTTCCCCACAAGTCTGAAGCTATTTTGAAGTTTAGCTTTTGGAGTCCATTTCTGGTTAATCCACTGAGACATGCCTGAGAATCTCCACCTACCAAAATAGAGCGAACCCCTTTTGAACTTGTCTTTGTGTCTCTTACCTGTACTTGGAAGTTAGCAACTTATTAATATGCTTCAATAATTTCTTTTCTGATGCATGGAATGAACTATCTGAGGCTGAACTAAAGGTTATATGTGCTTTGTTCATATATTCTAGTTGTTAAATCACTTGATAAATGAGCATGGAGCTCATGCTGCATTGTAGGACAAAGATTGACAGCAAATCAGTATACGCATCGATGAGCCTTCATCTTCTTCAATTAGCTAACAGGAGACACCAGGCCCACAGAGGGAATGTGGGGATGGAAGTGACATCATAAATGCGAAACGTATAGGAGACGCAGAAAATAGAAAGTGCTCAATAAAAGCTCTTTCCCACCCTTGCTCTGGAAACAACTTTGAAGCCTCACAGTCTGAGTTAAGTTTGGGTCCTTACCCACCTCCCTAATTAGCATTTTCCCCCATTTCTACTCATGATCCTGTTGGATATTATAAGCGAAGCTGTTTTCACTGGGTATGTTTGAATGCTAAGATTAAGAACGTCTAAACATTCTGGGAGAAATCAGATTAGTCACCTCCAGGCCATCTCAAAGCTGTGAACACCTATGTTGGGGTCCTGGCTTTCCGGGTGTTCCTTCCTTTCTTCTTTTCCCTGTCTGTTTTTTCTAATGCTACCTTAAAAATAATTTTTAAACTTAATGGAATTCCAGTTGTGGTTGTTGTTATAAGTGGTAAATATAGCTTCAAAACCAAGGCAAGAATGATGTCATCCTTACCAAGAGACAAGTTAACAATGATTAGAAAAAAAAAAAGAAAAGATAATTGGGAAATAAAAGAGGACATGAGTGTTTTGACATGAAAGTTGCCAATTGAATAAGAGCATGAAGTACACCTTAGTTAAGCCTCTCTTTGTCTCTGTGCTGTTTCCTCTTCCTTCTGTCTCCCTCCCTCCTCTCCTCCGTCCCTCCCTCCCGTCTTCTGAACGTGTCTCATCTCACTTTCTCTGACTCTCCCACTGTGTGTGTTTCTCCATGGCTGTTGGCTCTCTGTCCATGTCTCTCTGAAAACCCAGGATGTAAATTTAAAAATTAAAGTTGAGTATGTGAATGTTAGGAACATTTCGTTATCATCTGCAATGATTTGCTTTTCCAAGTAATAGCTGTGAATTCACAAGCTCACTTTCAGAATCTTCCAAGCTACCAGCAACCTGATGTCACGAAGCACCTGGCCATCACCAGCAAATGCCGAGCCATCTCCTGAGCTCGCACACAGCAAGGAGGCAACTGCTCAGCCAGTTTCAGCATTCACACTAATGGAGCCAGAGGAGAGGGGTGAAAAAGAACAAGGGCAAGGTCAAGCCACTCACCCTCCTCTTCCCGCCCAGCTCTCCTCCCAGCTTGCACTGATTACTGTACTGTGGGTCAGAGGTACCCCCATGGGCCTAGAACCATCATCCCATCCAGAAGACACATAAATTCCACCCAGGTAGTTCTAAAATCACCCAGCTGATCATTCAATTTATATACAGTATCAAGTGTTCATTTCACAGCCACTATTTCAGCCCCACTGACCTGACGGCCCTTGACATGGGCTTGGCCAGGACCCTCCAGTGATGGAAAGGTAACTTTTTAGCCCTTGCAGAAAAAGTAATTGAAGTTCATTTGTCACAGATTACCAGGCTCCATCAGGAGTGAAGATGCCAGAAAGCCAGCATTGGGCCTTTTCAAATGTCTACTTGCTGTCAGTGGAAAGAGCCCACTGTGGCAACTAGGGAATCAGATTCAGCCACATAAGGCTTGGTCCTGTCTCTCACATCCTCTGCTACATTGCAGCTGGGTCCCTAAGAGCACGCTGATGCCACCAGAGCATTGAGATACCTGGCTATACCTCTAGAAGGTTTTGTTTGTTTTTCTCTTTTCTCATCTCAGATTTCTCGTTTCATCTCTCACACAGTCCATAGTGGCAGTGCTGGCTTCGGAGCGGGATTGTCGGTGGCCTGGCAACAGCT
Organism: Micronycteris hirsuta; assembly: GCA_004026765.1. Taxonomy (NCBI): domain Eukaryota; kingdom Metazoa; phylum Chordata; class Mammalia; order Chiroptera; family Phyllostomidae; genus Micronycteris; species Micronycteris hirsuta. The sequence goes on from PVJI01000386.1 coordinate 65,341, forward strand.
CTCCCACTTGAACATCCTCCCAGGAGTTCCCAGGAGGATGGGGTGAGCAACATCTGCACTGGTCAGGGCTGGGCGTGTCTTTCCCTTCTTATTCTATGATGAGCTGTGGGAGAGCAGATGAGTTGCATCAAATGGGACAGTTGTGTTTCTCAGGGCTGTGCGTTACGGTCACCTCAGCCCATGCCCCTTCTGAGCTGTGTCTATTCCTTTTCCCCTCCCACCCTGGATTTTCCCATAGATCCTTGTTACCTACCCCCTTGGGCTCTGTTTTCTGCTTCATCCTCCTACCTAATTTCCCCCCTGCTCTCTCCAAATCAAGTTCACATGAAGCGAATCTCTGCTTGGGAACTTGGAAAACGCATCCCCTGACCAGTGGCCTAAGTTCCATTTTAAGACAAGAAGTATGATGTTGTTAAAGTACTATGACCAGTCTTTCCAGGAATTTCTTCCCCCAGGTGGTAGGAGTTTCCAGGGCAGCCATTTTGCCTAGAAGTCCAGGGCAGTTGTATTCAGAGATCAGACTCAAATGTGGAAAATTTGATGACAGAGTTGAAGGAATGAAAATAAGGTTTGTCGTGTTGTGGTATGTTGTGGGGGCGGGGGGGAGTTGTTAAATATTAGAAATAAAAGCTCCAGTTCTTAATGATGACTAGAAATTTGATTTGTTTAAAAATATTTTTTTCTAAGCAAAATGACTGCCAAGGATAACTTCAGAATTCCCAAATTCTGAAGCCCTTACAGTGACTTTCCCAATCACAGTGTCTTTGAATAATCTTAAGTCTGCTCTCCTGCTGTTATTTCTTTCACACTTCCCAAGGACAAACATCAGTAGCAACTTGGAGTTAACATGGAAAAAGCCCTCTTACTTGCCTCTAGTGGACGTTTCTTGGCAGATATTTTTTCTCAGATGTAGTGTGGAAAGCGGACAGCTTGTAGACTGTCAGCATAGCACATACCAATGTGACCCTGCTGTTAGCTTGCATGGTTTCTTGGGTGTCCTAGGGAAAAGAGAACCGGTACTTGATTGACTTCAGAGCATCAGACATGATGACTCACAGAAATGTGTTGTACAGGAAGGACGGTGGGGTCTGCGGGGTCAACTGAGGTCATGCGGAAGACGGGAGTTGGAAAGCCTGTTCCCCTTCATGGCACTGAGTGGCAGAGATGCTTTCATCTTCCATGGAATAAAATGTGCCTTAATGTGGTGGACACCACAGGGCGCTCCCCACCACCCACCCCTCGTGACCCAGAAACCCATTCCCCTGGCTACTGCTAGTAACACCTCCTGAACACTCTCGGCTGAGTCCCTTTCTAATCACTTTTGTCCAGTTTTGTAGAGAAAGACCTCTGTCAGGGTTAGGCTCCCTCCCTGTGGCTAGCCTGTATCCTAAGTCTGGTTGAGTTGAGGGGGAGTACAAAAGCTGCCCCCCCACTTTACTGGGGGGGCACGCAGGGGGCCTTCTTATAATGACAAAAGGTATGGTTGTTTCCTTCTCTCCTATTCCTCCACCCCAGGGCAGGTGGGAGGGTGAAGGGGGAGCAGGTTTCTGGGAAGATAAAGGCCAGATGAGAGAGCGGATGTGATGGCAACCAAAGAGGAGGAGCCAAGTTTGAATTTGAATTTTGGCTGAAGGAGGTGACTTCCAAGCATGGGAAGGGGTGGGGCTAAGGTTGCCTGTTCTCATGAAAGTTGAGGAGTTAGGATTAGGTTTAAACTTGTCAACATCACACCAACCAGCCTTTATCTCCCCAGATACCTGCCCCCTCCTGTCCCCTCCCAGACTGGCCCCTTACCTCAGTGTGGGGCAGCTGAAGGGCCACCCCAGGTCCAGAGCTCAGGTGGGGCTGACCGAGTTCTTTCCTGCACGTGGGCTGCAGTTCCGCTCCTCCCACTGCACAGTCCTGTTTCCTTCACATCCCCAAAGGTATCGGTCGTCCTGAGAACTGTGACAAACTTCCTGTTTGTAAACTTCTGTTGCAAAATCTGTTTCCTGGAACCTGACCTCAGACTGACATATCTGTAAAGTGTCATCATTTCTAAAGGCTGCTACAAGGCATACCTGTGGTGTTCACAACAAACAGCCTGGGAAAAAGTGACGTGACTTTCAGACAACTGGACGTGAGGCAGAACCCAAATTCCTGACTCCTGGTCCAAGCCCCTTACAACTGCATCAGGTGAGAGGTATAAAGGTGTTCATGAATCACCATCCGTAGAAAGGCTTCTCCTGAGACTATTACTCTTTTTGTTTTTAAAGGTTTTATTTATTTATTTTTAGAGAGAGGGAAACATCAATGTGTGGTTGACTCTTGCACACCTCTGACTAAGGACCTGGACCACAACCCAGGCCTGTGCCCTGACTGGGAATCGAACTGGCAACCCTGTGGTTCACAGGCCAACATTCAATCTACTGAGCCACACCAGCCAGCACAAAACTTTTACTCTTTATTGCTCCACTATCACCATTTGATTCTATTTCCTTCGTTGTTTACTTTTCTGCTCTCGGAAACATGCTTCTCCCAGCCCCACCACCTCCTGACTGATGTCTGCAGTGCTTTCTTGACAACAGCAGTAAGGGAAGGAGCAGGAGACACAGGCTCCCAGGGACGTGAACACGGTGGCACCTCAGACTTCCTTGCCCTCATTTCCTTTTCTCTGCACAGCAGCCCAGAGGGATCTGATAACGGGTGTCTCTAGTGTCCTGGCAATACATCACTGACCCTGGCTTCTAGGCCCCTCACTCTTCTAACGCTTTACACATCTGCTTTTAAAGTAGGGTGTCATTAGAGCCGCTGCCCCAATCTTCTTTGTGTGCCATGGGCAAGAATTTCCCAAGCTAACAACCGTAAGCATAAGGCACGTGGGATGCCCAATAATTCCAGGCAGCTGATATGTTCAGTAGGGTCTGTCCACCAAGCTCCCAAACCCTCGAGGTTCCTGTATCCCCAGGGACCCTCCGTCACTTGGTTTAGCCCGGTGGTGGTCAGAGCAGAAAATGTTCTTTACACAGAGATGAAAAGTCTCTGGGGATCTATTCATTGCCTTGATGTTCTGGAGCTTCCGAGGCCTCAGGGCATTTCCACCTGGCCCTGCAAATCCTCTTGGACTGAGTGGCAAGCAGAACTCATACCAATTAGTTTTTCTGAGCAGCCTCAGGACAGGTGTTTGGGGAACCAAAGGTTCGTAGTTGCTGTGTTTTGTTTATTTTCAATCCTTAGTTTTTCTTTTTGCTGTCCTTTTTATTCTTTTGGCAATGTTCTGGAACACTGAGTTAAGTCTGTTAGGATCCCTCTGTCTCCTGATGATCAGTGTATTGCCTTCTGCAAAAGGTGTTTCTCCAGAGAGTGCTCTAAGGTGGAGAGAGTGGGGGAAGAGCCCAGGAGCTTGTCAGTGGCCAAACGGCCTCTTGGTCCCCAAGGTAGACCTACCAGATAAGGCACTCGCAGCTGGTCCTTTGGCTTCTCCTAGCCCCATGGTAATAAATAATATGATCTCAGAAAACATCCTGCTCTGACCAGGTGTACAGTGTACGTGTGTGTGGTATTTTATCAAATCTCATTTATTCTCAGCTTAACTCTAAATGACCTTTAAAAACAAAAAAAAAGAAAAGAAAAGGCTTAGATTTCTCATTTGTTTCCTGAATTTGTCATTTATATACAGGGTCCGGCACAAATAACACCGCTTTTTTATTACATAAAAATCTTTTATTACAAAATCATGAGCATGTAATTCTGTAACATAACAATATCACACTCAAGCACACCACATGACATTTTAGGTGGAATGTTCAGACTGGTGTTCCTCTCGTGCGAGACACTCATGTCCCCTGCCAACCACACTCAAAGGCGTTACTTCTGCTGGACCCTGGATATTGGAGGGGAGCAGGCAGGGGGCTTTCTAAAAACCTATTTATCATGAAATTTATTTTAGAAGTGTCTTTTCTGTGTCATATAACCTCCCCAAGAGTCTAGGTATGGTCCTCACAGATCATCTGCCATCCGGAAAGGTAGGGGTAAAAAGCGAGAAACCCAGACTTCTTGGGTTCACATCTCCCCTCTGCCAGTCACTGACCTGTGTGACTTTGGGCAAGTTACTCAAGCTCTCTGTTCCTCAGTTTCCTCATCTGCAAAATGAGGATCCTATAGTAAGAGTTATTGGTAAAATTAAGTGCATTAGTTTATTTTAAAGTCCTTGCAACCGAGCTTGGCAGATAAAACACACTTACATGTTACACGTTATTTTCCTGTTATGATTCCTATCTTTCCCCAGTTACAACCACAGATTTTAAAACAACTGCCCTTTGTGTGGCCTGACTACATTTGTGGCAGAGAGAAAAAAGAGAGAGACCCTTTAAAACACTGAAATATCATCCATTTCACAGGCAAATCTCTTTGTATATTAAGAAAGAAAATCAGAAGGTAGATGCCTACTGTTTTTAAACTTAGAATGAGGTATTTTTAAACAGTTTTCAATTTACTTAAGACTTTTAGCGCAGCTAATATTGGTAGGAACTGAATGTCTGAGAATGAGGTTAGTGTTCTGCATAAACCCTGCTTTTAAAAAGCTCACACGAAGGGTCAAAGACCAGGAAATGCTCTCACTATAATTCTCATTTTCAGCTGAATTGGACATGGCAACAAGAATGCAGGCCTGAATCACATTTTGTTCCAGGAACCTTTAACTTTGCATCATAATGACCTGCGGCCTAACACAAGCAAATTGCAAGTGGTTTCAAAAGGGTAAACTCTAATTTATATTAAACTAGTATTATAACTTAAGCAGCTCGTTTGGAAAGCAAAACGAAAAACCTCATCATTTACGTGATGGCTCCTAAATGGCTCCCTTTACGTTTTACCTGTAAAATGCCCTGTTTGCTGACAGGTTAAATGTATACTCTACACAGAGAGCCAACATTTCTCTTTGTAACCCCGCAGCAATCTTACTAGTTTTAGCAGCATTCTTATTATTTTAAGCTGTCTCCATTGTCTTCTAAACACCATAATTAGAAGCTGAAAAGCTTACAGCAACCAAACCCAATAAGGTCTCGTTATGAACAAAATATTCCACTGTGGTTCCACCAGCCACCCTGTGCAGTCCGACGTGATGAAGCCCTCACGTCGGCCCTGCCTAATTAGGGCTCCAGGTATGTGTGAGGTTTTCTCTTTCAGTATTGTTGAGCCACTGCATTCAAGTTCTGGTTTCTTGGTCATAATTATTTTCTTACTGTCTCATTTTCCCATAGCCGTGGAAAAGAAAACCTGCCTGCTGGAAAGAGTGCGGAGCATGTCTTACTGGCGAGCGGTATTTTGTGAATGAGTTGAATGAGAGCGTCAGTGAGCAGAGGGTTGACATAATTAAACTGCTTGACTAAAGAGAGAAGAGATGGGGGGATTTTAGGGCCCAGGAAAATATTTCCCCCAGCAGGTCAATGACTTTTCATTTCGTGCCTATCTTCTTTTTCCATTCGATTCAAATGATACTGCACTACTGTCAGAAATGTAATAAATTAGGCATTATCAGTCATTTAGATCAGAGTCTGAATTAGTATATAATTATTTTTCTCTCATAAAGAAAAGGAAAAAGCAGAGGGTTCTTGCTATCTAATGAGGGTTGGAGAAGAAAATTTAGAAAGCAGAAAACTAAGAAAGATTAGAAAACAAATCTCTTCTATTCTCATGTTCTACCTGGGGTTGTTGCTTCCGCACGTTGCCACGTCTTTTTGTGTTGGCATGGAGCTTGGGAACGTTAGGTGGGGAGAAAGGAGATGTATTCTGGTATTTAATAGCTATTTCAGCGCACACTTTCCCGCAGCCGCAGAGATACAAACACTGCTTGCTTATGAAGTAGTCTCGTTTCCACCAAGCACATGAAATGTAAAAATAAATCATGGATTTTTTCCCCTTTATTTTATATTCTGCTGGTGAAACACTGAACTCTGAAAAATAGGCCCATCTCAATTACTTTTAATAAATCTGCTTACCTGTCATATGTCTTCCAGGTTTCCTGACTATTTGCTAATTATCAAGCTGTATTTCTCTTACTTCTCTAATCTTTGGAACACAAGGAGGCATATCAATCAGCATAAACCTCAGGGAAGCGGCTTATCTTTGAAATCCCGTCTGAGCTGTGGGGATGTGCGGTCTCCTGCACTGGGCAGTCCCCACGGGCCACAGGTCCTTTTCCCCTCCTCTCTCTGAGACTGAATCTAGATTCAGATTCTCTTTTCCCCTTCCTCTTTTCTTCCCTGACACCTCCACCCAGAACATACACACATATGCCCAGCAAGGGCAGAGCCTGCTTGTGAAACCAGGGGCTTGATACTCATCCAATTAAAGAGAAAGCACAGAACTTTTAGAGCTCTTCTTCTCCTTAAGGCAGTGTGATTCGCAACGCACTTTGAGAGGTGTCCCTGTGTCAGGATCTGATCAGGGATGTGGGGAGAAGGCCCACTATCTCCCAAACTTCTGAGGACGTTGCCAGGAACAGGGGACATCTGCTTTTGGAACAGTCTCCACAAGTGCTCAGTAAGCCACGTGAACCAGAGAGCCACTGCCCTGGGCATCCCATTCTCTAAGAAAAGGAGCACTTATCCTAAAATAATGGGATGCTTAGGCCTAAATTCTCTCTCAAAAGACGGAGCATTATCACCCAAGTTCCTGAGTCTGGCACAGAGAGTAGGTAAAGGAGGAGACTTTGCTTCTACTGTACTGTGTTTTTTCTATACCCACTTTCATTGCTCCTAGTTCATGAGAGCACAGGTCAACACATGTGCTCTGGGGCATACAGGATGGGGACACCCAGCAAGCCCAGCCTACTCAGTGGACACTGTTCTTCACCCCCTCTCTGATGGCAGAGGTTCCTGCTGTTCTTGCTTGGCCACAGGGCTCAGCCTTGGAAACATTCAAGATTCTCCAAACAAAGTTCTTCCTGACTTAAAAAAGGAAGAAAGAAAAAAAGAACTGCTGCATCCCATTAGCTTTATTTTTTTTTAAGATTTTATTTATTTATTTTTAGAGAGAGGGGAAAGGAGGGAGAAGGAGAGGGAGAGAAACATCAATATGTGGTTGCCTCTCATGCACCCCCTACTGGGGACCTGGCCTGCAACCCAGGCATGTGCCCTGATTGGGAATCGAACTGACAACCCTTTGGTTCACAGGCTGGCACTCAATCCACTGAGCCACACCAGCCAGGGCCCACTAGCTTTATTTTTAAAAATAAAATAAAATGTAAATACCTGTAAAACTCAAGGACTTTTCTTTTTCATCTACATTTGTCCATGTAATAATTCCATCCTGACACCTGTTTCAGATGATCCTTAGCCCCTTGGCAACAAAAGACCTATTAAAATTTTTTATCTGCTTCTGACTGGATAGAGCAAGTAATCTGAAGATCCAGGACTGAAATTTTATCTCATGATCCCTGAGAAAGTGAAACAGAAAAAATTACTTCTTCTCTTTTTTTTAATCCTGACCTGAGATGTTCGTTGGTTGTAGAGAGAGAGGTACAGCAATGTGATAGAGAAGCAGCCATTGGTTGTCTCTAACCCACAGCCCAGGTGTGTGCCCTGACCAGGGATCAAACCCACAAACCTTTCAGTTTACAAGATGACACTCCAACCAGCTGAGCCACCCAGCCAGGGGAAAAAATGCTTTTTGGCAATAATTCTAAAAATCCAGCAAAATCCTGAAAATACACTCCTGGAAATCTCAGAACTACTCCAGTATATGTTGTCTGAGTTAACCTTTGTTTGGCAGGAACTCTTGAAAAGCTGCTGACTTCTTCCTTTGTGGACAAAAGGGTGGAAAGGGAGGAATTTTTAAAGACAAATTAGAATCAAACTCTATGAAAGAATTTAAGGATGCAGCTAAATGTGGATAGGTTACCAAATTTTCCAATGGTAAAGAGCCTGAGTCTCATTTATTTAGAAATAACTTGTCTATTAAAAAAGTAAATCTAACCTTTCAGCAGCTTATAAGGCCCTTAGGGTATAGCCTACGTTTTTAGTCTCACCGTTTACCAATCCCACACCTGCATGCTGCAGTCTTACTTAATGATTTCATTTCTAGAACATGATACATTCTCTGATGCGTCCTTATCTTTGCACCTGCTGATCTTCCCTACGGAAAACGTTTCCTCTCCACCTCCTCCCCATAACCACTCCTCTTCACTGTGTCTGGAATGAATGAATGAATGAATGAATAAGTGAATGAGTGAGTGAATGAAGTGAAGGACAGTAAAGAGCTGTGTCAAGGAAATTAATTCTACCCCTGAAGCAAGACTGTATAAGTAATTGATTTTTGCCTGGAATTAGCTTGCCTAAAGACAGAGAAACGCCGATATTCACCTGTGAGTACTGTGTATCCCAGATGTCCCGCATCACAGTCATACTAAACACCAGAAAGATGAGAACTGGCTGAGGAAATAATGAATGTAAAGCAGGAGCTAGAAGCACCCGCTCAGACTCTGAGAACCAGATGCCCTCCCAAACTTCTGCACAGCCTCTGCAGTGCTGTGGAAATGAGGTGCTGGTCAGCGAGCCTGGGTGAAATGCCCTGATTTTTATTCACAGACTCACATAAAACAACAGGCAATTACAATGATTAGAGGTTTGTATAGATTTCAAAATACCTTTTCAAATTATTGAAACTAGACTGGTCCCCTGCTCTCTTTCTTCTTAGGGCTTTGAGCCACTTGGAGCGTAGAGATCTATCAATTTTTTCTCCAGTCCTGACATCATGTGATTTTGAAGTCTACTCTAAATCAAAGGTCCAAAATGCATTTTAAAGAGTTTAATACAGGGTTCGGCTGCCAAAGCCACCCCGGCCTCTTTCTATTTCGAGAAGCTGGTGAGGATAAGTCATCTTAGGCTTTTGTTCCCTCACTCCTCTGATGCTGCTGCTATCAAGGTTACAGAGCCAAACGAGTGGCCTATTTTAAGCCTTCATCTGGCCCATCAGTAGCCTTGGATAAAGGACCACTTCCTCCTTGAAACCCTTTCTTAGTTTCTTTCTTTGTTTCCTCCTCTTTGTTTCTTTATCACCTTCTAAACTCTTCACATCTGAGTAACTGCAGCTCAGTTTTTGAATATCTTCTCTTTATCTGTATGCATTTCCTAAGCACCATCATTCATTCTCTTGGCTTTTCATGTGGTAACTCCTAAATTTATGTCTCTACTCTCAGTGATGTGCCTGAGGCAGGTCGCCTGGTCTCACAAGGTCACATGTTCTTCCCAGCTCCATATTCAATGACAGTGACTCCACGACAGTAACTAGAAATCAGCCATAGCAAAGTATTTACACCAAAGTAACTGGCAAACATTAGCTACTGGGCCTCTTATTCCATGCCCTCCCCCTCCCCCCATCCCCCCCCACCGCGCCGGCCCAGAGAGCCAGTTGTTAGGCACTTACTAGCGCACCATTTTCCCTGATTTCTCCCCCTGAATTCCATCCAGATTTGTGAGTCCAACTGCCTACTGGGTATCTGTCTCCCTCTGGAGCTCAAACATGTTCAAAACTGAACTCCTCTCTCCCAACCCATTCATTCTCCCAGTAAATAGCAACGCCATCTTTTTAGATGCTAAGGTCAAAACATGTATGACTCACCTTTGACTCCTCTCTTTCTCTGATACATGTAGTCAAACCATTGGTAAATCCTATTGGTTTTACCTTCAAAACATATTCAGGACACTTACAATATCTACTCAGGGCCCTTCCACAGGATGTGTGGATTAGATCCAAGAAGGAGGAAAATGGAGTTCTATTTCCCGGTAGACCTCGCTAAGCCAGTCAGAACTGCTTGCTGCTCTCCTCCCCTACTTCGTCCTTCACCTAGTGGACTTAGCACTTGTGCTAAACAAGAGTCTTGTCTGCTTCACTTGACTCAGACTCCACCCATGTGTCTTCTTGTGTGCTTATTTCAAAAAGAAATCAAAAGCACGGGTAATCCTTTTCAGTATCTCTGACTCCCACGTACTTTCAACCACATGGAAGGTGTATATAAATTCTGCATCTTTACCATCATTGTATTTCATGTTACACAAGGCAACAAATCAAAAGCAGGCTTCCCAGGGCGCTAATGAACTTTAAGTTTCATGGTCCCTCACTTGCATAGGCTCACGTGAGTCCCAAGAATGGCAGGGAGGCCGAGGGTGTTCTGGGTGTGGTAGGAAGAGCCGGGTTGCCACGTCAAAGGTTAAATCAATGGTCTGCTTACTGAAATTTAATTTGTTGATTATATAATCTGCAAAAAGCAAGTTGTCACATGTTTTATCTAAATATTTTTTGACATACTTAAGAGAATCTTTAAAAGGCCCTTGAGCCATGATCAAATGAGTTTCATCCTGATTTTATTTGGATCTTCCAAACAGTTTATACCATATTGTTACATGTCCCACATATGTGGCTGGAATTTTGACAACTCCTATCAGAGTAAACTTAAGGCAATAATAAGTCAAGTATTATAGAAAATTATATTAATGGCATAAAATAGAATTTCAGTAACATCAACAATTAACATCTGCTCAACAATACTATCTTCTCAATTACCACTTTTTCCCCTTGACATTGACATTTTGGAAGGTTGTACTGCCTTCATTCACCCCAAAAAGGACACAGTAAGGTCCTTCCAACTGAGAATACAGGAAAACTGCACTAATAGCCTAAGAGAATAACGCTTTTTCCCCCCTCCAAAAAAATCCAGTTTTCTATTTTTTTTTACAATTTTAGTTGGCTCGCCTTTGAATGGTTGAAGTGCAGATGGGTCAATTCCCTTAAATGCCACCCACTCTCCTGTTAATAGCCAACGACAAAACAAACAGATGGCTAAAGAATGGGGTTGGGAGGGGGGTGGGGGGCAGATGGGAAGGGAAGGAATACATGCTAAAAATAACGCGGTTCTTGGGTTAGCAAGTTGTGTGTGCAGAGCTCTGCCTGAAAAGTTCACAGGAGTTGTCCGTTTGGAAAGACAGTAAGATTGGATTATATCTTCAAAAGAATTGTTCAAATAAATGGACTGGCACAGAAGAGAAATCTATATTGACTTTCTGTTTCCCCAGAAAGGGGAGGACAGTAGAAAACAAGCTTTTCTTTAACTACAATGGCTATGTTCTAATAGCAGCACTGCCTTGCTCCAAAATACAGGACGCAGAGGATGATAATCATCTTTCGGCTTGGGTTATTGCATGCCATTTTCCACATTCATTCGGCTTTCTTCATCTAGCTCTTAGTAAAGTAACTCTCTTAACAATAAAAGCTTTTATGGAGCCCATTGCAGTGGAGAGCTAACCAGTCCTGTTTTGTTTGTTTTTTTCTTCCTTCTTCTTCATCTTCTTTTTATTGGCTCCTTGAAATATTTACAGCTGCCTTTGTTCTCACTGAAAACTTACACATCTTGCTGCGTGGGGCCATTTTTGTTGTTCCTTTCGGGCATGAAGTGGGTAAGTGTGTGTGTATGTGTTTGGGTGGCTTCATCTCTGCCCATGTGATTTTAGTTTCGTCATCCTATCACTGCAGCTCTTCACTGTATGCCGAGGGATGTTCCCTTCTGGACTCTCCCACCGTGAGCCACATAACACAGAAAAGTTCAAGTGCCACCACGCTCCTCTTCCTGATAAACAGGTTCTCAGGTGCAGGGAGCCTTGAGTGAGCCTGGGCTTCAGGAACAAAAGCTCCTGAACACTGGACGAGCAGATCAGGTTCCCTGGGGAAGAGTTTCACAGGAATGAAGTTACATAAGCAGAGTGAGCGCAGCCTGGCTGGATCAAGATCGAACATTTAAGGACAGCTTTTAGGCATTTCACCACTGGCACCAAAGTCTCCAAACTCACACTGAACAACTCGCCTTGCCATCGTAATTCCCCCTGCCATTAAGTCCACCCTCTTATCACAACGATAAGAGAGTGGTTGGGATGGCTGACTCTAGAACCAAAGAACCAAGGTGTCCAGGCAAGTTATTCAACTTGCTGAGCCTCAGTTTCTGCACCTGCAAAATGGAAATAATAATAGTAAGAAATGAGATCATACAAGTAAAATGGTTAAAACCATTACTGGCCGTAGTAAGATCTCAAATCATTGGATCTCATTTGCTCTCTAATTAGAATGTGCACTCCATGAGGACAGATTGGGTCTACTCTGTTCAGCACTGTATTTCTAATACCTAGAACTTAATAGGTGCCAATAAATACTTGTTAAAGCAATTCGTCACCGGGTTAACCTAAGACTTTGTCCCTGTAAAGGAATCAGGGAGGAGGAGTCTCCCAAATGTCAAGTGTAAGAAAGCCATGGGTTTCCATGGGTACTTCCCGTTAAGCACCCATCTGTGCAGGACTTAGCTGAAAGGAATCTGAAGGTGTTTCACCTCCCAATATTGCTTCTAGGTCAGGAACACTCAAACCTGTGCAGGAGGCAACAAAGGTGGTTGCCTCCCCAAAATCCACCCTGCTTTTCTGCCTCCCAGGGGTCATTTCTCATGGCTCCTCTCCTCTGTGAGGCTGCCTTGGAAGCCCTTTGGCACAGGAGACTGTAAAGGATTAGGATGCCCTCGTGTCTGACGCACTGTAGCCATTCTGAACACAGAACTGTTTTGTCGTCAGAGACAATTGGGGATCCCAGACCTCTTGGCTTTGAATGCTGGAATTTGCAAAGACATTTTTAGACCAACTTGGTCTTTATTGTATAAGTGTAGCAGTATGTTAATGTGGGACTCTCCCTGAATCAGTTATAGCTCGGGCCCTGAAAGCACAAAACAATAGGTGGCAGGTGTGTGTCATTTTATTAATGTATGGCTTCATTTCCCTGTGGGTCATGTTTAGCTTCACGACTCCTTAGTAACTAGATGAGTTTAAAGACAAACCCAACCCTTTGCATTCTTCTATGTAGACAATCCACAATATGGGGGGGTCCATGAGGGAACCACAGGTGGCTTTGCTGATGATGGTGTGGGAAGGACACGCTTGACCTTTGACTTGGCCTCCTTTGGGCCTTGAGCTGTTACCCCATGCTTTCAGGAACTCCCTGGGATGTATGTTGAACACAGGTGGATGCAGTGAATGCTGAAAGTCATAGAACAGGCCGATCCCACCCAAGAGAACGCGGGCCTTACTGCAGAGCTCAAGGATTTACTGGAAGACTAGCCATGGGCTGGAAACCCTGGGGAATCCAGAAAGTCATGGACTGCTTCAGCCCAGCTCAGGGCCTGTACAGGAAAAAGTTTCTTGCTTTTGTAGGTGCTGCAAAGGAAGCGGTGGGGTCATCCAAGAGTATTCCCGGTGGCCAGTGGGTTACGAGAGACTTTTCTAGCACAAGCAAAGGAAACATCAGTAACCTCTGGCTGCATCTGTCCTCACCTTCTCAATGACTGTGCTCTCGGGAAGCAATTACAGAATGTTTATGCTGTTAAGCCCCAATTTAGCTTGGGAAAGAAAAAAAAAAAAAAAACAGAGGCTCCTTGTACTCATGTGGCATATAGTTGAGAATGGATTTTTAAACCACAGAGAGGTATATGTTTTAAAAGGAAGATACAGAGATTCAGTATGTGAGGTCCTCTCTGTAACTAAAAACTGAAACTTTGAAGAGATTGGACAAAAGATAGAGGATGGCAAGTCAGAAGATCTTGGCTGTGGCCACAATGAACACTCACGAAATCATGAGCAATGTGGGATTTGTCCAGCTGCCATTAGAGAAAGCCTCATTCAAAGAGCCCCCTCGCTTTAAGGGTCAGTCAGATGACCTGGCCTACTGGACATTTGTAAAAGGTGTAAGAAAGACCCCCCCACCCTCACCCCACTTGATTTTTTATCTCTTGGGTTGGCCAAAAAGCATGTTATGCTGGCCAGTCTGTATGATGGCTCTAGTAGTGGTTAGTTGTCTTTAACTTCATCTGAAATAATTTTGTTAGATTGCATTGTAACAGCTGTCATATCAGCATGCATTTTTTTAAAAACATCAAAATTGTTGAATTTTTGTGCAGCCATTTTAATATTGAAGATAGAAGAAAATATGCAACTTTTTCAGTGTACTTTGCTTTATTATTTCAAGAAAAGTAAGGCTATAACTGTAATGCAAAAAAAAATATTTGTATGATGTATGCAGGAGATGCTGTGACTAATCAAATGTGTCAAAAGTGGCTTGCAAAGTTTCTTGGTACTATTGACATTTTGGCCAAATAATTCCTTGCTGTGGGGCTGTGTTGTACATTGGAAGACGTGTAGCAGCACCCCTGGCCTCTACCCACTGGAAGCCAATAGTGGGAGATAGTTGACCTACTCAAAATATCCAAATCCATAAAGTTACCGATGCAAAATGAAAAATGTGTCACATTTTACGGAAAAAACATAATGGACTTTTTGGCCAACCGAATATTTCAGAAGCTAGAGAAATGGTGGCAATGTAATATAACTCAAATACATCTCTCTTCTATTAGAAAAATAAGAGCAAGTCTCCTGCAAGCTCTGTGGTGGTTTCTTCTTATGTAAGCCTGAGAGATCAACTGACCTCACTAACCTGAGTCCACTCAGTTTTGAGTCAAAATGAAGAAAGTTTAATGAAATTTTGGTGTAGTAGTGAAATGTACATTTCAAATAGCTCATAGTTACATGATCATTGTAGTTATTTGGAATCTAGTGCAGAAAAACAGAGGTTGTGGGTGGGTGCCAGGCACCTCAGATGTATCTTTCTAAAATGGTGGAAAATTTGTGTTTGAGTGACTTTTCCCTGATTTATATCACCATGCTCTGTCTTACGTCACACATATGCACAAAAAGAAATAGTAATTTTCTCTAATCATATGAAGATACAGCCAGTTGTTCTGATTTCCAGCAACAGCTATTTGATCACCCAAAACTTTGACCTTGAGGAGCTAGCTCCATGATTCTCAGCCAGGAGACAGTTGTGCCCATCAGGGGACATTTGGCAATATCTAGAGATAGTTCTGATTACCCCAAATTGGGGTGGAAGTGGAGGAGAAGGGATGTGCTACTGGCAACTAGTAGGTAGAAGTCAGAGATGCTGCTAAACATGCTACCATGCACAGAACAGCCCCCACAGCAAAGACAGATCCGGTCCAGAAGGCTCTTGGTGCCAAGGCTGAGAAGCCCTGAGACAGGATATTAAAAGTGAGCCTGGTATGGTGGAATGAAAGCATTAACAGAGTGAGTTATTGCAAGAAAAATTTCTCAGCCAAGACCTCTTTTGGAAAATGTGTATACTATTATAGCAGTTTCAGTTTAATAGACAAGAAATATATAATTTTAAAAATGAAAATTAATTTTCATTCATGAGGGTTTCTATAGAAATGGTTAGAAGTTGTCTTGAAAGCATCGTGCACCCCTAATTTAAGATGAACACAGCAAAGTAGCCTCTCCGGGAGCAATTCCCCAGCCCACGGAGAGACACCTGTGGCAAGGGCACAGACAGTGTGTGTGGAGTACCACTGGCTCTGCTGTGGGCAGCATATCACGTGACCTATTACAGCGCCCACAGTGCGGGTGCCAAATTACCCACTTCAGCAGCATCCTCCTTTCAGTTCATTGAAAGTTGCTTGAGAGGCACCGTGTACATGACAAGTACTCCACCTGTGTGAGGACAGACTTCAGGGGGATGAAATGCGTTCTAACAATAATTCTCTCCTGTAGAACTTGATTGCATCTATGCAAAGGCCATCTTTCTATTCTCTCTGGCAGTTTTTTCACATTTGCCAAGTGTTTCGGTCCATTTGTGCTGCTGTAACAAAACGACCCAGACTGGGTGGCTTATAAACAATGGGAAATTGTTGCTCACAGCTCTGGAGGCAGGAAGTTTGAGCTCAGGGTGCCAGCAGGATCCGGCGAGGGAACCTCTTCCAGGTTGCAGTCCTTTTGCTGTGTCCTCACCTGGCGGAAGGGACCAGTGAGCTCTGTGGGGTCTCTTTTATAAGAACACTAATCCTGTTTGTGAGGGCTGCACCCTCATGCCCCAAGCACCTCCTAAGTCCCCGCTTCCTAAGACTATCACATTGGGCCTTAGGATTTCAACATGTGAATTTGCGTTGGGGGTGGGGTGGGAGGTGATGGCGGGGGAGGGGGGCTTGGCGCGGTTGGCAGTGAACAAACACGCAGGCTGTACCACGTGGTTACATCAAAGTTTGCCCCCACCTTTTCTCACGTTGGTTTTATCTGCCCTTCTGCTCACTGCAGACATAAATGATGAGGAGTGTGATAGTACATAAATCTTCTTTACCATTAGTCTTCTAAAATGAGGTGTATTATTTGCTCAGAAAATTATATCACATTTGTACATAATTAATTTGTTCTCACTATACTGCAATTTTAGGAGGAGGCACCCAATAAAAATAATTCCTAGGAGACAAAAACATTAACATAGAGGCAATATTTACATCATGGGCTTCTAAAATACGGAAAATTAAACATCACCTTCTAGTACAATGACTTAGTGTCCTAGAGAAACATGAATGTCGGGCACGCAAGCCTAGGAAGTGTGCATGTCAGACCCTATTGTCTAAGGGCACTGCATTCATTCCTCCACTCAAGAAGTACTGAGTGCCTTCCACTCACAGGCATTATACTGGGCACTCTATGGGATATAGTTTCTATAATTTGTTAGAAAAGTTTTACTTAAGACAAATTATAATTTATAAATGTGACTTCATCAATAAGGAATAAATAATTGTGTTTCATTCATTATCAAACACTTCAATGTGCTAGAAATTACGGTGAGCGCCTAGGGCCTTAAGACCTTTTATTAAGTCAATCATCCTTATTTGAATAACACAGGGATTCAAATGTTCCAGGTTGGATAAAAACCAGCTCCCATGGGAAACACGGGATGGTGCTGAGCATCCCTTTTAGCCCCCAGCTGAGCCTTCCTGTATTACAAGCAGCTGGGAAGCCAAATGCCTTGTTTCCCAGAGTCCCTTGCAGCTGGAGTCATAGATGCCAATCAGATGCACTCACACCAGACATAAGAGTGGAAGCCACCTTCCTGCTGTGTCACCCATTTTCTGCTGGCTCGTGTCATCAAGGAGATGTTGGCTTTTCTGTAGCAGTTTCCCCATGACGAGCCATTTGCATCACAGGAGCTGAGAGGCAGGTGTGGCAGTGGCGGCCAGCAACAGCTCCCTGACCCTGAGGTGAAAGTTTCAGTCCACGAATGCTGTGGAATCGCTGCCTTCCCGGTCAAGGCGGAGCCGGCAGTCTCCGTGCTGGGCCAGTTTGGAGATGTGATTCTGGAAGCAGTTCCCGAGGGACCAGCCAGTCAGGGGTCCGTGTCTCCAGCCCGTCCAACAATTTGTAAGTAACAAACTCTCTAAATCCTATTCTGCTTTAAAAAGCCAGTTTCTGCTCCCTGTAACAAAATGTTGACTTTAAAATGAGAGACACAGGGAATACAAATATAAATCTGCTGTGTTGGAAGCTATGAAGGGAACAGCCGTGCTCGTGCCTATGGTACTTCTAGGATCTGTGTCCTGGGGTGGATTAAAATCAACAGCGTCCACTTTGCCTGGCTGAGTAGTCTTCCTTGTCCAGCAGGCACTGGAGGGGACTTGGCAGGTTTTCTGCTGGGAGTGACATGGTTAGACCCTAGAAAACAGAGACTACACTTTGCTCATTTTTGTATCTTCTGTGTCTAGCAGAGTGCTTGAGGCATGTTATTAGCCCTTAGTAAAGATGATGCTAAATTAGGAGAATAGTGCTCTTGAAGCTTTTGTCTGGTTTTGGTGTCCGGCAGAGAGCCAGTGGGATTACCCAGGCGTGAAGTTAAGAGTCTGTCTGGAGGAACATGGGAAGGATTTGAAGCAAGTTTCAGCAGGTGTTAGTGACTGTGTCAATCAGGGTTCAATGAGAGAAGCAGAACCAATAGGAGAAATATATTACGAGATTTATTGCAAGGAACTGGTAGACATGATTGTGGGGCTGGCTAGGTAATGGGCATCACCCTAGGGCAGGTGATGGGCTGGAACTCTTGGGCACAGGTGGACACTGCTGTCCACAGATGCCATTTCTTCAGAGAAGCCTTAACTCTGTCTTAAGGCATTTCAGCTGGTTGCATCATGCCTACTCAGATTTTCTAGGACATGTCTGTTGAAAACAACTGATTATGGACTTTAATCACATCTACAAAACACCTTCACAGCAACACCTGGATTCGTGTTGGATTGAATAACCAAGGGCTGAAGCCTAGCCAAGTTGACACCTCAAAAAGACCATCACAGTGACCAACTGAAAAGAGGAAACAATAGAAAGGGGTGAGTAAGGAGTCAGATGTAGCAGGTCCGGCATGTGTATTTAAATACATAACACCCACTCAATTAGCAGCCTGCCCATTTCCGTGAGAGTGATAAAGCTGGTTTTCAGCTGAGTTCAATAATAGGTAGAGTGAACTGCTCCCTGAAAGTTAAGGTTACCCTAATTTATTATCCAAACAATACTGGGAATAAATGGGCCTTCTGTTAACTGTGTCAGGGCCACTGACACACACCAGGAGAGTCCCAGGCACACCACAGCATGCGGTTCCCGTACTCAGCCAAAGATGTTTGGGTCCTTCTCTTAACTTGTCTGTCACAGTTGCTTCAGTACCTGTATCTGATAGATGGTACCTCTTGCCCACAATTTTAAGTCATGGTGGGAAAAAATGCCATCAACACAGAGTTTTGTTAAAGTTTAAATGGAGCAATCTTATTAATACTAGAAAATACTTTAAAAAGGCAAGGATACTTTTTCCTTGAATGAACCAATTTACAAGTGAAAGGATGAATTCTTCATAAACATTAAATGGATAAAAACTGTGAACAATTAATAGCCACTCATACCATCCACACCAAGTGTATGGTGATGTTACGGGAGTGAGCGGCAGTGGGTATAACAATTAGGAGTTGGACTCTGGAGCAAGATGGCTTTGGTTCACACCCCAACTCCTTTGTTATTAACTATGTGAACTCAGACACGTTTCTTGGTCTTTCTAAGCCTCAGTTTCCCCACCTGTGTGATTAGGGAAACTATAAAGCCCATATCACAGGAGCATTTGAGGATTCAATGAAATAGGACATGTTGAAATTGCTTGGCACAGTGCCTGGCACACAATAACTTTTCCATCACTAGTAGCTATTATTATATGGAGCCATGCGATCTTTGAACCAAAATATCAAATAAGATTTTTTTCAGGCAACACAATCCCATGCAACTCTTATATTTGCTTTTACAGCTGTAAAGTAAATACTATCTGGTAGTTATTTTTTTTAATAGCATGCTCATTCAAATTATATCCTTCCACCACCAACACCATAGTTACCTGGAAATATCCTGCCACGTGACAAACCTCTTCTGGAGTAAGGTTACGCATCACCCACGTCTTAAAAACCTTTTTCATAAGCGCGACTCCTCTCCATGGAGTGTAGTTATTGAACACAGCCACGTGTTTGTGATTTCTGCTGCGAGGAAACCCAGCAAAGCCACAGGACTGTCCGACCTCACTGGAAACAATGGGGCTAGAACAGCCTTCCCACTGTGCCTTGTAGTTTATGAGACTATCTCCAGATAATTCGTTAGTTCTCAAGTGACATGAAAATCAATTAATTTTAATGGGAGATTACAGATTATGGTATTTAATAGTTCATCTAATTTCATGAGGCAAAGCGAATCAGACAATGCAATGTAAATCTAATAAGAGTTGTGAGAGCTCATTTGACTGTCGCATACGAAAATGAATGAGCTTATCAGGAACTGGATAAAAACTAAAGCATTCTGTACAAACTGTATTTTGTTTATATACAGAATTAAGTTAGAAGCTTTGTGGAACATTAAACATATATACTCTATTCCCTTCTAATTTGCTCTTAAAACTTACTCATTAAGCATTTACTGTCAGAATTATGGTGTGTATCTGTCTATTAAATAAAACAGCATAGGCCTGACTGGTGTGGCTCAGTTAACTGGGCGTTGTCTCACAAAGTGGAAGTCCACCCATTCAATTCTTGGTCAGGACACATGCCTGAGTTGTGGGTTCAGTCCCCAGTCAGGGCACGTATGGGAGACAACTGATTGATGTTTCTCTCTCACATCAATGTTTCTCTTCCTCTCTTTCTCCCTCCCTTACCCTCTCTCTAAAAACAAATAAATAAATAGAATTTATAAGAAAATAGCACAGAATAATACACGTTTCCCCTCTCCTTTTATCTTTTTCTTTCTAAACATGTAGAACTAGAATGACTTAGAAATGTTGGTATTATTCACAATGTCCTTTGTGAATAATTGAAATGGTCAAGACCAGGCTGTCAGGTTCTGTTCATCATGTGGGATTAAAAATTGCCTATTTTCTCTAATAAATAATTTCTGCCATTCTTAAATAAGCCTATTTAATCTCAGAAAAGAGCCACTTCTTCATAAGATTTAGCATAGCTGAGACTTGGGCTAATCACTGTCCCCTCCCCAAAAATAATTCACTTCACAGCCCCATTTCCACCCCTCAACATGACAGAACATACAAAGGCAGCTTTACTGGAAAGTTTCTCTTTAAAATGCTATGAAATGGTTTCTTTGAAATAATTACGGCTCTGTAGTAAAGGAATCACAATGTTACAGTTGCCTGGTTTCTATTGATTCTCCAAGTTAATAAAGAGTTAAACAGTGAAGTGTGGTCTTTTATTTTTATTTTATTTTTTTTTAAAAAGGCATTTTGAAGGTGCCGGAGAGGGAAGGCCTGGTCCTAAGTGGTCATGTGGCTACCGCCATTCATCTTGGTAGTGACTATCTGTCAAAAGTGGCAAGAGTCCCCGTTAACAGCCCTGACCTGAGCAGTAATGAAGGGAGAGTGCACAGCAAAGTGTCCATTATCAGCAGGTCGGGAGCAGTAAATTGGAGCAGTTTGCTTCAATCTGGCTGCGCGCTGAAATGTAAGATAGGTGGGGATCAGCAAGAGGCAATTTCATCCTATGATCATTTTTGTCAGATCGCATCCGTGGCAACTGAGTTCGATGCATGATTTCAATTAACCAACTCTGGCCGTAATGCTCCCACTGCCGGGGAAGCTCTTGTCTGGGTCTGGCTCCTCATGATTTCTTATTTAAACCGACTGGAGCACACCCAGGTGGAGGAAACTGCAGTGCTGGGAAGAAGGAAGTGACCCATGTAGATGACAGCGGCTGCCTGCAAACCTCACATCTGTACATCATCAGGGAGTCCTCGGGGGCTCTTGCTTGTCTGCAAATTTCCTAACTCATAAGTCCATTTTAATGACCTTCAACTTCAGGTTTTAAATATGTTGAACTTGCATGTTGTTTACTCTTTGATAAAGGAATTAGCCTTTTGGGCACCAGTTTTAGCGAGGGTCAGGTCACAAAATTCTATACTTGTGCTAAGTGACATGAAGTGAACCCAACACAAGCACAAGAAAATGAGTGTGAAGCCGAAGACTAAGTTTTAATTCTTAGATCCCTGAGAACTATTTACTTGGTTCAATGATTCTCCAAAACATATGCATATGTATGTATATACGCAAGGCCATCTCTGCTCTCCAGGACCTTACAATTCAAAAGGACAAGTAGGACTACACACGTGGCTATAATAAAAGTAGGAGGTCCCATAAGAGGGAAACAATGTCCTATAGAAATTCAGAGAAAGATCACTTGTGGCTGGAGAAATCAGGAGAAACAGGAAAGAGATACACATTTCAACTGGATCTTGGTAAAGGTGTAGGATATTTCCAGGTGAAATTGGTGAGTGGCTTTCGTTAGTTTTCTATAGCTGCCCAACAAATTACCATAAGCTTAGATGCTTACATCACCACTTCATTAGCTCATAGTTTCCCTGCGTCAGGAACTGGGTTAGCTGAGTCCTTTGCTCAGGATCTCCCCAGATTGAAATCATGGTGTTAGCCAGGGCTGCGGTCACATGTGAAGGTTGGGTTCCTCGTTTAAGTGCCTGCAGGCTGTTGGCAGAACTCAGTTCCTTGCAGATACAGGACTAAGTCCCCACTCTCTCACTGGCTGCCAACTGGGGTCAGCTCCTAGAGGCCACTTGCTGTTCGGCTTCCTCCACAATATGAACTTGCTCCTCAAGACCAGCAGGATTAATCCTTCTGATTTTAAGGAGGTTTCAGTCCCTCAGCTAAGGTGGTGGTGGGGAGTTAGGATGTGGGGGGATTGAGCAAAAAGGACTCATGGACATGGACAACATGTGTGGTGACTGCAGGGGGCAGGGGACCTAAGGGGACTAAATAGTAATGGGAGGAAAAAAAAAAAAAAAGAAGGACCCACTCCCGCTTAAGCACTTAGCGAAATAGATCAGCTTCACCCTTTTGATTAAAGTCAATGGATGATTGACCTCACCCCAGGAGTGACATCCCATCATATTCATGTGTTCACACGCCAAGAAAGGAGATTACACAAGGTGTATACGAGAGTATATCATGGAGTGAAAACCCTGAGGACCACCAGGCATTGCACTGTAGGAAGAATAGCTTTTGAGGAAAGGGGCGGGCAGAGAGCACAAGGGATGTTCATGAACTGGTGTCAGGGTTGCCTCAACCAAATGAGAAACTGGAGGTGACTGAGGAATATTGGCCTGGAAAGGGATTTTGGGTTAAGTCTTTGTAGAATCTTAAATTTCAGAGTACAAACTCACCAAAGGTTTTGAAACGCTGACATAATTACCGTCACGATTTTTAGGAAAATGTGTCTGATGTGCAGGCCAGGTTGAGGGGAAAGGGGCTCTTTAGTCTCTGAGGACAGGTCTCACTGCTGTTCACTGCCGTAGTGCTGAGGGGAACACAGTTATTGCATGTCTGCTGAGAGAGTGAATGAAGGTGGGCAGAACACGTGGGGAACAATCACCGTGGTCTGGGTAGCGATGTTAAGGGAGGAGTTAGGAAGGCAAAGATGTAACCCTGGCTGGTGTAGCTCAGTGGATTGAGCGCAGGCTGGGAACCAGAGGGTCCTGGTTCGATTCCCAGTCAGGGCACATGCCTGGGTTGTGGGCTGGGTCCCCCGTGAGGGCCAATTGCTATTTCTCTCCCTCTCTGTCTCCCTCCCTTCCCCTCTCTCTAAAATAAATAAATAAGTAAAATCTTAAAAAAAGGAAGGCAGAGATGCAAATGGAAAGGGGAGATGTGCTGAGAAGGTGCTGCAGAGACAGACCCAAATTGTATTTGTTAAGGGTATGTATTTCCCCACTGACCTTTATTCTTAAGTTTTATTGAGCTATAGTTGACATATAGCACTGGGTTAGTTAAGATGTACAGCATAGGGAACTTGACTTTCATATACTGTGAAATGATTACCACAATAAGTTAGTTAACCTGTATCATCTCAAATAGATACAAAAAAAAAAGAGAAAAAATTGTTTTCCTTCTGAGGAGAATTCTTAGGGTTTACTTTCTTAACTTTCAAATATACCACACAGCAGTGTTTAGTATAATCACTATGTTGTACGTTCATTTCCCAGCACTCATTTATCTTATAACTAGAAGTTTGTACCTTTGACCACCTTCATCCAGTTTCCCCATCCCAGACCCCTGTCTCTGGTAACCACAAATCTGATCTCCTTTTCTATGAGTTTGGGTTTTTTGTTAGTTTTAGATTCTACATATCAGTGAGATCACGCAGAATTTGTCTTCTCTGTCTGACTTATTTCACTTAACATAGTGCCCTCCAGGTTTACCCATGTTGTTGCAATGGCAGAATTTTCTTGTTTTGGTTTTTTTTGTGCCTGAAAAATCTCCCGTTATATCTATCTATCTATCTACGTATCTATCTACCTATCTATGTCTAGTGGACGTTCAGGTTGTTTCCACGTCTTGGCTATTGTAAATAATGCTGCAGTGAATGTAGAGGTGCAGATATCTCTTTGATAGAGCATTTCTATTTTTATTTCTTTGGATATATTACTAGAAGTGGATTTGCTAGATCACATGGTAGTTCTGTTTTTAATTTTTTGAGAGAACTTCACACTGTTTTCCTTAGTAACTGTACCAATCCACAATCCCACCAACAGTACACAAGAACTCCCTTTTTTCCATATCCTCGCCAACATTTTCTGTCTTGTATTTTGTTGATGGCTGTTCTAACAAGCATGAGATAATATTGTGGTTTTATCATGGTTTTGGTTTTGATTCCCTAATGATTAATGAGGTTGATCACCTTTTCGTGTACCTGCTGATTCATATATCCTCTCTGGAAAAGTGTCTGTTCAGGTCCTTTGCCCATTTTTAAATCATATTATTTGGTTTATTGCTATTGAGTTATATGAGTTCTTTATATATTTTGGTTATTAACCTGTTATCAGACATGTGGTTTATATTTTTCCCATTCCATAGGTCATCTTTTTGCTTCACTGATCACTGCCTTGGCTATGCAGAAGCTTTTTAGTTGGAGGCAGTCCCACTGGTTTTTAATTTTGTTGCTTGGCTCTAGGTGTCATATCCAAAAAGTCATTGCCAAGAAGTTTTTTTCTGTGTTTTCTTCTAGGAGTTTTATGGTGCCCAGGCTTATCTTTAAGTCTTGATTTTGAATTTGTATTTATGAGTGACTTACGGTAGGGGTCTACATTCATTCTTTTACATATGAATAGCCAATTATCCCAGCACTAATTTATTGAAGAGACTGTCTTTTTTCTATTGGGTATTCTTGGACCTTTGTCAAATATTTTAACTTTCCGATTTATAATATATATTGTATTCACAGATGTAGATATAGAGAGATAGAAAAATGTTGCTTATCAGTGGTACTTATATATATGTATAATTCATACAGTATATGTAAGTAATTTGGAAAAACTTATAAATGATGATTATTGAAGAAGTACAAAATAGATAGCTCTTGTCAGATAAGATTAAAGTACTGGATCCATTTATTCATAACCTTAGAGTGGCACGTTATCCACCTTTTTAACCAGCGATCACCCACAGCACCCTTGGTGCGTGATCATTCTATCTTTGCTTGAACGACCCCAGAGACAGAGAGTTCACTCGATTTTGGGGCAGCCCGTTCCATTTTTGGACAGCTTTCATTGTAGGTAAGTTTCACCATATATCAAAATATGGCTTCTCATGACTTATCTCCACAGCTCACAGCCTGGTCTCTAGAGCAATGCCCGACAGACCTAGTGTTCCTCCAACGACAGCACTTTGAACCGAGGAAAGTGCCATTTTTTGTAAGGAATGCATTGCTGAGGACCTCGCATGTTTAAAATTCATGAAAACAGACTAACTCTGACAAAGGATGGTGCTTATTCTTGTTTACTGGTTAAAAGTGGTGCTTCTGTGTGGCAGTAAGGAAAGTACAACTCACTAGCCCTCTAGCTCTGAACTTACACAATTCTTGGTTAATTTTTATTTAGGGAGAGTTGCCTTTGGAGAATAAGGAGAGCTATTTCAAATTTCTTTTCAAAGTTCTGAAAGAAAGTGTCATGTCTCCAAGGTTTCTCTTCCCCAACCCCCTCAGTAGATGGGAAGAGTTAGAGGTATCAATAGTCTATCAAAGCAATCCATGACACATTCATTTCTGGAGGTCCATAACAACAGGAGAATTAATTGAGGGATTCAAGGATTTGCACATCCAGAGGCTGAAGAGTAGACCAGATGACCCCTGAGGGCCTTCAGTATTGATGGCATTCTGACTTTTGCTCCTCAATCCCAGGTTTCTTAACTGTAACCTTGTTAAAGAGCTAATAAAATCTAATTTAATTATTTCTCATAATAGGTATAAGAAATATCTGACAAAAGGTGAATTTAAAATGTACATTGGCAAGTATGACTACTATTGCACATTTTGATATATTTATGTGTGTATATAATATAGAATAATAAATATCCCAAAACCATTTATTTGCTTTGTTTAAGACTTCAACTTCACATGGGGGCCAACCTCTATCGCTGTTGGACAATGAAACTTTTATCTACATATTTTTATGTGTTCTTTATGTAATAGTCTAATATTCTTTCTCATGGAGCACTTAAGCCAAGAGAGAAATATCGGAAACAAAAAGAAAAAGCACATTTCATAATACTTCACATAAAGTTTTCTAGTGGTTTCTTCTAAGAAGTGTGTGTTCAGATACAATTTTTAACATCAACTAACTTAACAACTTCACGCAAAAACGTAGCAGTTCAGCACGCCACCATTTTCAACAGCTCTTTAGCCCAATCAGCAGAAGGACAGCAGCTGACTGACTCACTGTGGCCTCGGAGGAAGTGTTGCTTTGGGCAGAAAAAACTCCTGGTTGCCAGGAGACCACCACACACCCAGGAGCCTGCCCATTGACTGAACTTGCAGAGGGAACTTGCGGAGGCGCCTTTGCTCCTGACCCCGAGATCCTTCCAAGGGAGGCACAGAGAGGAAAACGTGGAGAGACACCCGTGCCAGATTACCATCTCAGAGACGAGCGCTGGCGAGTGCATCCGTTTCTGTCCCTCGCCAGCTCCTGGGCTTGTGGGACTAACCTCAAAGACCAGCTGGTTTGTAAATATTTGAATCATGTCACAGGATTGCTAGACAGACTTTCAGGGTTGCTTGGCCCAAAGAAGAAGGAGGTTCCTTCTTTGTGCCTTGGGCTGGATCACAGTGGCAAAACAACAATCATAAATGAACTTAAACCTTCAAATGCTCAAGCTCAAGATAGAGTTCCAGCAAGAGGAGTCAGCATAGAGACATCCAATTACCCAGCTTGTCTTTTCCAGTGTTTGAGGTGTCAGGCCTAGGAAGATACAGAAATCTCTGGGAATGCTATTATACAGAGGACAAGGCATTATTTTTGTCATTGACAGTAGTGATAGATTAAGAATGGTTGTGGCCAAAGAATAACTGGCTACTCTGCTGAATCATCCAGATGTTAAGTACCACCGACGACCGGTCTTCCTTGCAACCAAAATGGACCTCAGAGATGCAGTGACATCTGT
Organism: Micronycteris hirsuta; assembly: GCA_004026765.1. Lineage (NCBI taxonomy): Eukaryota > Metazoa > Chordata > Mammalia > Chiroptera > Phyllostomidae > Micronycteris > Micronycteris hirsuta. The sequence continues at coordinate 92,218 of PVJI01000386.1, forward strand.
GAAAGTGGCTCATTTGCTGTGTTTAGAGAACTTCAAAGATAAACCATGGTCTCTTTTTGCTTCTGATACCGTAAAAGGAAAAGGGTCGCAAGAAGGTGTAGATTGGCTTCAAAATCAGAGCCAGGTGGTGGAGAAGTGAAAAGACAGTATTTGGAAACCTCAACAATTGTCGATTCAGGGACCATCATCTTAAAGCAAACTGAATACATTAAATTACTTCAAAGATGTTTATGCATCTAAGAAAACTTTGTAATTTGCTTGCAAATATGGACTCTGAATAAACTTTGTAAGAATATAGATAGGACTTCAGATATGCTAATCTGTCCATTAATGATTTGAAAATAAACCCTTAGCAGGGCCCCCCAGAATGATCAACTTCTTGGAAAAGGGCGACACTTGATTGTAATGAGAATGTTTAAAGTCAGAGTTAAAATCCATCTCAAGAGCTCATCGTGAATTATGACATCTTTAATGTATTTTATTTTTTTAATTATCTTCTAAAACTTTATAGTGTGACTGGAGTGTGACTGTGCTTGTGAGAAAGAACTTTGAATATTTATAAGGGACCATGGGTAACTAATGTATATTAGATGTTTACTATGTGTCACTACCGATAACACATAAAATGTAATGTAAAAAAATCAACTAACTTAAGCCCTAACCAACCCCATCATTCTTTGACTTTCAAACAAGTAGCAAAGACATTAATGTTCAGAAGAGCACTTCTCCCCCTTGAAAACTTTGTTTCATTTCTGGTGGGTTTATGCATAGGCACAGGCTGATTTGTGAAAAATTAGGATGCAGAAATTGGGCTGAGAGAGAAGCGAAACGTCCCTTTATGTTGAATCCCTCTCACGGCAAGATAGGAAAAAAGGCAGTGAAATTGTCCCCTAACATGAAAGCAATCCACGTCAAAACATTACATTATTGAAATGATGATTATTTAAATTTGTCAGCCCAACAGCACATACAAAATTAGAATAAAGGTCAAGAATAAATGTGCTCAGGACCTCCTTGTAGCTGAGGTTTTCTTGGCTCTCAACGTTGCTCCTCTGAGAGAAGATTAAATAGTAGGTTCACATCTTCGAAGTCTATACAAATACTTAGTAAGCTCTGAAAAAGTTACGAGGCAACTCCTCCCCTCCTCACTCGTTAGCCTTGACCTGGATTCTACCCGTACTAAGCAACCAAGTTCAAAGCTGAGAAAATAATGTTGTTATATTGGCCTTGGGTATATTGAATTGCTAATCATTATACATGGAAATTATGGTAAGAGATGAACATTTGGGGTAAAAATTGAAGTTTTTAAAGTGTGGAGAAAAGCTTTTAAAATAGGGTATCAAGAGCATAAACTATACATAAAAATTGGATAGATTTTACTTCATAAAATTCCTATACTGTTTCATGGTAAATAGTGAAAAGGCCAAAGACCCGGATTGTGAGTATTGTCTCAATATGTGAGGGAGAAAACAGATGGATGCACTGGCATAAAAGTGGACAAGGGGCTTCCACAAAAAGTTACAGAAGAAATAAGTGACTAATAACAAAGCTGTACGTTGTATCTTCTTAATAATCAAATAAATGGAGATTAAAATAGCAAGATTTCATTTTTGTTATATCAAATTAGAAAATAACACATTCTTATACATTGATGTGAAAATGTCAAAGTATAAATTTATATATTTTCCTCTATATATTTCAAAATATATAGAGAAAGAAAGAATCGTATATACTCTTTGAACCAGCAATAGCCATCTTAGGAATTTATCTTGGGAAAGTAATGAAAGATTTATCGAAAGGTATAGCTACAACAATATTTCTAGAAGGGCTATATAATGTTACTTAAGTTTGCATAAACTCTAAATGTCTAAGAATGTGGAATGATTTAAGTAAATGTAGAATACTAAAATATATTATACTCTGCAGTCAATTAAAATGATGTTGTAGAAACATACAGGTTATTCATACATGTGAATACTATAATTGAGCCCTGGCTGGTGTGGCCCAGTGGATTGAGTGCCAACCTACGAACCAAAGGGTCACTAGTTCGATTCTCAGTCAGGATACATGACTGGGTTGTGGGCCAGGTCCCCTGTAGGGGGCACATGAGAGGCAACCGCACATTGCTGTTTCTCTCCCTGTCTTTTTCCCTCCTTTCCCCTCTCTCTAAAAATAAAAAAATAAAATATTTTTTAAAAAGTTAAAAAAAATGATTAACAAGAAAAGCAAGATGTAGAGAAAGGTACATATACCTAAAATCAATTGTGTACATTTAAAAATACTCAAAGCAACAGTATATATTTTACGACATATATGTAAAGAATAAAAATATGGATGGAAAATGTACACTACAGGGAAGGAAGGGAGGTGAAAAAGATCAGGGAAAGTTGAAGGAGTACCTTCAACCATATGTGTAACATTTCATTATTTGAAGATACCAATCAGAAGCAAATGTAACAAAATATCAACAATTATTAAACCTGGATGATGAGTACTTTTCTACTGACTATATCATTCTTTGTTTAAACATATTCGAGAATGGGCTAGACTTACAGCCAAGATGGAGATGTAGATAGATTCACTTTACCTCCTTGCACAACCAAAAGAAGGACAACAACAAACTTAAAAACAAAAAACAACCAGAACTGCTAGAAAATCAAACTGTATGGAAGTCCAACAACCAAGGAGTTAAAGAAGAAACATTCATCCAGACAGATAGGAGGGACGGAGATGGGCAGCCAGGGTGGAGAGGACTCACAGCAAGTTGGCGGCTGGAGGACCAGGTGGACAAGGCAGCGGCTGATGGACCTACATTTGCATGTGGATAAACCAGAAGAAAAAACTGGAAAGTGAGACAGACCTCCTAACCCAGGTTTCCAGCACAGGGAAATAAAGCCTCAAAACCTCTGACTGAAAAATTCTGTGGAGGTTGAGGTGGCAGGAGAAACACCCAGCCTCACAGGAGAGTTTGTTGGAGAGACCCACAGTATCCTAGAATGTACACAAACCACCCACCCGGGAATCAGCTCTAGAAGGGCCCAATTTTCTTGTGGTTAGCTGGGGAAGTGACTGAAAGCTGGGGGTGGGGTGGGGAGCTGAGCAAGTAGCATTGTTCCCTCTCAGACCCCTCCCCCACTTACAACACCACAATGCAGGAACATGAATTGCCCCACCCTGGTAAATACCTAAGGCTCTGTTCCTTACAATGTAACAAGTGCACCCAGACAAAGAAATATGGCCCAAATGAAAAAACAGATCAAAGTTCCAGAAAAAATACACTTAAGTGACGAAGATGTAGCCAACCTATCAGATGCAGAGTTCAAAACACTGGTAATCAGGATGCTCACAGAAATGGTTGAGTATGGTAGCAAAATGCAGGAAAAAATGAAGGCTATGCAAAGTGAAATAAAGAAAAATAGGGAACCAACAGTGAAGGGAAGGAAATCAGGACTCAAATCAATGATTTGGAACAAAAAGAAGAAATAAACATTCAACCAGAACAGAATGAAGAAAGAAGAATTCAAAAAAAATGAGGAGAGGCTGAGGAACATCCAGGATAACTTTAAACATTCCAAAACCCAAATCATAGGGGTGCCAGAAGGAGAAGAGGAAGAGCAAGAAATTGAAAACTTATTTGAACAAATAATGAAGGAGAACTTCCCCAATCTGGCAAAGGAACTAGAGCTGCAAGTCCAGGAAGCTCAGAGAGTCCTCAGATAGGACTAGAATGGGATGATCTGTATAGCTAATGTGGAAAGTAAAACTTTAACTTATGGTACCTTTGCATTGTTTGAAATAATGTGTAAATCAGAACCAGCTGAATTAAACAAGTAATGTACAGAACTTGAACACAATGATTAAGGAGACCTACTCAGTAATTTACGGGAAATTTCTGTTGAGCTTGGATATTATCATGACCATTTTTACTACACACTGTATACCTATGTAAGATATCACCTTAAAAGAAACAAATTTATTTTATATTTACTATTTTTATCCACATTGTAAACCTTAATAGAGAGATGCTTTCGACCATCCTGGTAAGAGGCACTGTGTGTCGTCACGGTTGTGCAGGCATGGTATTTCTTACAGTATCGTGATGGGAAGAGAAAGGAGTTAAAGGTGTTTAAAATAAAGAAATTCACATACACTTTATATAGACTCATTTTTATCTTTGGTTTGCCCAATTCAAAATCCAAAGACTGTATGTATGTATGTGTGTGTCTTGAATTATATTTTTAAAAAATCCCAGTGAAAATGTGGAATTTAAAAAATTTAAAATAGTTTATGCACTGCTACCTGTTTCTATACTGATTTTTAAAAATGCTTCCTAGTTTTTCATATTTGCTTTATTCCCTTTAAAGGACTCAGATTTATAATATACAAAGAAATCTGTGTGATATATAGAGCAGAGCCATAAACCATATTTTATGCATAACAGTGATTAAATGCAGAGTTGATGTATTTCACTAAGATGGAAACCATGTCGAAAGGCTTACACTTTGATAAGTTTCCTTTGGGGAGGCATTTCTAAATTATTTAAGTTGAAGAATAAAATGACTTGTTTGTGAATTTACATGCTCTTTTTAATCATCTTTAGGTAAAGCCGATATGGCAAAGACGCTAAATTACAGGCAGCAGTGGGAATCCACTGTGTAAAAGGCACAGAATTGTTTTGTATATGAGTCTATGAGGAATATTCTGCTCAAGGAGTGGAGTCATAAGAAAATTACCTAACACATGAACCACACATTAAGAGCGTAGTCAGCTGTTGAAAATGCGTATCCAACAACAAACCATTATGTATCTTTGGCTTAATTATATGTGCTTATTACACACCTGTACTGGAGAGCAGAGGCTGCTATTTGCATTACTTGTGGTTTTCTCTATCAAAACAGCGTCAGTATTACGGAGCTTATCAAGGTTATGAATGGTTTCTCTGGCTTGAGTGTGTGTGTGTCTCTTTATTTTGTACATAACCCAAATGAGATCTGGAGAACAAAAAAGGAAATATTCTAATCATGTTAGCAAAACATTTCTAAATTTAGAAATGTCATGAATTTATAGACATGGACCAGCATCAGCAAAATTACTAACCTTTTGTAAATCAACCTATGTATAGGAAGAGAGTCACAACATTAGATAAAATCGGTGCTTAATTTTTCCCCAGAGTTCCATCCTACAGGGTGTTAATAATGATGATGATGATGGTGTTATTTACAGAGTAATTCAGAATAGGGAGAAATGTTAAACTACCAAAACATTTGTGATTTACAGTTTCTCAAGTTCCACTAAAGAAATAACCTCGCCAAAACTGTTCTGTATGTTTAAGAGCATCTGCTAACTAAATGGGAGTATTGAAACATTTATCATATGGAAAGTACATTTTAAAAGTAAAAATATGTATGTATGGAAAGCCAACCTCAAAAGATCTTAAGTGGGTCTAAACGGAAGAATTATATGGAGCGATTCATTTATATGCATTACCCAAATTTGTTACTTTTACAAATCAGATTCCCCAGTGATTTTGATATACACTCATTTTAAAGCATCTAAGAGTCATTAACCAGTCCTTTAACTTCACCACTGTCTATCCATACCCTTTCCCTGTTTTCCCTTTACCCCCATGTTTCTTTCCGAAGGGAAAAAAGTGAGGTTGCAATAAGGAACATAACACATGCCCTAATGAACATAATCCTATGATCGTAATGAAAATAATACCACTTCAGAGGAATAAACAACAAACGGTGCCCAGTGCCCAGAGGACATTAAAAATCTATTTGGTATTCCCACAAGGTCTGGTACCAGTCCTGCAGCTGAAGTTTGATAGTTTCTCAGGAAGACAAAAGCTTACTAAAATAAGGGGTTTGGATTCATGAAGAATATGATCAGAGTAAAAGCAGAAGGACTAAATAGTGTTATTGATTTATAGAAGGTACAAGAAAGGAGCAGATGGTGGTTTGGAAAAATATATACAGTCATTTTAGTAGATGCCTCTTAATATGAAACATGAATTGTATTTCTTACAACCACAGAAAACCTACAAATAAATCTCTAGTAACACCAACAAGTTCTAGAAATATAAGTAATGCCCTCGTAATATTTTTCTTAGAATAGAACAGGGTCAAAAATAAAGATAAGCAAAATTTTTCCAGCACTTGCTTACAATGTCATATTTTAAAGGTTTTGTAACCCCTTCATTCACAAAAATCAGAGACGCTAAAATAGTCACTTTTTTATATTAGTATATAAGATTCTAAACCAGTTTTGCCTCATTTTATTAATATTTAGAGATTTTTTAACTCATTTAGAAATAATTTTTATTCAACTACTGCAGCAACATTTTAAGAATTGCTTTTAGAATGAAACCATCTGCGATGAATAGAACAATGAAGTAATTTTTTTTGAATTTAGATTATCTCCACAATGTCTATTACATATTTTTGCAACTCAGCAAATTATTTCATTTCTCTCGCCCTGGTATGGAAATTTAATCTAGGTATTTATTTCACGTTCAGTAACCTATTTGAAGAAAGACTAACTACCCTTCAGTATACAGTATTACATTATGCATTCAAAACCGATACTATAAATTATGCAATCTAACAAAAAATTATTAATGGTTGGGGGGTGTTGAGGGGACACAACCATGAAAGCTCAATTGCTAGCAATAGAAGTAATTTTCTCTGTAGCCCATCAGTGAAAGGAAAGGAACGCAGAGTGTGTCTGTTTAAACATGGCCATTGCACTCACTCTCTTTTACACAGGTCACTATTTATACAGACAAACAACAGTAAGGCCTCAAAATAAACTTCCAGTCTAACCCAGTGACCACCTTTGAACATCAGTAAACAGACATTTTCAAGTTCGGTACTTCGATACTTTTCCACTGAGGTCATTTTAATATGCAGTTTATGACAGCAGAATAAGGAGAGCATTGTCACTGTGCTGTTTTATGTTGGTGACAGACTTGGCAGCTATCTTCCTCTGCTATTGTCACTAGTGCTCCCCTCAGACGGAGTATTGTTAATGATTAAAATCACTGAATGTAGGTTCTAAAGCCTTTTCAGCCATTCTTCCATCACCCGCATCAGGGAAGGGCTTCTGCAGACCCTGGAGTGAATCCTTCTGAAGTTCTGTGTTGTGCAGAAAAGGGATGTGTCCGCTAGAGGCAGGGCCAGAGTAAATAAGGAAGAACCCTGGCCAGGGCCGTTCAAAGGCCTCCCAGGCCAACACGCAAGTCTGAGAGGAGGCTGGAAACTGTGAGCCGGTCGAGCCATACATGTAGCCCTATATTTGTGATTTTTTTCTGGAGCAACACTTTTCAATGCCAGGAATGTAGGTTCAAGGTTTTTGCAGAAGTGGTTCACCAGGCAGAACTAAGTCTGCGGCAATGGACATGGGGTCTAGCCTGAACCGAGAAGGCGGATCACAGCATCGAGGTTGGAGAAGCAGAGCCAGTAAGGAGATTTCACAGAGGGCACAGGCCCGCCCTCCCTCCCCTTGTTCCATGCCCCTGAAAACAAGTTATCAGAATATGTAGCATTTCCTGTCAAACAGTGTAAATCTGGGGGCGGATGTTCAATCTGCAGAACTCTGTTTTATAGAAAGCTTTTTATTTCTAAAAATATGTGATGTAAAGATTGTAGAAAAAAGTAATCATATATGGGAATTAAGTGTGGATTAAGACAAATCTTACTGTAATTTCTTAGATTTGTGCTCACAGCAAGTATATTATGTCCCAAAGTCTCAGGGGGGAAATAAACAGATTTTATATTAAAACATCCTGCCTAAAAAGAAGCTGAGCCTATTCAGACCCTATTTTTCAAATAGACTCTGCCCCAGTTCTATTAAAAGAGTAGAGTAACTCACATTTGTTTTGCTTTATTTTTATATGCACGATGGTAGTTCTTTTTTTTTTTTTTCCATCCTCACCCAAGGATGTGCTTACTGATTTTAGAGAGAGGGGAAGGGAGGGGGAGAGAAAGAGAGAGGGAGAGCAAGAAACACCAGTTGATTGCTTCTGGTAGTGCCCCAACCAGGGACTGAACCCACAACCTAGGCGTGTGCCCTGACTGGGAATTGAACCCGCAATCTTTCATTCTACGGGATGATGCTCCAACTGCATGAGCCACATGGGCCAGGGCAACAACAGTATTTCTTGTACTAAGAATAAGTGCTCATTCACTCTAGGATACTCTTATCTGCATTTTTCATCCTTAAATTAATATATTAGTAAATCCTTAATTAATATGTAAAACTAGGATTGTAAGAACTCATGTATCTGCTCTGTACCCATTGTGTTTCCCACATTTAATGGGATGCTGGCCTAGAGTCTTTCCAGTGTGCTAAAGGAAAAACTTTGTTCTGCTTTGTTTTGTTCTGAGCACTCAATATTTTTGGTATGGGGAATTTCAGGTAGGATCCTTGTATCATTAATGAAAATAAACTGCTTTGCAGTTTTGTTTCACTTTTCCATATGCTGCTGGTAATGAATGAGATGAATTATTATACACTACATTATGCAATATGCAGTTTGGTGTCTCACAAAGAGATATGTCCATGTCCTAATCCCGGGTACCTGTGAATGTGACCTTAATTATAAGCAGGGTCCTTACAGAATAATCCAGTCAGGAGGAAGTCAAACCAGATTGGGGTAGGTTCTCAATCCAATGACTGGTGTCCTCATCAGAGAAAGGAGAGGGAGATTGGATGCGAAGGCACAGGAGATACACACGGGGAAGAAGACCATGTGACAATGAAGGCAGAGTCTGGGGTAGCACAGCTACAAGCCAAGGACACCACGGATTGCTGGGGACTACCAGAAGCTAGCAGAAAGCGTCTTCAGAGTTTCCAGAAGGAACCAATCCTATTGACACCTTAATTTTGGACTTCTAACCTCCCAAAGTATAAGAGAACAAATTTCCTTTCTTTTGAGCCACCAGTTTGTGATAACATGTGACAGCAGCCCTAGGAAATGAATATATACAGCACGTTTAAATTTGTAAAATATCCGTACTTAGGATCATTTTCTGGTATAAGGAGAGTCAACACGGCCCAGGACTTCCCAGGCCTCCAGAAACAGATGAGAAAACTCATGTGGGTATCTGGAGTTCTTTTTTGATTATCAAAACTCTAAAGACATTGGCTTATGTTTTCTCATAATATATTTTTTATTTATTCTCATCATTGCCTAAATTTACTAAAAGCTTGACAGGAAATAATTATGTTGAAAATTAGAATTGGAATTTTCACAAGAAAACACAATGAAGGCTGTAACTATTCCATCTCCAGGATCTTCCAGTTTAATTACCATTGTGAATGGGAATTAGTTTTTCTATTAAAAATGAACATGTCACTTGTTCAATATTATAGGCATATTAGAAATTGTAAAGAGCCCTGGCTGGTGTAGTTCAGTGGATTGAGTGTGGGCTGCGAACCAAGGGGTCGCCAGTTTGATTCCCAGTCAGGGCACATGCCTGGGTTGCAGGCCAGGTCCCCAGTAGCGGGTGTGTGAGAGGCAACCACACATTGATATTTCTCTCCCTCTCTTCATCCCTCCCTTCCCCTCTCCAAAATAAATAAATAAGATATTTTTAAAAAATTGTAAAGATACACACACATTCACTCATGGGAAAAAATATCTGCTGAATATATTCCAAATAGTCATTAAATTGGGGTCTTCAATTTTCTTTTTGGTTGTAAAAATTTCCTACTTTTTCTATAATGAGTATGTGTCTTGTGTAATGAAAAAAGAAAGAAAGAAAAATTAATAGGGACTCTACTTAGTGTACGGCATGAAATTTGCATTTATTTGAAGTGAGATATTTCCCTGACCATATCATTGTCCCAGGAGAAAATAAGGCAATGGACCCGAGTCTCCTTGCCTTGGAAATTTTTTTTCCTATAAACACACACACAGAGCAAGTTAATAGAGGAGAGTTCACTTTATCAGCAGTGAGATGTAAAGGAGACAAATCATGGATGTATCTGAAACTTAACCAATTTAGATTCCTTTCCCACAACTTTCTATTTCAAGTGTGTCCTTCAAGTCTCTATTTAGAGAAAACAACGCTGTCTGCTGATCATAGAACCAAGGCTGCCCCATCCCACAGCTGGTAGAAGCCTGTTCTGTCCCAACGGAGTCAGCAGGGAATCCGTGGCACACAACCAACCCAGGGGCCACGTGACAGCCCTGAGACAAATCCTGGTTTCTAGAAACACTCGGCATTGTATGGAGTCCTGAGCATTAGAAAATATAAGAATGCCCTGTCTGTTTTATAGCACTACCAGTTTTTAAAGCCAGTAATTCTAGGCTCCCCATTACTCTTAGGGCAAACAATATAATTAAAACGAAATGGTCTACAAGGCCCCAACATGACCCAGCCCTACCTCACCAGCCACATTTACCCATGGTCCCTCACTCCCCACACCCAGGCCTCTTTCAGCACCTCGAACATGCCATGGTCCTTCCTGTCTCAAGATGTTTGCGTGTACTGTTCTGCCTCTGTGGAGTGCTCCCCCTCCCCAGTTCTTCATCAAATGATCCAGCTCATACTTGAGATTTCGTCTGGATCTCTGTTTCTTCTGAGTTAACTGTCCTTTAGCCTCCAGGCTACGTCAACCACCCACATCTACTCTCACAACACAATATTCCTCTCTTGTCTAGCGCTGACCAAAGATGGAAGTTTACATTTATTAGTGTGATCATTTTATTAATGCCTATTGCATCCTCAAGAATGTCAGCTCCCTGAGGGCAGAGAAGAAGCATTTTTTTTTTCCTACCACGGAATCCTCGGCACTTGGACAGTGCTTGGCAGATAACTTGGCTCCAAATAAGTGCTTATTGAATAAGTCTTTGAAATTACAAACTTTAAAAATTCTTCAAAGCTCTCTGTTCTTGAAAACCTTCCCCTCCAAGTCCAGGAGACATGAAACTGCATTCAGCTGGTCACAGAAGGACAAACTTTGAAAGCAGTGGAGTTCTGTGGCCATCCATACACCAGTGCTTACCCACGGTGAGCAGCATCCTTCCTTTAGAGGTGCCCTGCCAGCTGTTCTCCCTCGGGCATCCTGTTCCCAGCATGAAAATTTCACCATTTCTTCCTTATATGTGCATGGTAGACGCAATTAGCCATGCCACTTGGTAATATTGTGAGGCCAAGAATAGAGACCAGTTCCTCTCCTGCACCTTATCAGCTGCAAAGCCACATGTTCCTAAAGCCTTGTCCTATCCTCTGCCTGGAAGAGGAATTCTTCAACCATCTGAACAGTTGTAAGTGTCAACACTAATGTAGGGACTTTGACCTTGATGCTGAGTCCCGAAGGGTTTTGCTCAAGACCTATAGCCACACCTCTGCTGTCACCACTGGATAATCATTCCAAAAGAAGGAAAAATGTTCTTTTTTTTGAACAAAGGCCATGGTGACAGCCAAATACAGTGATCTTATGCCTTGCTTGTGAAACAGATGGACAATATCTGCCTATTCTTTTCTAGAAACGCAAGAAGCAAAATGATGTGACTTCGGGAAGAAGAGGAGCTTTAACTAGAACATTTAGTGATATTACACATTCTCTCCTTGCACACAGACAGATCATCTCATGGAAGAGGACTTGAGATACCCTGCTTGACATATTTGCCGTCTACTTATTGTGTATGCTTCCTTTGAGGAGGAAAAAACACTACAGGGTAGTGTCACAGTCTCAGGTCTCATGTGGGGTGTTTTCCAAAGGTCTCCCATATAACAGAGCCAACTCATTTTACTTTCAGCAATGGTGCTCCTTTTCAATGTTGTGCTCATTTTAATTGGGATCCCCCTGTGGGTCATTATAGTCTCATTCCCTCAAGGTCACTCACAGAACAGTGAAGGGGATGACAGTTGTCAACATACCCTTCCCCAGCTACTGTCCACCTCACATACTTAATTCCTCCCTAGCCAACTTGTGACTTTAAAGAAAATGACTTTGGGATGCACCTTTGATGGTGACACTTTTGGCATTTGGGTAGAGATGTGTAGGATCTAAAGGACCAAAGGACTTTCTTTCACACACCTCTGAATTCTACCTGTAAGGCAGGTGCCCGCCTGGCCTACCTATAAAGCTTTGCCCTTCTCATACCTCTTTCTGGTGTCGACCTTAGGACAATAGAGAACTTCCCACATACATTTTAGAAATGAATTGGGAAGTCCTTAAATCACTGGTCTTCCAAGACATAGGGACATACCTCTCCCTGTTGTAAAGGGCACTCTGTGTTTAGATGTTTGATCAGGTTGCAGTCTGCAAACTCGCAGCAAGAGAGAGGGAGAGCTCCCTGTTCGATATGCATCTAAAGAGATGAGTATATTATTCCTTCCAAAGTCAGCTGCAATTGAAGCTCACTAAATTGACTCCACACCTTCCTATCTCAGGCAGTGACAGAAGAATAGCAAGTATTTTTTTTACTAAAATGCTCATTTTAACCAACCCCTTCTTTGAAGACTTCTCTATCACTGATGCAGAGGACACGATCTTTACTTTATAGAAGGTGGCAGAACACCGGCAAATCAATGTTTGTGTCCAGGGGCCGCTGTCAGCACCGCGCACACTTACCTAGCACCTGTGTTTTTGCCGGCAATGTCACACAGAATGGAGGGCAGAATTTATCGTAAATGTAAGAAGACTAATGTCAGGAGGAAATGTCTGTATGTGTGCACAGACCCACGTGTGCATGGGTGGAGAGTGAGACACATGCACACACGGCTCTCTTTGTATCTTCACACTCCATGCTAATTATGGCCAAGAAAATCGTGATCATTGATATCTTACATGATATAAACATGTATTTCAAGCAACTTAGGCCAGTGCCCCTACTAAGTGTTCTATACTGAGCCAGATGACAGGTTTCTTTTCATTTATTTCTTCCCTGGCCTTTGTGGTGAGCCCAGCACCTGCCCACTCCTCGCTGCCTGCCCTCCAGCAGGGCCATCCTGCACTGAGGTGTGCTGACATTATGTGGTGATAAATTGGTAGAACATGAAAGGAAAGGCAAGTAAGAGAAAATGGGGAAATCAGGTAATCACACCCTTAATCAAGTTGGTTTTACTTAATTCACATGGATGAAGCGATACATTCCCAAAGATGACTTTCGTCACATCCCAAAATGGTGATTCTCATTTACTGGGTGGTCACAATGTGACAGGCACTGTGTTAAGTGCTGTGCATGCTTTGGTTCAGTTAATCCTCACAGCAGCCCTCTGAGGTATCACTCTTACCTCCCCTTTCGCAGCAACACACACTGAGTTTCACAGGGGTTAAGTAGCTCTCTCAAGGTCAATCGGCTAATAGATGATGAGCAGATACAAAGTATGAACTTGACAGTGTGGTCCAGAGTCTGTGCACTTAATTAGTGCTTCTCTGTGCCTTCTATTTTTAGCCTTGGACTCCCAAACTATTTTGTAGGTTTTAACCACCTATCACATACAGATAATACAGAGCCAATAGTGTAAGACCTATATGCATATGAAACTCTGAAGACGGATGAATGTTCTACAGTTACGTGGGCAAAGCCTGGTGCTCTGAAACCGGAACCTCCTCTTCTTTACAAACTTCCTGTTACTCATGGGATCACAAAACAGGGCCTGCAGAGCTCAGCTTCAATCCCTGGTCCCTCTAAGCAGCCAAGATCCAATCGCTGCACAAATATGAGTACTGCTCTACTATAAATTATTTTTAGAAGTAGAAGGAGTTTATTTTAAAGATCACAGCTCCTAACCCTGGCTCATGTGGTTTAGTGGATTGAGCGTGGGCCTGGAAACCTAAAGGTCAACAGTTCAATTCCCAGTCTCGGCACAGGCCTGAGTTGCGGGCCAGGTCTCCAGCTGGGAGCGTGTACGAGGCAACCAGTTGATGTTTCTCTCACACATGATGTTTCTCTCCCTCTCTTTCTCCTTCCCTCCCCTCTTTCTAAAATTAAATAAACACTTTTTTTTTTAAATCACAGCTTCTAAATATTGCCAAGTTTTTACCAGAACATCATTTCACCAGCCTTGTCCCCCAGATTTATTCTGAGGTCTACAAACACTCAATATTATCCCTTTGTAAGATAGGAACATTAAAGAAAGAATCGCTCGCTGAGCTGATTTTGCTTCCATATGGTCCATTAAATTCCCCTGGCACTTGTTGAACTTAAACAAACACCCCAGAGTGGGAGAAAATAGCCATTCGGGATGATGTTTGTTTGACCGGGCTGAGAAAAATGAGCTCTCTCAGTCAAGCCTGCATGTTTAAGGGGACAGCTCAATTGACTGACAGCAGATTTTCTGTGCGAGCCTGTACCCATAAGTGGTGCTGACTTACAAAATGACTATTGATCATACAGATGATAAGTTTTCATCTAGTCACAGCCTGGAGAAACAATGAAAAAATTATCCGCTTGTAAGTGATACCCCAGAGAGAGCGAGGACTGAGGGCCAGATGTTGGGAGGCCTGAGTTTCTGAGGGCGCTCCACCTTCTTGGATTTTGAGAGATTCTGCTTTGATTGTGGAAGTCATTTTCACCTATTCAAACACAGATAAAAAAGGGAAACCAGAAGCCCCTTGAGAAAGTTAGAATATTTCATTAAAGTCCATCTTGTGTTGCCCAGGCTGGCTTCCTGTGAAACACTTATTTTATCTCAACCTACTTCTTAGTGAGAATTCTGCTCTTTGAACCCATCTCCAGGTTGAAACCTTCCTGGCAAAATAATATAGGCAGGCGTCTGCAGCTAGATTGACCTCTCAAGCCCTCCCAAGGTGAAAAAATGTTGTTTCTCCCTTTTATGTGCCGTGGTCCACTGGATAATGTTTGTCACCTTGTCACATGATAGGAATGGCGTTCACGATGTTGAAATAATCCTCAAGCAGCCACGTCTATGGATATGTGAGCACTCCCCGGGCTGTAGCCTCAGCAGCCCCTCCAAGCACGTTCCAGACCATTCCCAGCCCGGGAAATCCCCTTCAAGTGCACCATTTCATTCTGCTCTGTTACGAGGGTCAGGTCGCCCCCCCTACTGCCCCGCCCCAGAATAATCTTTCTTCTGGTGAGGCTAAGGGGTAATTGGATTGCATTTGGCTTCCTTTTGCCATATTTTGCACTGATACTTGAAAAGGCATGAAACATTTGCTAAGTATCAGTCTTTAACACACACACACCCCCTATTCTGCTGGGGCAGACAAATACTTTTTTGTTTATTATGAGGACAGCTATAATGGAATCATTGTGGTAATATGTAGCCAAGGATTTCCTGAAGGTGCACACGAAAAGCCCTGCTGAGGAAATAGCATAGCTCCCATCTTGGGGAAACCACCCCTCTGCTGCTAGCTTTATAGGGGAAGCTGCCAGTGAGGGAGAGTTGTACTCACTCTATCAAGCCTAACCCCATGGCCCCTACCCCCGGGAGCTGTGCAGTGCCCTTGAAGCTTTCTTTTTACCTCCAATTCACATGATGAAACTCAATCAATCCTTTCTTGTCTGTCTGTCTATCCATCTATCTATCTCCCATGTTTGTTTGTTGTTCTTTTTTTTGGTTGAGGAGGAAAGTGCACAGAAAGATTATCCTGGCCTCAATTCTCTAGCAAAAACATTTCTGCCTCTTGACAAATACATGTTTCCAGGCTTTTCTGGGGAAAAAAAAAACTTTTCACAAATGATCTTGGAATCTTTCTGGAGAAAATGTACCTAAGAACAGGAAACCAGAAATTTTATAAGTACTTATAGGTTAATAATACAACTAGTGGGTTCTTGTGATATTTCTGATGTTTTTATTTAGTGTTGGCTCATGAGGCCTATCCCATAGAAGAACCCTAAGTTAAAAGGGGAAAAAAAACCCTCAAAAGTTCTTCGAAGATTTGGAAGTGACTGTCTCAGCTGTTGTTTAATATGCTTTGGAAAGAATCTCCTCCAGACCAAAAAAAAACCAAAACAAAACAGAATGTTCAAATATACAAATGATGTGATCTCGTTGTCATGGTCAAGGTGTGTCATAACAAAGACCTGGCTCACAAGCCTGGTCATTACTCCAAATGTCTCTTGGTTGGTTTAAAGCTAAAGAAAATTATTTTTATAACATTCTCCAAGTTTTACTTTACATTTAATAATTGACTTATTTAATTGCTCTGTATTTATTTAGGCAACAGTTTTTTAGAGAACACACCAGGAAATTCTGAATACTTGATTGAGCTGGTGTTGGGGCTACACTTGAGTATTTGAGTGCACATGCCTTAAAGATTTAATTGCTAAAATTGTTACAGCCAAGATCTAGAAGTAAAATTTGGGGGCTTCAGTGCCCATTTATCTGTGAATTAAAGTAGTTGTGAATTATTTTTAAAAAGAAGCTTTACTCTCCTCATGAATAATGCCTTGACTCCTAGGTAATCCTCTGAATGAAGATAGAACAGTTTTATGTGCCTTTTTTGGGGCTCATTTTGTTGTTTTGTTTTTGGCTAGGCTTTAGTAATTTCACAAGGAGGTATATAAATCCCAGTGCTGGTTTGACATTCGGTTAAGGTGTGGTTCTAAATTTAATTGGGAGTGAGGGTGGGGGAGGGCAGAAAAGCTGTGGGGCAATAAGAAATGCAAATTTTCAGTTATAAAATTAATAAGTTGCAGGGATGTAATGCACAGCATAAAGAATATAGTCAATAATATTGTAATAAACTTATACAGTGTCACATAGTTACCAGACTTACGGTGGTCACTTCATTAGGTAATAAATGTTGAATAATTACGTTGTACGCCTGAAATTAATGTAATATTGTGTATTAACTATATTTGAATAAAAATTTTTCTATAAAAATAAATTTAATTGGGAACAGGGGACAATCGCACTCCACAAATTGCCAAAGAGAACAATCATACCTACCCAATATTCAGCAATAGTTTAGTTGAGGAAAGTAAAGTTTATGGAAGATTACTCAAAGAATGTGAATATAATCCATGTACCCTCCACACACTCTAAATGTCTCCATATTTGACTTGCCTTTGGGGTAAAGTCATTAGCCCATGTCATTAGCCATATGACCCTGGTCATGTACCTTTCTTCTAAGTATTGTAGAGGACATTGATCTTTATGATGCAGAGAACCCCATGTATATGAGACCTTAAGAAAAATTTCTTCATCTTAGCATCTGGAAGAATTGAGTTTCTCTTAACAACTGTCCATTCTTGTCTATGGATACTGTGACTGGTGTATTGCAATTTGTTGCCTGCAAGAATGGTCCAAATAGGTATCCACTGGTACCAGAGTGTAGGCCCTCAGGGTAGGCATTTTATATTGCTTTACCCTTGGAGCTATTTAAGATCTTTCCCTTTGTTTTGCTTTATCAGCCACTAGTTGATTTTCTTTTGCTGCATTTTAGTAACCTGGCAACCCATTTGTGTGGAAAAGAAGTTTGGTAAATGAATATTGCCGTGTAAGGGAAAAAGAATATTGCCCTCAAGGCTCAGAAGGAGAGCCTGGCCTATCCGACAATATGCTGGAAAAACATAGGAGATTTTTGCTTGGTTCCTCAAAAGAACTGAAAAAGAAAAAGTTTCTTTGAAAGAAGAGTAGGCAACCACAGGAAAACTCAAACTGAGATAAAAGACAGAGATACAAATATAGCTAAAATTAAGGACACATGGACATGGACAACAGTGTGGTGATTGCCGGGGGGGCGGAGGGGCTATAAGGGGGCTAAATGGTATTGGAAAAACTACAATAAAGATTCAATTTTAAAAATAGTACAAAAGGCCCGGCTGGTGTAGCTCAGTGGATTGAGCGTGGGCTGGGAACCAGAGGGTCCCGGTTCGATTCCCAGTCGGGGCACATGCCTGGGTTGCGGGCCAGGTCCCCAGTGAGGTCCCCAGTGAGGGCCACGTGAGAGGTAACCATACATTGCTCTTTCTCCCTCCCTTCTCCTCTCTCTGAAAATAAATAAATAAAGTCTTAAAAAAATTATAAAAAAAATAGTACAAAAGTACTTGATGGAGAAATGTAAATCTGCTTTGGTGTTGGTTTTTGACAGCATAAATAATTTGCAAGTACATATCCATACTGTGAAGGGTATACTTGAGACACCCTCCCGGAAGCAGAGTAAAAATACAAAGATGTAAAAGAGATGAGAAAAATATAGAAGACAGGGACTTGAGGTCAGACTTAAATAATAATTTTCCTAATGTAGGAACCAGAGCGATATAATTGATGTAAGAGTCAAAGATATAATAGAAGAAAACATTTATGAGCTGAAGAAAAATCGCAACGCAACGTGACTTACTAGGATTCGGGATTTAATTTTTAATTAAAAAGGACCTACAGCTAAATAAACACTAATAATTTTTAAAACTTAAATTCAAGAAAATTGTACAATTACTTTTAAGAAAGAAGCAACAGTGTGAATGCTTAACTTTCTCTTTTTCAAAGCTATCAAAAGGAAAAAAAAAGAGTGGCATCAATAGAACTTTAAAGTATAAAAAGGTTGAGAATCAAGAATTTCGTATAATATCTGGATGGTAAGCCTGTGCCAAAAGTCTCAGTCAGGCAAGGATTAAAGGATATATCACCATGTGTCTGTCCAGGAAGAGTACTTGAAGGTGGATCCAGCTAACCAAAAGAAAAATGAAAAACACCACAAGGACACAGCACCAAGTGTAGAAAGTGTATAAAGGGTGCATTGAAATCAAGGTGAAATTTAGAGAAACTATTGTAAATATGACCACAGAATTCAATAAGAAATCCTAGAACTGTTGAAAAAGTAGATTCGAGTGTTATAAAAATGATTGAGAAAAATAAGCTGGATTTATAACCCTGAATTAAAGAAGAACTTGAAATTGGATTTCAGACAGGCCATGGAAAATTAAGGAATCACTAAATTCTTGGTCATATGTTATGTGAGAGAGTAGAATCAGAATTTATTTTTTATGACCTCAAGAATTGAAGAAATGTAGGTTTCAGGATCAAAACAGCATGGTACCAGTGTAAAAACAGACATATAGATCAATGGAACAGAATAGAGAGGCCATAAATAAAACCACACCTGAATGGTCAATTAATGTTTGACAAAGTAGGCAAAAACATACAATGGGGTAAAAATAGTCTATTCAATAAATGATGTTGGGAAATTGAACAGATACATGCAAAAAATGAAACCAGACCACCTTCTTACACCATACAAAAAAATAAGCTCAGAATGGATTAAAGATTTAACCGTTTAGTCTTAAAACCATAGAAATCCTAGAAGAAAACATAGGCAGTAAAATCTCAGACATTTCTCATAGCAATATTTTTTCCTGATGTATCTGCTTGGGCAAGGGAAACAAGAGAATAAAATAAACAAATGGGACTACATCAAACTAAAAAGTTTTTGTACAGAAAAGGAAGGCATCAACAAGTTGAAAAGAAAACTCACTGAATGGGAGAACATAGTTGCCAATGATACATCTGATAAGGCGGTTAATGTCAAAATTTATAAAGAATTTATACCAAAAAATACCAATGCGATTAAAAAAATGGGCAAAGGATCTAAATAGATACTTCTTCAAAGAGTACATACAAATATCCAATAAACATAGGAAAAAGTGCTCAGCTTAAGTAATCATCAGAAAAATGTAATGTAAAATGACAAAATACCATCTCACACCTGTCATAATGACAATCATCAATGAATCAACAAACAAGTGTTGACAAGGATGTGGAGAAAAGGGAACCCTGTCCACTGCTGGAGGAAATGCAGATTGGTGCAGCCACTGTGGAAAGCAGTATGGAGTTACCTCAAAAAACTAAAAATGGGACTGCCTATGACCAGTGATTTCACTTCTGGGAGTATATCTGCAGAAAACCAGAACACTAATTTGAAAGAATATATGCACCCCTATGTTCACTGCAGCATTATTTACAGGAAACAAGATATAGAAGCAGCCCAAGTGCCCGTCAGTACATGAGTGGATAAAAAAGCTATGGGACATTTATACAATGGAGCACTACTTAGCTGCAAAGAAGAAGGAAATCTTATCTTTTGCGACAACATGGATGGACCTGGAGAGTATTTTGCTAAGTGAAATAAGCCAGCCAGACAAAGACAAGTACCATACGATTTCACTTATATGTGGAATCTAATGAACAAAATAAACTAACAAAATAGAAACAGACTCATAGATAGAGAACAGACTGACAGCAGTCAGAGGGAGGGGGGTTGGGGGCTGGGTGAAAAAGGTTAAGGAATTAAGCAAAAAAAAAAAAAAAAAAAAAACTCATAGACTCACACAACAGAATGGTGATGACCGGAGGGAGGGAAGGGCTAGTGAGGGGAGGTAGAACGGGGTAAAGGGGGAGTAAGTGGTGCCAAAAGGAGATTTGACTTTGGACGGTGAACACACAATACAATATACATATGATGTATTATAGAATTATGTGCCTGAAACTGATACAATTTTATTAACCAATGTCACCATGATGAATTCAATAATTTTTTAAAAGATTTCATTTATGTATTTTTGGAGAGAGGGGACGGGAAAGTGAAAGAAAGGGAGAGAAACATCAATGTGTGGTTGCCTTTCATACACCCCCCACTGGGGACCTGGCCTGCAACCCAGGCATGTGCCCTGACTGGGAATTGAACTGGTGACCCTTTGCTTCTCAGTCTGGTGCTCAATCCACTGAGCTACACCAGCCAGGGCTCAATAATTTTTTTTTTTAATTTAACATACCTAGATCACTATAAGGTTAATTCAAAATTTCTCTACTCCCAATAACTATATAGAACACCAACAGAGGAATAATTACATACATAGCAGAAGACAGAAAACAAAAATGACACTATTAGCAGGAAGCTTAGAATAAGGTTATAGAAATAAAGGTGAACATGCCAGTTGTAACACAAGTCAGTATTATACCATCTCCCCTGATCTCTCCACTCTCAGCCCCATGGAAAACCCATTTAGTTAAAGCAACCAAAACCTTCACATGGTCCTTACAGACTATATAAAAAGAAGTTTTTTTGGTTGGTTGGTTTTGTTTTGCTTTTACACTTTTAAATATAAATACCATAGGTGAAAATGGCCACAAATTCCTCCCTTCCCCCACCAAGAAGTAGAATCTGTTTCTCCAACTCTGCTTGGGCTCACCATGTGACTTGCTTTGACCAATAACAAGCAGCAGAGGGCGTGTCCTGGGCCTTGAACTAAAGCAGCCTGTCGGGGGACCACTTTGTTCTCCTGGAGCCCAGCCCCCACCACGCTATAAGGAAGCTGAGGTTATCTTGCTGGAGACGGGCCACGATGCCTCTGACTGCAACATATTTTACCATGATATTTTTTTTCACAATAAATAGAATGTATATTGAAAGAACAAATGTGTGTTAAAAAAAAATCACTTCGTGTCACTGTATCCTACCCTAACACAGTTGCTTTTAATATGAGTAATGAATTCTTCTTCTTAGTTGTCGCAATAATTTTTATTTTTAAGTGATTATTTGGACTGTGCCCGAATGAAAGCATTACCTAACGATGACCCCCACAGACCTCAGGCACCAGCTCCCTGAGGACCAGTGAAGTTTCCGTGCACTTGCTTTCAGATGCAAACTGTGGGGTAGGAGCCAATTCCACATGGGCAATATTTTCTACAGAGGAAGTATTTTCTTTTTTAAAAGCTCCAGTCAATCAGCAGAACAACCTAATTATCACCATAGTTTCAATCTACTATGCTGGCCATCCTCTCCTAAGCCAAATGATGTGGCTAGCATCTAATGTTGTAGTTTCTGAAGGAAATAGACGCTAAGGGGGATTGAGGGTGTGTTTCTTGTTGCATTGTTCTCACAGTCCATCCCTGGTCAAACAGTTTGTGTGCCCGGCTGGTGTAGCTCAGTGGATTGAGCGCGGGCTGGGAGCCCAGAGGTTCCGGTTCGATTCCCAGTCGGGGCACATGTCTGGGTTGCAGGCCAGGTCCCCAGTGAGGGCCATGTGAGAGGCAACCATACATTGTTCTTTCTCCCTTCCTTCTCCTCTCTCTAAAAATAAATAAATAAAATATTAAAAAAAAAAAAAAAAAAACAGTTTGTGGAAAATCTCCTGTGCTGACCCTGCTCCTCTCTCACACTCGTCTTTTCTCCCTCCTGCCACGTAAGGCTGTCCTCCGCCTGACCACTCACTCTAGTATTTCTCACCTCTGCATCTTTTTAGTGCTGCATTCTCCTCTGTAATTTTGCTTGTGCTTCCCCCTAACACACACACACACACACATGCACACAACACCAAACCAAAACAAACCTGGCTAACTTCCACTAAAACTCCCTTCAAATTCCACGCCCTCCGCGAAATCTTTCTTGACTGTTCCTCCTCCACCCCCTGCAGACACACAAACCCATGTGCTTCAGGTGGAGTTAGGTGGCTTTCTTCCGGGCTCTGCAGGGTCTCTCTCTCATTAGACATCACATGGCACCATGTGTCTCTCTCTCAGTGCTCAGTTTCCCTCCAACCTCCCTCTCACGAATCTACAAACTCTTAAAGAACAGAAACTGTGCTTCTTTTGCTTTTGGGTTTCCCTGCATCTAGCAAGGAAACCAGTGCCTGACTGGTGACTAACTGACCAAGTAAGAAAAAGAAGTGAGAGTGTGTGAGTGAGTGAGTGAGTGAGTGAGTGAGTAGTACCATGAACCCCATGGTTGAACCCCATGATATTATTCTGTGTAGACAGCAGTGCAGATGACATGGTCTCTTCTTCTAGTACATTAATAACCCACTTGTCAGCCACTTGCTAGAGTCTTGACCCCATATATACCTTTCTCATTGTTCCCTCCACGAACAGCTACATGAAAAACCTTAGAATGTTCGTCCACAGTTACAGGATTTGTATCTCCCGTTATGACATTTCTGTTTTACTTTAGAATCTACTTCAATTCCAGAGTAAGTTCATTTTGATACACAATTTCCAGCTGAATGTTGTTCTAATAACAAAGTTGGTCAGACAGAGACATTCTTCAAAGGTACAAAGAGTTAACTGTGTAATTTTCTTAATGAGACTGAAAAGGCAGTGCATCATTTTTTCTAACTATGGCATGCTCTGTGACACCATGTAATTTTGGGGGTATCTACACTTTGCTTGGAAAAGAGAAAACAATACCTAGTTTCTTTTTAAGACTATTTTTGCTGCCAGGAAAAAAAAATCATTTTCTCCATCACAATTATGGCAATAAATCTTACAGTGAAGACATTTAATGATGGCTACAAAGCTTCCTTTATTTTACCTTACAGAGACGAGCTTTAAACTTACTAAGCATGTCACTAAAAGCAAAGAATGGGTGCATTTTAGTTTTACAAATGCATGCTTGAAAAATATGTTGTTAAAAAGAAATAGTTTTCAAGCCCGAGGTTTGTGTGCCCTAGGATAAGACTGCTACCTTCTGTACATAATAAGTTTAATTACACCAAGAAGTAAATGATTTAGGTTCTCAGTTCTGGGTCACTAAGTCTTTAAAATAAGTTGGATTTGTGCATTTTCTGGTTTATTTGTGACTTGAGGTTCCATGAGCTTACAAATTTTTTAATTCATGTTAAGTAGGAAATAGGTGCTCAGCATATACAATTCAAAACGTCCCAAAGGGAATGGGATGAAATTCTCCTCCCATTTGGGTACCCTGCCTTACATACACCTTCCCCACCGTGACCACTTATCCCAGCTTCTTATCTATCATTTCAGATGCATTACATACACAGCAAATATAAGCATGCAATTTTCTTACTTCATATCTCTTTGAGATCATTCCATATCAATGCATAGTGTTTGTTTTAATAGCTGCATAGTATTCCACAGATAGGTAGACGATTTCCAATTAGTTGCATACTGATTAACAAATGTTATTACAAATGATATTTCATTGAATAACATTGGAACATCTGTCTTTCCACATCTGTGAAATTACATGTGTAGCTGAAATCTTTACGAGAGGAACTGCTAGGTCAGAGAGTATGTACACCTTTGTTGTGATGGACACAGCCAACCACGTTCCAGAGGCCTTGCCCCCGAGCACGCTACCACCAGCTGAAGTGTGCCTGAGCCTTCGAGTTCTCACCACAGGGTGTGTTACCAGGACTGATCTTTGCTAAATGTAAAGGTTAAAGATGCTTCCAGATATTATAACATATGGCAGAATTATTCTTTCAAGTCATTTGAAAAACTGTTTTAAATGTGAAATTTTTCTTATTCAGAGCATTTGACCTAAGTGGATGATGGAAATCATCTTAAATGGTTTAATACTCATCAAAAAGGAAACTTTCCAATTTTGTATGTAGAGAATTCGTTCACGAGGCATCTGAAGTATAAGCTAAAAAGGAGGAAAAGGGAACTCGTATTCTCTCTCGCCTTTTGTTTTTCCAGCCAAATCCTCGCTACCCTGACTTGTCCTTACTT
Organism: Micronycteris hirsuta; assembly: GCA_004026765.1. NCBI lineage: Eukaryota > Metazoa > Chordata > Mammalia > Chiroptera > Phyllostomidae > Micronycteris > Micronycteris hirsuta. The sequence goes on from PVJI01000386.1 coordinate 116,613, forward strand.
TTTGCTCTCCTAATTTTTCCTATTTAATAAAGAGACAAGATAGTTTAAGTTTTCTTTTTTGTTCCCTAAGTGGAGCTGTTCAAAGTTGAGTGACTGGGTAAAGCTAAATGTTTTTGGAATTTAAGGGCAAACTTAACCAATGAGAGATAGGACGTTGATGTTTTCTGTAAACGAGTTTAACAGATCACCATCTGTGTTCATTCTCCTTGGAGCTGAGTTTTTACTTACTCCTGTCTTTGCTTCCTTAGGAGAGAAACCTAGTCCCTGAACCTGCAGAGCTGACATAAATGCTCACTTTTCTGAGGCAGAGCGCAAATTAATGTAATCTCATGATGCACTAGTCACTGTCTTTGTGGTTCTGTACATTGTAGTGCAGATACAGCACTTTTTACAGACATGAATACACACATACGCCATGGGTTCTCTTTGATGACTGTGGCAAACTCTTCTCTTTTCCACAGTTGTAAAGAAGATAGTCCATTATCACCAGGAAAATGCAAGTATCCATTTCATCTTCTCAATTAAATCAAAGCTAAAGCTTCACTAGGATCCTTATTCTTGGCCGTATATTTATATTTGAGCATCATTTAAAAATTATTTCTATTTGGCCACTCGGGCACAGTGGGAGATCCAGTTGAGAAAGTATTGCAACTTGATATTTAAATACATCAATTTGGCCACAAAAGTCTGAATTAAGTTTTACACTATCAAAACAGAAAAAAAAATTTTAAGTTTTTTTTAAAAGGCAACAAAAGTTTCTGTAGGGTTTCAGCACCAGTATCCCTTGATTTAAGCAAACTCAGTAGCACAGTCTTTAATGCCGTTGATAAGGAAGTCAATTCATTATACATCACCTACAGCATCCATGGCAAGTGCTGGTATTTTAGTTTTTGTTTGGCTTTTGGTGACAAATGTGTGCTGGATGGTAAATATATTCTGATATAGTATAGACCATTACAGTTAGCTCTATTAGACATATTTATGTTCTGCATACAAGAAAGGAGATGGTGGCTTGGGGGGATCTCTTGGGCCAAAGGTGAGAGCAAAAGAAAAATTTTAGTTCTAAAATAAGTAAAACTTATGATACAGATGGAGCAGGAAAAATGCAATGCAAAGCATCCAAAGCACCAACCGAAAACGTGTTGGCGAATTTCTGGAAGGAGACTGGCAAGGCAAGAAAAATTGAAGAAACCAAATTGCCACAGAGGAAAACAGGACAAAGAAACATGTTGATAATGTGGGTTGAAAAAGCAGGGCTCATAAACAGAGGGTGTTCCAAGAAGTAAAGAACATTTCTTAAATAATACTAACCACTCAGCCAGAAGAGCCTGCATTTTGAAAGTGTTTCTAAATGGGGAATGACCTCACAGTGCTAAAGCAGTGGTTCTTGAAGTGCGGTCCCGGCGTCATTGGCATCGCTTGTTAAAAAAGTAAGATATTGGCCCCGGCCCAGACCTATGAATCAGACACTGTGGGTCGAGGTCCAAAAATCTTTGTTTTACAAGCTCTCTGGTGATGCAGTACAGGCTCAAGTCTGGGCCCCACTGTCCACAGAGTGAAGCTGTTGCCCTGCGGCTTCAGAACACGCCTACCAGAATCAGACAAGCCCTCTCGGTTCCCCACGAGCTCTACATCCATGACCTGGTGGCATACGATTGGCTTTCTATCAGGATTGGAAGGAAACTCCCCATTCTATGGCATATCTCTAAAAGTCACAGTTCATAAATTAATTTTGGTTACTCACTGTTTCAGAAATCTGTTCTCATTATTTCAGTGGAGGTAAAAAGGCTTTTTCTGCTATTTAAAAAGGATTTTAATTATTTCTATTTCCTCTTAATTATATTACTTTGAAGAAAAAACCATAATGAACACAAATTCCTTGTGAAAATCTTGGAAGATAGATGTTTCTAGATAGGAAAGCATTTTGGAAGTTTAAGTACCCTGTTCTTAGGACCACCGTGGGTTTGTTTTTTTTTTAAGGTTTTATTTATTTATTTTTAGAGAAAAGGGAAGGGAGAGAGAAAGAGAGGGAGAGAAACATCTCATCAGGTGCCTCTCACATACCCCAACCAGGGACCTGGCCCAAAACCCAGGCATGTGCCCTGACCGGGAATCAAACCAGTGACCTTTTGGTTCACAGCCCAGCACACAATCCACTGAGCCACACCAGCTTGAGTGATTTTTCTATTATTAAGTCATGTAATTATTACAATAACCATTATTATTTATTAAGTATTCAAGGAAGCTGAGCATTGTGTTGAGAAAAATTTTATTTAACCCATGGGGTAGGTGCTATTATAATTCCCATTTTACAGATAGTGAGACCAACTTAAAGAGGTTGAGTAATTTGTCCAAGATCATCCAGTTAATAAATGAGTGGTAGAGAAGACCTAGCTAGTTCTGGTGCCAAACCTTGGCAATTAATCCCCACAGTCTCTGCCTCCCTGTGCCTTTTACTCGGCCCCAGAGGCCCCCAGGACCTTCCTTCTGTTCTTGTATCTCCCAACACCATTCTGTGCTGGGGTTTTGTTCACAGCCAACATCTACAATGAAGTAAGACGTCATCTAAATAACCTTTTCTCCACATCCATTCCTCTTCTGACACAGAAAACAAGTATGGACGGCAGCAGATAGTTTTAAGGATTTTATTGCCCTCACAATAAAACCAGACACCTAAAACTAGCAAACATGGGAAAGGTAGCATCCTATAAAATATGTGTGTGTGTGTGTATATATATGTATGTATGTGTATATATATATAAAATTTATATTTCATCATCCTTGAATTCCTTACCATATTGCAAGATGAATCTGAGGGGGTTTCTCAGGACTTTGTACACTTTGAGAGAAGGCAGACAGAGGGGGCTAAAACAGGATCAGAGAAATAAGCAGTCATTTTCATAACGTGGCTTTTTCCATTACCTCCCTCACCAGCCCATCTTTAACATCGCCACCAATGCCTCCCTTCCCAACCCCCTCAACCGGTTGAATCCCAGTTCCTATCAATTGCATCTTCTGTACCCAAATCCCCACTTCTTCCTGCTTCTGCTGCTACTGTCTTGAGTATCACTGATGAAGTTTTGGGATTATATACTGAAGGCGATAGAATTATACAAAAAGCATTTTAGGCAAGGAAGTGGCATAATCAGGTATGGATTACCTAGCCATTCTGCAGACAGACATGCAGAGGATAGACTGCAAGGGAGACCAGAGGCATGCAGATGAATGAAATAGGCGCGAATTAAATAAAAAGTCTAAATGAGACCATTGAATATGATGCCCAGCACATGGTGGAAGTTTACCTATTCGTTTTTGTTCCTGCCAGCGCTTTAGGAAAAAGATTCCTTCCTACCAAATTACAAACTCATTACATTCATTTAGTAAATATTTACTGAGCATTTAGCATGTGAGAGACATGATGCTGGCTGTGGCAACGCAGTAGTGAGGAAAAAATGCAAACACGTCTAGGTAGTCCATGCTTCGTGTTGCTAAATGCCGTTACACCTTGACATGACTGAATGCTCTGGGAGACAATTTTACTAAAGGAATGAAGAAAAAAGAGCATTCGTGTGTAGGTCGCTGATTTGGGGTTGAAGACACAGCACCAAAGGAAAAGAAGTAATGAAGACAAACTCCTCTATCTCGCGGTGTTCCCTGGGACTTCCCTCGGAGAAAGGATGTAATTGGCCATCGTATGCCATGAAATAGAGACATATATTCAGATTCTTTAGATGTGCTGTTATCCAGCATAGAGTGAGCTCGAGAGTGAATAGGATAATTGTCAAATCTGAACTTGAAAAGAAGAAGAGTGAAAACCCTTAGCCCTAAAGAAATGTAGGTAGAAGCCCAGGTGAGAGCTGGGTCACCTCCAGGAGGGCCATGAGGTCATGACCCTTGGGGACAAACAGGTACCCAGGGGGAAGCCAGGGGTTACAGTAGATGAAGAACTATGGGAGAAAACCAACCATGGCCAGGGGACGGTGAAGGAAGCCCTGGGCTCGGAAGCAACCAGCACGAACCTGATCCCCTGCTTCGCCCTGCGTGAGTTTGAGCACAAGGCAACTCGGAGCCTGTTTTCTCACCTTTACAATGGACACAATGACCTCTATCCTGATTACAACACGGGGTTGTGTGAAAGCCAAATTAGAGAGATGCTAATGAAATACTCTTCAACATAAGACTCATAATGATTTCTTTATCTCGTTATACTTCAAGCAGCGGTATCCAACCTTTTGGCATCTGTGGGCCACACTGGAATAAGAAGAGTTGTCTTGTATTAAATATACAAACAGTATGAGCAAAAACTGATGAGCAAAAAATAAAGAAGTTTTAAGTAAATTTGCGATTTTGTGTGGGGCAGCCATTCATAGCCATCCTGGGCTGCATGTGGCCCACGGGCCCCAGGTTGGACACCCCTGCAAGTAAGTCTCTTCCAATTCTTTTATTTTTTAAGGAAGGATGTGGATGTGTGAATAGAGAGAGAGATACATAACAAATAAAAAAGAAATTATTACGCACTATCATATGAGCACCTAAAAATAGAAACCATGACTTAATCAGGTTTGTAAGGTTCTTCCCAAGAATCTGGCACATAATCAATTATCATTAAATGCTGGTTGGATGAATGAATGAAAGCACCAAAAATGAAATGGCACTAATTTTCCTAGGGCTGACTCAGGAGAAAGGATCAGTGGTCTTTCGTACCTTTCTAGGGATGAAAATAGAGAGTCATAGAATTAATTTGGCCTATTTTATAGTTGTTAAAAACTGGGTCTGGGCTAGCCCTCACTTTTAACTCGTAGATTGCCTAGTTTCTTGCTACTCAAAGTGTACTTCCAGGACAATACCAGTCTGTAAACTGTTTGCTACTTGTCTGTGATAAGTACAGAAATTAAGAATAAGCCTTCAGAATTTTTTGTAGCAATTTGACAGTGTAATTTTACATCTATTGAATCTTTTCTGAAGTTGGCTTGTATTTTTTGTGTCTTTTAAATGTATTTTTCCATTAATTTATTTTATTGCACATTACAGAAGTATTGGTGTATGACAGACTGGGGTCGGGGGAGAGACCCTTTCCTACAAGTGGTTTGAGAATTGCTGACCTGGTTTAGTGCTCCAGTGCTCCCATTAATCTCTCCTTTCAAACGTTACCAGTGGTAATGCACAAGATCTCATATCTGCAGATACCCTTAGACTCCATAACTTCTGTGCATTAGGTTAAAAGTGGCTTATGAACCCCTAAGCAGATCCTGGTTTAGATCATTGTCACAGTATTTAGTCCGGGGGCGTAGAGAGCTAGTGTCTCATGTATCATGGAGATGGTCCAGAAAAGCCAAGATTTTACCCCAACTTCTCTACAGAGAGCACAGATTGCTGGGCTCTGTCCCCACAGTTTCTGATTTAGTAGGTACTGGGTATGGCCTGAAAATGTGCACCTCTAAGTTCCATTAGCATCAGGTAATGCTGTGGCTACTGGTTTGGGAACGACACTTTGGAGACCATTGCCCTGGGCTCTGAGGCAGAAATTTGGGTTTTCTCATTGACCTTCAGCAAATGACCTGACTTGTCTCAGTTTCCTCATCTATAAAATGAGAATAAACTGCCCTGGTTGGTGTGGTTCAGTGGACTGAGTGCCGGCCCGCAAACTGAAATGTCACAGGTTCAATTCCCAGTCAGGGAACCTTAGAGGGTATGGGCCAGGTCCCCAGCTGGGGCCCAGGGAGAGGCAACTGATCAATATATCTCTCGCACATCAATGTTTCTCTCCCTCTCTTTCCCCCTCCCTTCCCCTCTCTCTAAAAATAAATAAAATATTTAAAAATAAATAAAATGAGAATAAATGGAATGATTTACAATTTTCCTTCTAGCTCTAAAATCTATCCACTCCTACTGACAGTTGTCTCAAAATAAATATGCATTAGCGATTGTGAAATCCATGTAAATCCATGTTTACCAATAGAGCTTTCTTTATACAACAATGACCAACAATGACTCAGGAAGGTGTAGCTAGGAAAAAGTTCTTATCAGAAACTTTTTTTTTTTTCCCTCTACAGGGATGTGGTAGGATTGGTTTAGGGCTGATTTTTTTTTTTTTTTTTTTTTAACAAGAACCGTTGTTTTCAGAGCCTGGAGTTTCTACTGATCCTTCTACCTACTATCCTCTTGAGCAGCCCAACAAAGACTCGTCTTTTTTTACTCAGAATAACAACCTTTTTCATCTTGTGGCATATATAAACTCATTACTAAAATTCTGCAGCACACCAAAAAACATATTTTTGCCAATCTAACAGAAAAAAATAGTTATAATTTTGATTCATTCACACCAGATGGCTATTGTCATTGTTTTATTTGACAATCGAAGGGAAAAGAGGTCAGTGCTCCTGACTAAATAGATGGTCAGGGACTGCATGTTTTAAAAATTCTTGTGGTGCAATGGTTGAAACTTGCCAACTTAGAATATTCCAGACTGGTCTTAGCATTATCATGTGGAAACTATACTAGTATTCGGTGTGGGTTACTTTTTTATAGCCCTCATAACTTCCACAGGTGGTAGTTATCAATTTCTTTTCTCCTTAGCCAGCTAAGGCTGAGAGAGTTTAGGTAAAGTCCCCAAGTTCATCCAAATGGTAGCGATGGGACTAAAATTAACTCCCAGCCTGAGAGATGGCAGAGCCCACACTCTGAACCACTGAGCGATGATGATGGAGAGCAGAGCAGAATAAGAAAGAGAGAAAAGGAGGGAGAGAGGGCATGTGGTACTTTCAGGGTTACTCATCCGGTTTTCACCCAACCCTTGCAGTGCCAATAATGGGAGATGGTGACAGAGTCAAAAATGGCACTGAGCTTGAAAGATCACAGACACAAAAGAGTACAGAGCTGTGATTTCATATATGTATGAAGTTCAAGAGCATTCTAAAGTGATCTTTGGTGACAGAGGTCAGAAGAGTGGTTAGCTCTGGGGGGTTATGGACTAGACAGGGCAGGATGGAACTTTCAAGGGTAATAAAAAGTCGATCTGGATAGTGGTTGCAAGGGTTCATTATGTATATGTTATATACATACATATATATGTATGTATATGCAAAAAATCAAATAAGATTCGTGCATTTTACTGCATGTTAACTCTACCTCAATAAAAAGGTAACTGTGATATATATATACATATGCATATGTCTGTATTTTCTAATCTATATTCAACCATTTATCAGTGACTCCCCACGTGTTTTCATAAGTCACTCAGAATTACCACCCCATTTCACAGGCACATTAAATAAAGCAGAAAGAAAAATCTATAGCACAGGATGAATTCTCTAGTTCCCAATACTCTTCGTAACTTAATATTAATTAGAGGGACAACGCAAGCTTTTATTTGCTTGGCCAGAGACATTTGTAAAAAGGCAAAATGAAGTGTAAAATGTATAGCCCCAAACCATAAATGGCATCCTTTTCACCAGCATGTGATTTCGTGTCTTACATTCCAGACGATTCTAAAGGGACAGCTGTTGTTTCTAGGGAACTGCCTTGTTTACTAAACACATCAGTTCACCTGTACTTTGCTGGCCTTGGCCTGTGATACCGTGTGGCCCTATTTCTTTATAAGATAATGGAAGATAATTCCCTGAGAATCCCATTTGCTATGTCCCTCCATTTGCAAGGTCACTAAACTTAGTGTCCTCATTAAATACCACTCTAAAGTTTCCTCATTTTGCTGGAACTGGCACTGTCCCATTTCTCCCCCAATGCATTTTGTGTAATTTATTCTTGTTACAACTCATCTCCCTTCATCTGCCCATAAACCGCAGTCATGATATTTCATGATATTGCCAGCACCATGTAATTTACAAACGGCCTGCATACCTAAAGGTCTGTTTAGAAAGAAAGAATAAATTGTTGCTGAGAAAGCCCAGGGAAACAAGTGGAATGGGGAAGTTTCATTAGAGGCAGCTCAAGGAAAAGAGATTTTTATAGTGGTAGTTTCTTATTCGTAGACAAGGAACAGACGCTTGCAGAGGAGAAATAAAGCAGGCAGCAATTTTGTGTTCCTAATTAAATTGTTTGCCACCAGCGGCAAAACAGAGGCTGCTGCTATTAAGCAGGCAACATCGAGGTGACTGGCATTGGCATTCTAAGAATATTTCAGTGCAAAGATTAATAAGAACTATTCTCAGAGAAAGAACTACAAACTTAAACTAACAAACCAAAAATAAATGCATACCTTTGAAGTCCTTTTTGTGTATGAGAGATCTGCCTTGCATGTTGAGATGAACAAAAGCCTAGAATTTGAAGGAAGCAACATTTTAAACCTGTCCCATTGTATCCAGGTGTCAGGGAGATTCTGAATAGTCAGTAATTCTCCACGCCACCGACTAGGAATCCACTTTCTGTCCCCTTCCCTTGATGTACTGTTCCTATTCAATATAACAGGAGTTACAAACCATACGAGGGAAATACAGATCTGTCTCCTCTATCCCCATTAGAATTGTGAACTGAATTTTCTATTCTCACTACATGGGCTTGCATTGAAAATAACTGTAAATGTACTGGAAAAATAGTTATCTTTATTAACTGTATGTTCCTCCTTTTCATTTTCTGTTCTGGAATAGGTCAATCCTAGTGTTATATTAAAATATTTTTAAAATTATAATTTTTATAGAAGGTGTTGGAACCATGGCAAGTCTGTCACGGCATTGAAAGTGTTTCCCTGGTAAAGATATGGTTCTTTAATCTGTGCTTTTCTATTCACATCATAACTGAGAAATCATGAACAAATAACGCTGAGGTTTAAATGGTATTCAGAGATTTCCTATTTTAAGACTCCCTCATATCCTTTAAATGTTAAATAATTCCAAGCATCTCACTACCTTGAAATTGCAGAATTAAGTTAGGGAAAAAAAATAGATTTACTTCCTGTAGGTTTAATTAAACTTAAACTCTATAAGATTTGCTTCCTAATGTTCTTGCCTGATTTCAGATAGATGGTAAGCTGCTCACCTCTGGAAAAAAGCAAATTAAAAAAAAACCCTCATGTTAACACAGGAACCCCTGATGCTTGAAGCTGAAACCCATGAGAGGATCTCACCCACTTCAAATCTGGTATCGTTATTTTCCTTTCATATAAGGGGCGAGTAAGATAGAGCTGAGAAATGTGATCTCTGCTGGCAGAAAAGAGAATGGGATCTGCTCCTCTTAGGAATGCAGGAAAAGCCGGTATAGCTTTAGAAACATTGACGCGATTGCAGGTTAGTGAATTTTTAAGAGGTTTCTCTTTAAAATGGTTTTATACTATTCTTTGATAATCCAGTTCATTTTGCCATCTCAGGATGCTAAGGGGGCTGGAATTTTTTCCTGGCCGAGTAAATGACATCACGCAGGTGGCAAACCCCAGGAACAGATGTAAGGAGCGACTTCCACAGAGCAGGGGCGCCCCGGGGACCGGGGAGAGGAGGGGCAGCAGAGCTCCCTCCACGCGCGGGGCTTTCCTTCTCTGCGTGTTTGTGGCTTGCGTGTCTGTTTGTGTTTGAAGAAGGACGGCTCTGTCTTGGAGATTCTGGGAATTAATAAAGGGTTGTTTACTTCTTTGCCAGAGAAACGTGAATGCAAATATCACTTTCCTCTACCTTCACTAAATTCTGGCATTAAGAGACTATATCACAATCCACAAAAATCTAAACACTGATTTTCGTTTGCTGGCTGTTCCACATATAAAATGAATGATATGTTCATAAAGACGCATACAGATAATTCTAAGTATGACTTAATAATCACCCCAGTGTATGTGCTACTGAAAGACAGAGTACTTTAAAACTACAGTATATTCCCATTTTCCTAAGAAAATTACGGAGTGTGTTTAATTAATTAATGCTGAAATGCAATAGAATTCCTATGGAAGTACTTATGACAGCCACATGAATACCAAATGAGTTCATTATGATCCGTGTTATTACAGTGAATACCAAATGAATTAATAATGCTGGGACACTCGAAATGAAGTGTTACCAAGTGTTGTGGTATAACAACTGTGGTTAAATATTATGTGATTAAAGTTATTATAAGCTGAGTCTCAAGCAAAGAAAGCAAAATTCCATCTCTATTGCTGGGAGTTAAGAGTGGACTCAAACTGTTGTTTCTAAGCATTGTGATTCTTAACTTTGAACAGTCCCTTAAAGCCTTGCTCCAAATACTGTAATCATTTAAATTACCTCGGTTCGCAGTGGCAGAGGAGGGCGTGGGGGTGGGTAGCGTGATGGGGTGGGGGTGGGAGGAAGGCTGGTGGGAGGAGCCACGAATATTCCTCAAGAATTCAGCAAAGTTGGAAGTGTATATGTGATTTTCCATAGTTTGCATATTATGAAATTGAGTTTTTAGTTCAATTATTCTCCTCCAATGAGGAGCTTATTAAAATAATTATTTAATATATATTTCAAGATAGTGAAGCCATGATAAACAAGGACCCTTTCTTCAGTTTTCTAGCTAAAGTCCTCCATTTATATGTCAGACATTCCACAGAAATTTCTAAAATACATTATTTTTAATAATGCAGCCTGACTGTGTTTGTATAAATTATCGCTGCACATTCTGTCGTTAGGAAGCCAGGCTCTCCATCTGCATTGTATTATTTATGCACTTAGATGGAATACATCGTAACAATTCATATCTATTATAGATCTAGTAAGACAAGAAGGCATAAGTGGATTTAATCAGACATGTAATTATTTTTATACTTCCAACTCAAAAATATGCGTAAATGAATTTATGGTTATTTGGCAATCATGGGAAATGGTCTTTATAAATGCTGAAACAGCTGCTGGCAAATATATTTGCAAAAGGCAGAAAATGGCTCTTAAATTCTAGCTGGGTAAATGATAAAGGAATTGTTAGCCGTATGCAGTATCCTAGCTGTTAAATATTTGTTTCATCATCCTTACTATTATGTAGACATACATTTAATATGAGAAAGCCTTGCATTTCTTTCCTTCGGTGATAATGGAGCACATTTTCTCGTAAGAGGATTTTTAGAACAGATCTGTATCCTAAAAAGATCTTTTCTCAAATCTGAGTAGTTTCTGTCATGCTGTTTGACTTTTACATTCCCATTTATTCTATCATTTGTGGTATCATTCTAGTTCTTGAGATAGAATACTCTCATTTAAAATAACAGCCATGATAATGCACATGGTTCTGTCAAATATGTTGATTCTGGTGTCTATTAGGATTCCTCACTGTTGGTTGTACAATGGCTTGAAGACATTTGTAAAACTTTCTGCCACTGAGAGTAAAATGCAATCCTTGTACTCCCTGGCTGTGATTACTTCGTTGTGTTGAAGCAGCTAATAAATTACATATCAGTACATGTAGATCTTGGACAAATACCCTGAGAAAATCTAATTTTCTTCAAGTGCGTCTTTTTTCATTCTTTCAGATTTTCAGTTTAAATTTAGTGCCTTTGACTGGTGAAAAATTAATAGCACCTGCACCTGGAAATTTCTCTACAACCTTTTCCTGAGAAAAAGGCTAGACCCTCTCTAATGTGTCAATTATGACCCAGATAAATTACCATATGAGAAATCATTTTATTTTTCTGGGGTCGAATATAAAACAGCTATAATATATTGAAGTCGTACCGAAGCAGGCACACCACAGACATTCCTGTACACAGAGCGAGGGCAGGCGACATAAAGCTGTCACTCCCTTTACAAGGTGAGCTTGTATTGGAGTGTGCATCTGGGTTTTATTCATATGATGATTTCCAATGCTAACCATTTGGGTGATACTCAAATAATAACACACCACCGATTTAAAAGTCACTTGCAACTGACTTTTATAAATCACGGGGTTCTCTTTCATTCAGGTATGTTGTTTCAATGATCAGTAGCATTTCCAATAAATTATACACTGACCACTTGGAAGAGCTTCTGCCTGTTATTGGAGCAAACTCTGTGCAAGCATCTACTGTCAGATGCTGCACACCCAGCCCGCAGGCAGCCCCTCACCATAGCTGAGATCCTTGGCAAACGACAGAGTGCCCTCTGTTGATGGAAAAGGGAATATGCAATGCAGGACATAGAAGCTTTCAGATCAGCAGTCGCAAAGCTGCAATGAACCAACATACATTTGTGATGTAAAAACTACATTTTAAACTATAAAATTATTGATTTAATAGATATCGATTGAGTGCAGGTTTATTGCTGGTTCAGAGGCAATCGTAGGATTATACATATTTACACACACACAAACACATAAGTTCTATTTGCCACATACCTGGAAATGCTAGGTAGGATGACTTTTTACTCTGTGTAGATACAGATTCACCTACACACGTGTATTTCCATTCAAATATTTCTGGAACCCGAACTGAAGACCCAAAATTAATAACGATGCTAAATGCTCAGGACCTATCATTTAAATGATTTTGTTACATGAAAAACTATAACAACAACTCAGCTGAACACGGAGATTTCTAATTCCCTCACATTCAAGGGGTGGGGGTGGCTGGCGGAAAGCGGACTGGCTGAGAGCAACCTGTAACTCCTGGCCGTCTCTGCAGGGTGACAAAAAATGGAAACCCTACCAGGAGATCAGGTTGAGCCTTTATAAAACAGTGAATTTTGTTAATTTTAAAGCAATAATTCACTGACCGGTATTCACCTCTTCATTTCTGTATTTCCACTTATTTTGTATTGGGAGGTCGGGAGGAATCAGACCTCACAGGGGTGACATCTTTACATTTTAAAACCATTTCATATGTTAATTAGTTTAAAGGCAAACAAGAAAAATATTAACCTGTACCAAAATCCTTACAGGTGACATTTTTAATTGTGTGACTTTCTTGACTTTTTGGAGAAATACACTCTAGTTGCTATTGTGTGTTTCAAATGTCTTCTGTTGAAGAGGCTGAATTTTGAGGAACTGCATGTATTTAAATGCTGGTATAGCTGTTCTCGTAGTTAAACCTGCGTATTTGCAATCACAAAATTAACCTAAAGTAGAAATTTGATTGCAGTCTTTGATTCCATTGTTACGAAAGGAGAGTATTTTTTTAAGGTTTCATTTGCAAATGCTAAATGAAATTGAGCGTTGATAAATTAATCTTTACGACATTGCCAAGAAACAGTGCTACCAGGAAAAGGATGTTAAATTGAATTTTCCAGATATATTATTGGTATTGATGAAATTGACCCGATAAATTGCTCAGTACTCTTTTTTTGTGTCATTACAGAGGTTCTTGACTTCTGGGTACCCAATCTTATCTATTTAAAATAGCTTTGTTAACATGAATTCGAATGATATTCACAAGATTTGTTTGCATAAGTGTGAGATGTGTGCAGAAGAAATAATTGAAAACGTGAATCGGAATTCTCAGTGACAATGGTCTGACGAAAGGAGCCTAGTGATGCCTCAGAGTTGTTAATAGACAGTGCAGGTAGCTAGAAGAGAACCAAAGATTCAGTTGGTTGGGACGCCTGGGATTCCAGCCTGTCGGGGTCTCTGTGCCATGGGAAACTGCAAACAGAAGAGAATGAGATCCTGTTCTGACACAGGATTGACAGGGCACTGGGGTGTCTAGGTTCCAGTGTCTCATTGATATGCCCTAACACACGTTTTCCTGTTCATACCCATCTTCACTCTTGTACCATGATGTGGCATTTTTTAACCTGTTTTCCTGAGTCAATATAATCTTTTTTTTTTTTTGGTCAAGAGTATAATGATCTCATCTCTATTTCTTTTTTCAAGTGGTAACATTATATTTAAACAGTGACAGCGAACACACCAAAGTATGGTAAACACTTTAATGTTTTCATTGCTTAATAACTGAAAAAAAACCCCACAATTTATCAAGATGTAGCAATGTCAGAAATGAAAATGAAGGTCCAAAAATTGTCTGCCTTGCTTCCACCATTTTAATTGAAGCTTTGACCTAAAATAAATTTATACTTAAAGGGAAAACAAGTTTTAAAAATTAGAAATTAGCTAAACTCAAATTATAATTTGCTTTTACATTATTAATAAAGAGGACTTAACATTTCAAAAGTTTCCTCCTTTGTCCAAGTCATTTTGTTTATTTACATGAGTTGAATTGTATAATAATCTCACTTGATGTATAATGTTTTATAAAGCAATTCAGTTAAAGAGGTGCTAAATATTTTAAAAACAGCCCACCAGAGGGCAGTCAGCTTTTAGTCTAACAGATTTGAAATAGATAAATTTATTGCTACGGTTGAATTGCAAATAAAATATCTATTCCATTACTTTTTGCATCGAGCAATTGAACAAAATAAAAGCCATAACTTGAGACTGAGAAGCCTAAGGCTTCCACCATTTTGAGTGAAAGCCACCAAAGCACTAACAATTCTAACTTTTGCCCTCTGACACCCTCACACACAATTTTTCCATTGTGATATTTATGTTTGGTTATAAAGTAAGATTTATTTTGCTTTGAGATGCCTTGTGACATTAATATTTTTTTAATTTCAGAGACTTTGAGACAAACCCTTACAGGGAGAGAGAGCAACTTCATTTTCTCACTGTCCTCTGTCTCCTGTGAATTCCAAATAAGTCTAGTGTGGTTTTAACAGTGAATAGTGTGCTTAATAATACATGTTGTACCAACGATGCAGAGAAAATCCTGGAACACGTCACTGAGGACCGCAGAACTCATAGCATATCTCCTCCTACAGATACCGGGGGGCGGGGAGGGGGGTGGTACTCCGGTCATCCTAATAGTTGGAGATAATATTACCCATTTAGAACTGGATTTCAAAAACAGAGATTCTTGCACATACAATTTATTTAAAATAAGTAGGAGCCATTGGAGTTTAGACAATATTTTATCTTTATTGTTATTATTATTTGCAGAATTCTGGTATCACAATTCTAAGCCCTGGAGACAAAATGCTCCTTTGAAAACCCAAAAAAGAGGCCATGAGGGGTAATTCCTTTTGACAGTTTATGTGCTTCAGATATTGCTCATTTGGTTTTTCATTAGTGATCCTGCAAGATATTGAGACCCAGCTAAATGACTTGGCTAAGGTGACAGCACTGAGACTTACATCTTGTCATCTTCCCCTTCACCAACTCAACTTGCCTTGGAACTCAGAAACCAAGGAAGAAGCTGGAGTTGTGGGGGGGGGGGGTTCCCCCCAAGGGTTGTTTATTTATTTTCATTTTATTACTTTTGTCAAAATGGAAACCATTTTTTCTAATTATAAAAATCACCTATGTTTATAAGAAAACAATGATTGTACGCACAGTCGCTCTCTAATGTGGTAATGCGAATGTTTCTGGATATTTCCTATACATACATGCATATTTACGAAGATGGACTCACACCGAACACCCTCTTTCACAGTCCGTTCTGTTCTCATGTCAGTCGATTGTAGACATCTTTTCCCATCATGTAGATAATAAAAGCTAATATCTACTGAGTGTTTGCCATGTGCTGGGCACCCTTCCAAGTGGCCGTTCTCACCACAACCCTATGAAGAGGGCACTGTGATTTCCCTCGTTTTGTAGGAGAGAAAAGATTTCGACTGACTACCGGGTGACACACACACCCCATATCTTAACCCTTCTGTTTTTTAAGGGCCATATGTGATTCTGCTGTATGAATGCACCATTTTTCATTTAACCATTGCTCACTGATGGGCAATTCCATGTTTCTGGAAAGGAAAATTTCCAGAAAGGGGAATTCCTGTATCCAAACTAGTATCCTCTGATATGTACAGATATACCTTAAACCGTTCTCAAGTTTTCTTACCCCACTGTCTTTTTTTTATTTTTTAATTTTTATTGATTGATTGATTTTTTCTTTTAGAGAGAGGGAAAGACAAAGGGGGGGCGGGGAGAGGGAGAGAGAGAGAGATTTATTGTGTATTCATTGGTTGATTCTTGTGTGTATCCTGACCAGGGATCAAACCTGCAACATTGGCGTGTTGAGGCAATGCTCCAACCAGCTGAGATACCCGGCCAGAGCTTCTCACTATCTTCTTTTTTTTTTTAAGATTTCTATTTTTTTATTTTTAGAGAGAGGAAATGAAGGAAACAGAGAGGGAGAGAATATCTATACAAGAGAGAAACATCAATCAGCTGCTACACACCCTGATGGATCAGGGACCTGGCTTGCAACCCAGTCTTGTGCCCTGACCAGGAATTGATCTGGAGACTTTATGCCTCATGGGGCAACGCTCCAACTGAGTCACACTGGCCAGGGCATCACTATCTTCTTAAAAATCCTGTTTTCTCTCTACTCATTCCTGAAAAATGGCTCAGATCCATTTTGTCAGGAAGTTTTGTTAATATTTTGTTTTATTTTTAATTGAATTTATTGGGGTGACATTGGTTAATGAAATTATACAGGTTTCAGGGGCATAATTTTATAACACATCCTCTCTATATTGTATTGTGGGTTCACCACTTCAAGTCTCCTTCTATCACCATTTATTTCCCTTTTACCTTATTCTACCTTCCCCACCCCTTTCCCTCTAGTAATCACCATACTGTTAATCTTCATCTAAGTCTTTCTTTTCTTTCTTTGCTTAATCCCTTTACCCTTCTCACCCAGCCCCCAACCCAGAGGGAGGGAGTTTTCAGGACTTTTGAACCTGTCTCTTATCGCAGACCCTGAGAGACTTGAGCTCCGACCAACCCCCGAAGTGAAATGGCCAGAGACCCAGCGTGGGCACTATGGCAGTCCCCCATTCCCTACCTCCCAGAGTTGTTGGGGAGTCTTAAATATGAAGGCACATACAGAGTGCCTGGCAAATAGTAAGTTTTTGATAATTATGGGAAAGAAATACTCCCATACTTCCCAGGACATCTCAAGGCCAAAGAGAGAGAAAATTGTATAACCTGCAATGGTATAAAAGGCAAACTTGCATTAAAATGCTAGACTTCTCTGTCGAAGGACTTTGAGAATTCCAAATTATATTCCCTTTGTCTTAATCTACACATATGAAGAAAACCTAAAATGAATCCCCTTCTTGTGTATATTTGAATGAGAATTTTTAGTTGAAGCAAATTTAAAAGAAGACCAACTAAAATTTCTTGGAGAGAGGGTTTTTTTTTGTTTTGTTTTTTCTTTTTTTGGGGGGTGGCCACCAAATTGGTAAAGCCTTGGGAGAAGAAGGTGTGAAGGGGGGCAGGGTAATCTATAAATCCCTTTCCTGTCATTCCTTTTTTTCTTAGATAATCTCTTAGAATGTCTATAAATAATAAATTATGAAGATTTTTAATAGCTACCCAAGACTCAGGCTCCATTTCCTGTGCTTTAATTGATCACCATGTTTTAATTGGAGCCAGTACCAAGATGCTGATTCCAAGTCCACCCCTCAAAATGATTTCTGCTCCAAATATAAGGCTCCACCATTAGCTGGCCCACCTGAGTGGATGTCAGAACTTGAGATGATGACTTCCCAAGCACACCGCTGTCAGGTAGAGCCAGAAGTTTTAGCTAAAACGTTAGCATCGAGCTTTGTGCATTCACGCTGTGGCAATGCTTATGTTGTAAACTCTGTTTATCTGCAGGTGCCCAGCAGAATGATTGCAAGCTGCCCTCTCTCCAAGACCAAAGGGGCTGATGAGAATTTGCCCCAACTGTACAGCACGGCAGAAATCACCAGAGCACATGGTCTGAGGCTTGGCCATGAATATCATGAATGCCGGTGGATAAGCCACCTATATGATAGATAGACAGTTTCTACTTCCTTGTAGGACAGATCCATGAGCTAACACCAAAATCCGTTCTTGCTTGATATGCATCGTTCGGATTTTTAAAAATTAACTTAGCCATGAGGTCTCTCTGGATGCATCTCCAACAGCTGCCAGTCCCAGTTGGGAACGTGATCCATGGAACACAACCGAGGGGTGGAGAGGTTTATGTCTTTGAGCTAGGAGAGCTCTGAGTTAACACATACCTCACCCTGTCCCCTCTTCACAAGGATCCTCAGAATCTGACTTTTATCAGGGAGGCGGTTAAGGTACAGGTTAAGAAATTTGCCCAGGCTCTTAGGGTTGTCTCGTATGGTATCATGACTCAGTGTGACAGAGCTGATGCTCAGACCCAGATCTTCTGTCTCCAAGCTCAGCACTTTTTCAGTGATCCTGGAGCTGCTTCTCTCCCGTGGATTTTCCAAAGGCTGCCAATTAGTGCAAGTCCTGGTAGGGTCTTGCTAAGGCAAGGGACGTCTATACTAAGAGCCTGCTGGTTTCCTCCAGTGGGGATGATCACAGGCACTAAAGCAGACATCAGAACTGACATTTGTAACTCTTATTTTTACTGCCTGTACTTCAGAAAGTAATGAGTGTCCATCTAGCTACCGACATTTGGGGCTGAAAAAACCCCTGAAGTAATCTGACTGGCCACGTTCTGTCTTTTTTCATGAGCACTGCCACACCTGGACTTAAATAAGAAATGTCCAAAGGGCCCCAGTGTCCCCAGTGTTGCAAGAACTGCATCCCATCACTAACCTATTAGGTAAAATTGTTGATTTAAGTGGTTCTGAGTGCAAGTCAAATAAAAGCCACGGGAGACAGGCCCGTAAATTTCCCCCTGTAGCACTGCAGTCGCACAGCGGACGTGCTTCCTCTTCTAATCTTACAGCATTTAAATTTCACTCTGTCTTTAGAGAGATGGTTTGTTTTCTTGTGCTTAGTGTTAAAGTTTCTAGAGTTCAATGACTGTCTCTCTTCAGAGCCCAGGAAGCAAAGTTTGTCCCACAGAGTGTCAAGCAATATAACTACTGTATTTTGCCACGTTCAATGTGTTCCTGTGTACACTGAGTACGCACGTTTTTGGCCAAACTTTCAGGAGGAAAAAAAATCTTTCATTTTAATTGTTTAACTCGCTTTTTATTTATTTATATTTAGATACTTTTTTTGTGTGTTATAAAGGAATTTTAGCATTTATTTTTGAATATATTACTGTACAAGAAATTTTATGTAACAAATATTTATAAAATACAAGAACAGACACACATATTTCAGGTACTACTCATGTATAATGCACATCCTTATTTTTCCCTCAAGAATTTGGGCAAAACCAGTGTGCATTATACACAGCAAAACACAGTGCACTGTAACTCTGTAACAGACAATGTCCCGCTCTCAGTGACTCCACATTACAAAGGTTAATTGCTCACTGGCAGAACTCGTCCAACTCCTGTTGACTGGAAATTCTGTTTTATGTGGTTCTCACGCTGAGACCTGGCTGTCAGAGCAGCTACTGTCTGGAACATGCTGGTCACTGTGTCTGAGGGAAATGAGCTCTTCAGGGACTCACAGCGGCGATACTCCAGTTTGGAAGGGACAATGTGTTACTTCTTTTTTTTTCCCCCAATAACAGTTGGCATTCAATATTATTTTATATTAGTTTCAGGAGTACAGCATAGTGGTTAGACATTTACATAAGTTACAAAATGATCCCCCTGAGAAGTCTGGTACCCACCTGGCACCATCCATACTAACTGCAAGACTGTTGACTATATTCCCTGTGCTGTACTTTACACCCCGATGACTATTTTGCAACTACTAATCTGTCCATTTTAATCCCTTCACTTTTTTCACCCTGATCCCCTAACCCCCTCCTATCTGGCAAACATCAGTTCTCTGTGTCTATGAGTCTGTTTCTTTTTTGTTTGTTTGTTTGTTTAGATTCCACATTTAAGTGAAATAATATGGCATTTGCCTTTCTCTAACTTATTTCACTCCACGTAACACCTTCTAGGTCCATTCATGTTGCCACAAATGGTAAGATTTCATTCTTTTTTATGGCTGAGTAATATTCCATTGTAAATATGTACCACATCTTCTTTATCTAGTCATCTATTTATGGGCACTTAGGTCACTTCCGTATCTTATGTTATTTTTTCTCAGGTAACATGGCCTTCTGGTGCCCCACCACAGAAGGGCCAGAAAAGTGGTCCCAAAGCTGGAAGTCAGTCAGTATACCCTACTCATTGCAGATGCTACTCAGATAATATTTACATTTTAGAAAAGAAATAAGAGTCTATTTGGCATATTCCTGCTCACATGAGAGCAGTTTTAAATATTATAAAGCACGTATGTTGAAGGAAATTTGGGAAAGAGGAACATAGAATTTGAGCAGTCAGTGATCTGCCACCATTCATAGCAGAGCATCCAATATCCATTCTTCCATCCATATGTCCAATCGTGCAGGTTTACTGAGCAGAGCAGGGAGATAATGATGAGCAAGCACATAGCCCCTGTTCATTCATGGAGTTGACAGTAGTATGTGGGAGACAGCCCCACGAGCCACCACTACACAAGGTGCTGGAAACGTATAAGGGAGCACCCAGTCCAGTTGGATGTCAAGGGAGACATCCTGGAGGGTGTTACTTTTAGGCTGCAAAAGGGAGGAGGACAGAGTACATTTGGTACAATTTCTTTCAGCCTTTCCCCCTAACCCTGGTTGATTTTTACATAAGAGCATGTTTAGCCAAGTTTGTATACTGCTTTTACGTAAGGAAATTATGGTACGTCAACTCAGTAGACTATGTAGCCATCAAAGTGATAATTGAGAAAATTGAGAGATAATATAGAAAACGGCATACAAGGTTGCATGAAAGCAAAGGTTAAAATTGCTTCTTTCTTATTAAAATAGATAAGTGGAC
Organism: Micronycteris hirsuta; assembly: GCA_004026765.1. Classification (NCBI taxonomy): domain Eukaryota; kingdom Metazoa; phylum Chordata; class Mammalia; order Chiroptera; family Phyllostomidae; genus Micronycteris; species Micronycteris hirsuta. The sequence goes on from PVJI01000386.1 coordinate 137,237, forward strand.
AAGATTTGAGAGACAACATGAAAAACGGAGACGATTGAGACTTATGGGTGGGATTGTGGTTAAAGTTTTTGTTCTTGTGATTTTTTTAGTGTGGTTGCGATGTTTGTGTTAATGTTAAAATGTTAAGGTGATACATGTGTACACACACACAACACAGTCCTTGAAGTGTCCCTGCCAGAGAATCTGTTTAACTTGGGCATTTTTATACTTTTAATTTTGTGCCCTAATATCTGCGTCTGTTAAGTGTAGGTTTTCCTGTACGGCCTCCATGATACAAGGATTAAAACTTGAAACATAGTTTAAATATCTTTATAAACTGATGACTACAAGTGTAGTCATGATGACTAAATCTAGCTTCAGTCTCATCTATATCCAACCCCCTATTCAACATCTCTCCTTACACCTCTAAGAGAAGTTTGAGTTCGTTGAGTCCAAAGCTGGACTCCTGACTTCTGCTTCCCTCCAAGCCCGCTCCCCTGTGACCCTCCCCATTTCAATCGGTGTCAGCTCCCTTCTTCCATCCACTCAGCCCCAAACCTTTGAAACCCTCCTTAACCCTTCTCTCCCAAAACCTCAGCCAGTAGTTTAGGAAACCTTGTGGCTCTACCTTCCAAGTACACCCAGAATCTGACCTCTTTTCCCCACTGGCACTCCGGGGACCACGTGGGAAGCACCATCACCTCTGCACTTGATGTTGAAATCTTTTTCTATCAGGTCTCACTGCTTCTCCTCTAGCCCCCTGCAGGCTACTGTTAGCACCGCAACCAGAATGAGTTTTGCAATGTCAGTTATATTATGTCAGTTTCTGCTCAAAATCCTCTGATGTCCTCTCACCCCCCATGAAACGGAAGTTTTTATAGTAATTCCATGTCACCCTTCATTTACCTTTCTGGCTCTCCCCCCATTTCCCTCACTCACTTTCTGGCCGCGGTGGTCTCTCTGCTGCTGTCCCTTGGAAAAGCTGGCATACTTCTCCCCTGGGGTGTTGACTTTAGCTGTTCCCTTTTTCAGGAATCCTCTTCCCCTTAAATATCGTCTTAGCTAATTCCCAGGCCTTTGCCAAATCTTTTTGCAACTCTCATCCAGTGAAGCCTATACCGAGCACTTTTTAATTTCTAACTGAGCATTATTTTATACTGTATTCTGCACTTCTTCCTGGCCCCAACCACCACCCCCAAACACTTAACATATAGAATCCAACATACCAACCACATAATTCACTTATGTATTTCCTGTTTATTGTCTGCTAGAATGTAAACTTCTCTCCCATAGGAATCTCTGTTTTCCTTGCATTATCAAGTCTGCTTGACATACTTGATAATGTAAGTATGTCATGATCATGACATACTTGATATGTCATGATATCAAGACATATCAAGTCTTGATATCCATGCATTATCAAGTATTATTCAAGTATGTAGAGCACATAGTAGATGTTCAATAAGTGGTGTGAATAAATGAATCAAAGAGTAGAGAGAATTTACACATTTCCTACAAAAGTAATTGCAGGCAAATCTTTAAATTAAGACGCTGAAAAAAAAGATTTATTTTAAAAGGATCTTTTCTAGGAGGTAAAGCCAGAAAATCTAAGCAAACCACATAAAACTGGGTCTTGAGAGTATGACTTTTTAACTCAGAGAAATTCATATTACAATAATTTGTTACTTCCAATAAAACTACAGCATATGAACAAAATTCATAAAATGCAGAATGTTACAGTGCTGGCACAAAAAGCATATGTTAACAAATAACAAGCTTGTATTTTTATTTCTCAGTATTTTATTGCCTTAGCCAGCCTGTCAACTTACTATATAAATTTCAAACATTAGGAGGTACAAATCAACTCACTAAAACATTTGTCAGAGCTTTCTGCATTAATCAAATCTGATGTATTGTAACCTACATGGAAAAAAAATATTTGTGACAGAAGCTCAAAAGTACTTGAATAAGCATAATAAAAAGTATGGGTTTGAGCTATTACTTAAGCTTAAACAGAAAGAAGGAGTAGGAACTCAAGGTTGCTGCTGTGCTTCTACATTGCTGTTTATTCTAAATTCATTACACACGAAATAGATTGGAACATGTTCTTAACATAACTTTAATGTGTCCAATGTCATTTAAACTCCTTCATAAGAAGTACACGAAAATTTCTATTATCGGACACATTCAAAGTATATGAAAAATGTGTTTCCGTTGATCTTACTTGCTTTCAAGGATAGTTGTAAATTCAACAGTACTCATTAATTTTTAAGAATTCTTTAAATTTTGACCAAACAAGGATAATTCCTCTATTTGAATAAGTTTTCTCTTTATTCAGGAGCCAACCTCATGTTTGATGATGAGTGCCAAAGCCTTTTCATTAAAATAAAGAAAAAAGAAAAGTGTGGTGCCTCAAGTATTGCATAACATTTTTCTGAATATTCTTGCCAATTTATAAGACTCAAAATAGAAATAAGAAACATAACTACTGGAAGGAGGAGAGAAATTATTATTTTTTATCCATAAAATTATAAACTTAGAGAGCTAGTGAAAATCTTAGAATTATTAAGAATTTCACCAAAGTGATGGAGAAATACAAAATCTATTTATATGACTACCATTTTCAATACATATTAAAATGTTTAAAATATAGAAAGCTAATATTATATTCATATTTATGGCACTGTATAACAACACACCTCGAATGAACATAAAAGAAAATGTGCAGCAATTATAAGAAGGAAACTATAAACCTTTCTTGGGAGATTTTGAAAGATTTGCCTGCATGAAATCCTGAACTATATAAAGGCAGCAATTCACCCCAAATTGATTTATACGGTTGATGTTCTTCCAACTGAAATAGTCTCCATCTTGAATTATCTTAGTTTTTTTCTTCTCTTATTTTATCTTAAAATTCTAACAAAACAATGTAAACCTGTTTGTCTACCAATATCAAGACTTACTTTCTAAGCTTTCCCCCAAGAGTGGCTCATTTTAATCCCTCGCCCACAATTACCAACAATTCCCATGTTCCACTGAGATCATCTGAAATTTTAGTTGTAGGTTATTTTTTGTTAGAAAGCTTTTACATTGATCGGCCATAACCTTCTCAGCTGCTTTATTCACACTTAACTGTGAATTATATTAGCGTCTTAATGTGTTACTATTATGACTATTCACAGACTTGCCCTGGCTCCTGCCCCAACCCCCTTCAAAAGGATTATTCTAGAAGCTGTCTACAGTTCTCCACTTAGGATTCCCACATCACTTGGACCTACCTCTGCTTCAGTCTTATTCCCGCTGACTCTGACCTTCCCGCCTCCCTCTTCTTACAAGGACCCTGACAATTGTATTCGGTCCTTCAGATAATCGAGGATATCTCCCCATCTCAAGATCCTTAATTCAATCATCCGCAGAGCCCCTAAGGTAACATAATCACATGTATGGGGATTTGGATGAGGACATTAGGATGTCTTTGGGGGCCATAATTCAACCCGACACAATGAATTTATGAATGAATTAATTTATTTTTAAGGTCCCAGGGGACTCTGATGTTCAGCCAGGTTAAGGAATCCTTGTCCTAAAGTATTTCTCTGACTATAGCCACAGTTTGCTCAAGTCATTTTGCCATTCAGAAAGTTCTGGATGGCTGCGACAGAGACCTAGCCATGACCATTGTTCATTTCTGGGAGTCCCTTACCACTTCCTATCCAACCATAATTGTCTTCTCAGGATGTCCATGGTATTAAGACATATCTCCTCAGAAAAATCTTCCCACAATCTCCATGTTATCAGCCCTAAATGTCTACATTTTACCGCAAGAACCTCTAGGATGTCGCACACTTAGACAAAGTAATGTTTCGGTTGGCATTTATGGGCTTTTTCCCCCACTCTGAGGTTCATTTTGCCCTTTGGAATCAATGGGCTTGAGTGAGGCTGACCTTGTGAGGGAGACATCATAGGGACTAGACCATATCTGGAGATACCCCACCTCCAGACACACAGGAATCTGGTAAAGAGAAATAAGCTTCACATTTGGTCCGCCGTTATTATCTCGGCATTGCTGCAGTTCTCTTCTGACTGATCAGCGATGCACCACTTAAGCGTTTTCCCACAAATAGTTGGAGGCACTCTTGTGTGCCTACTGAGTACATGGCCGTGTCTAAACCCTTTGTCTGGAGGCGTCTGAAAGTAATATATTCTGGTAAAGTGGATTTGGGGATTTAAGTAGAACAAACACAAGGGCTATTGATTCCAGAATTAAGTTGATTGCCTTAAAATTCCATTTTCCTGTTTGAGCATTATCGTCAGCAAGGCTGGGGCAGATTCAAAAACCACTATGAGAGGGCTGGCCTCCTAAGTGGCAGCCAGAAATATCCATGTCCGTCTCCTGGGGAAAGTACAAAATTTAAGCCTGAGAAGGTGGAATTTTCCTGGTCTGCAATTCAAAATGTTTTAGTTAAAGAAATGAAATTTATAGAAATTAAGTATTCATACCTTAAACTGTGATGAAAATCAGCTTTATTACTAGCACATACTTCCACCGACTTTCAACATAACATCATATTCATGCTCCCAGAAGAAGAGTGTTTATTGTGTCCTGTGATTGTGCTTCTTAGGTTTTAAAAGTTAACCAATAATCAAGGAAAATACAGGAGATCTGCCAGCACCTTGACCTGGGACTTCCTAGCCTCCAGAACTGTGAGAAATAAATGTTATTTAAGTTACCCAGTCTCTGGTATTTTGTTACAGCAGCTCAAATTAACAAAGACAATACTTCCAGTTCCTAAGAGCCTTTGTTCTAGTTGGTCATTCTACCCAGAATCCCCTCTCTCTCTGATCTATGTCCTGCTGGCTTTCACTGCTGTTCAGCTCTCCACTTAAACATCGCCTCCTGAGATAGGCTTCTACTGATGTCACCCAGTCTAGAGGAACTGTCCAGATTTAACTTTCCCTAATTCAACAGTCTTCATATTATTCATTACTTTCTGATATTTTTCTTTCTTCAGATTTATACATTTACATTTATTGTCTTTTATACCCAATTATAATGTAAATCCAAGAGAGCAAGGAGAGTTTGTATGTTTGGTTTCTACTATATATGCAGTGCCTGGAAAAATGCTCAGAACAATGTGACCACTCTGGAAATATATACACTTTTGTTTTGCTTCCTTTTGTCCACCTTAGAACACATTCCCTAAAGGCATAGCTTATCTGAAAACAGTAGTCCGTGGGGATCGGACATGGCAAGTGACCTCTTTTTTTCAACCACACATTAACTCTGGTACGAGAGTTCTGTAGACTGCCTAATTCAGAGGTCCTCAAGCATTTGAGTTCTAGTCTGAATCTGATTCACCCACTTCATCTTTGCTTACCCAGCAACTAATATTACCAAAAAGAAATGGCTTGATTGATTCAATCACGTATGGAGCAGAGTTCCCACACAAGGTCCACGCCCTCCCAGCCAAAGATGGCTGGGAACAGAGCCAGAGCTGGACCCACTGGGCCTGCAGGACGGGAAGGCCTCTCACTAAGCCAGTGTGAGGAGGGACATTTTATGGGATTCGAGGTGGCATTAGGTGATTTGAAGGGTGGCTGGAGGGCGCAGGGCTTTGCTCTGGATTGGATGCTGTCTGGGGCAATTCTACGAGCTGCTCTGACACCACATATAGAACAAGGGAAGACTAGAAGGAGGCTGAAGCTATAATTGTTACAGAAGCAGCAGTCGCTCACATTCGCTGGGAGAGAGGACTTTGCGTGTGTGTGCGTGTGTGTGTGCGTGTGTGTGTGTGTGGTTTACCCACTGACCTTGTTTTTGACTGTACTTAGATAAGATTATAACATTTGTTTTGTTTGTTTGATGTCAGTTTATCCCAAAGAAAGAGTGACCCTACCAGATACTAGAGTTCTGGGAGATTCTGAGAACACCATGGCCTAACTGGGAACGCCAGGTCAGCTGCGGACCACACGGAGTTTGTTTGTTGTCACAAGCCACCTCAGATAATCGCCCCCTACCCCATGTCCAGCCCACATGTGGCGATGTTCAGCTCTTGTCTGATCACAGGAGCAATCATCGAGCAAGGCAGCTTCCACTCCACAAACGCTGCAGGAGCCATTGTAACTTCGTGCGGAGAGACCTCAGCCTCTTCCCTCTAGACGTAGCTGTGGGTGTGGTGAGTTTTTTTGAACCTGTGTTGATACTGTACAGAGAACCTTGCCATTGCCTCGGGGAGAGAGGGCAAAGGCCTGGGCTAAGGAAGTGACAGGGTGGGTGTGAAGAGCTAGCATCCACCAGATCAGTAGCGGGAAGAACTGAGGATTCATACACGGGTAGCTTAGGAGACCGGGTATTACCGATGTTGTTAACCAAGACAGAGCTCGTTGGCCCACAGCAGCTTTTGGGGGGGAGTGATCATTCCTGTTTGGGACACACTCAGTTTGAGGGGCTCAAGGCGGAGCTGACTTACAGAGAGTGGGGTGCAGGGTTTAGCAGAGAGGGTTTAGTACACTGGGACCCATTGACCAGACGGAGTCAGGTGAGCATCTTACATGACAAGGGACAACATACAGAATGAGAAGAAAAGCCCAGAATAAAATTGAAATAAGCAACTGGAAGAAAAAAAAAAGAAAAGCAAAGCAAAGTATGAAGTGTTTATCCAAAGTCAAAATCAAAGTTTAAAAAGGGCTAATAAATGTGCTTTAAAAGCAAAAAATCAAAGGCATGTGGGCAAGTCAAAGACTGGGAGGACTCAATAAATAGTGGCCTTTTCATTCACTTATTCAAGAAATATTTATTGAGCATTAAGTGCTAAAATGGGGGGAAAAGAAAACAGACAAAAAATCACTGCCCTGCTAGAGCTTGCCTTGTAGTGGGGAAAACAAATAATAAAATGCACAACTAAACAAATGAGATTAGAAAGTAGGTATTTTGAAGAAAACAAAGAGAGAGGGAGGTTTTCAGATTTGGATAGGCCATTCCTCAATGAGGAGGTGACCTTTGGAAACAGATTTGAAGTAGGCGAAGGATTAGTGATGCAATTATCTGGTCAGACCATTCTGGATAGCAAGGAAGGTCTCACTGCTGACATTATACAGGCCAACAAGAGAAGGCTAGCCTTTCCTGGTGCCTTACACGTAGTAGGTAATACATATTAAATGAACTGATTAACACAGTGGGTATTCAAAGAAGCATCAAGTAACTGACTAGTACTTGAAGCTCAAACAAATTATAGACATGAGACAGATTGATTTTGAAAAAAATAAGAAAATATTTAGAAATACCTCCTTGATAAAATAAAATACGCATTTAAGGGTTACAACTTAACAACCTAGAAGATTTTCCTTTGTTTCCTTTCTTTTTTTCCAAGAGTAGGTATCAAAGAAGTAATTTACACTATAAGTATTGGACAGATTAGAATGTGGGTGCTTGGTTCAACGGGTTGGAGTTTCTTTGGGGGGTGAGATTTTGTTGTTCTTTTGCTTCTGACTATTGTTTCATCAAAAAAGAACTTCTTATATAAACATTACAGTCTTATTCTGATTGACAAACCACAGCACACAATGATTTCTTATGGCTGAGGTATCTGATAGAAAACAGATCTGTGCACACATATGCACACAGAATTTATAACAAGGCCCTGTGTTCGCAGTTAAATGTGTCTTGATTTCTGACAGCTGAAATATTTGCTTTCCCGCCAGTGCCATGCAGAGTTCATAAATGATGGAAGTACTTTGGCTTTCAGAGAGATGCTATTTCTTTGCAATGCTATCTCTTTGGGGAGCAAATATGAAAAATAAATGTGTCATTTTACATGATACAGAGTCCTTTTATTGTCACCTTCCTGGCTTTAAAATCAAATGGGACAAATCATAAAAAGACATATTGTAGGTGCAGGTATTGAGTTAAATTTGGATATTCTAATGGAGTGCACAATTCAGGGAGTCTTCTTCCATGTCTCTTACTTCTTTCACTCCTTATCCACTGCTCTGTGACCTGGCAACAGAGCAGTGAGCTGTGAATAGGATGATTTATTCTTGGCTGGTGGACTTGCTCAGCTTATAGCTCTTGGAGATGATGACTTTCCTACCAACTTACTCCATAGGGGTGTTGTCAAAATCCATCAGATTGACCCCTGAGAATTGAATAGAAGTGAATGTGTACACTATGGCTTTAAGGACAATTTGCCAAATTTCAGAGATTTCAGTTGTAATACTTAAAAAATTCATGAAACAGCACTGAGATTACTTCACACCTTCTAGTAGGGCTATGATTAAGTAGAAGTCAAACGGCAGCAAGCATTGATGACGATGTAGAGAACTTGGAGGTATCATACACCACAACTGAGAATGTAATGTGGGGTCGTCACTACGAAAAAGTTTGGCAGCTCCTCAAAAAGTTCAACGTAGAGTTACCGTATGACCCAGCAATTTCATGCCTATGTGCATGTCTAAAAGAACTGAGAGTAGGTGTTTACACAAAACTCATGCACACCTATTCAAAGCAGCAGTATTCAGAATTGCCAAAAAGTAGAAACAACTGCAATATCCATCAACTGATGATGCATAAGTAAACTGTGGTCTATCTATACAGCGGAATAGTATTCAGCCACAAAAATGAGTGAAGTACTGATACATGCTATTACATGGGAAGCCTTGAAAACATGCTTAGTGAAAGAAGCCACGGAAGGCCAGATGTTACATGATTCCACTCATATGAAATGTCTAGAATAAGTAAATCCATAGAGATGAAAAGAAAGATAAATGGTTGCGTAGGTCTGGGGATGTTGTAAGTATATAAGAGCGATTAATAATGGGTGTGGGATGTTTCTTTTTGGAGTGCTAAAAATGTACTGAAACTAGATACTGGTGATGGTTGAACAACTTTGTGAATGAGCTAAAACATCATTAGATTTTTTTGCTTAAAGGAGTGAATTCTATATGTAAATTATATCTCAATGAAGTTGTTATTTAAAAAAAGTTTTCAATCATTTGAAATTTGATTGAATAAACAGATGCCCTTCTAGGCATTATTATTAATTTTTGGTGTGATAATGTTTTTTTAAATAGCAATTTGGGTTACTTCTTTTAGTGATCTGTGGTAATGTGCTAAAAACAGGCCTTATAAAGATGATCATTAAATAGTTATGAATGAATTTTTAAAAATGTATTGTAAGCTCCCCTTGCTAAGCCCCTATTGCTGGATTTCTGTCACATGGTCGTGGTGGCCGTGAACCCTAAATCTAACATTAGTGCTGTGAACTTGAGAAAAAAATGTAGTTGCTGCAAGGCTTAGTTTCTTCTTCTGGAAAGCAGAGTTTGTTATAATAACTGAAAAAACTCCCACCCTGACTGGTGTGGCGCAGTGGGTTGGGCATCACCCTGCAAACCAAAAGGTCACCGGTTTGATTCCAGGTCAGGGCACAGGCCTGGGTTGTGGGCCAAGTCCCCAGTTGGGGATGTGTGAGAAGCAATCAATTGATGTTTTTCTCACATATCGATGTTTCTCTCCCTCCCTCTTTCTAAAAATAAATATGTAAATAAATTAATTAAAAAAAAAGAAAAAACTCCCCGAGCATTTGTAAAGCCAGTAGGAATTAAGAAATGGTAGTGGTGGTAGAGCAAGAGAGGGAAGGCGTGGTGATTAACGCCACTGTTAATTCATTGATTCTAACACATGCTTTTTCCATGTTCGAAGCTCTGAGATTAGGGATTAGGAAGCACCTGCTGATTTATGGCCTATCAGAGCTTCACTGGAAATGCTTTCCTTGTTTAGCGGTGCACACAGTAAAGGAGCATCTTGCACTCAACAGCTCCTCAGACTACGAAGTAATGGAATTGCCATTACTATTACCACTACTTTTACTGTTGAGGCATGGGTGGTTTTCACTTCTACCCTTTTACCCAAATCCTGCGCCTGCCACATTTGATCTTCAAAGAACATGAATTTATTTCTCTGTCTTCTCCCTGCCCCACTTCGTGTCTCCTGTTGTGCCATTTGCTATCCCTTGATCCAACAATTGCAGGCAGTGTAACCACAGGCAACCGATTCAAACTTCTTCAAAAAAGGTAAGTCTGTGAGGTGATGGATATGATAATTAATTCAATAGAAATCTTTTCACAATGTATACATATGCAAGTCATCATGTTTTTTACATTGCTAATATCTTAAAATCTTATTTGTGAATTATACCTCAGTAAAGCTGGAAAAAATTCTTTCTTAAAACCTCAGTGAATAGTTAGACATGCAGATAAAATAGTAACTAAATTTTTTTTAAAAGATGCTTTTTTAGAAACCAGACCATAGCTTGAAAAATGATGGTTCTCAAAAATGACATTTATATAGGAAAGTTTAAATGTGTAAGCTAGTCTTTTTTTTTTTACAAAAGAAAAAATAATATGATTATTATATAAGTCAGATAAAACTCCTTCCATCAAAAAAAAAAGTTTTTGTATCTTGGTTTCCTTAGTATCTATAAAATGGGTATAGGGGTGGCTCTGTTAATCTTAGGTTCTAGGCAGTGTTCCTGGCAGTGAGAATGTAGCAATGAGACTGGATCACTAGGGAGAGCTTCCATTCTAGGAGAGTGGGGAGAGACAGACCATAAATCAAACATTTACTATGTCAAGTAGTTATATGTGCTATAAAAATAATATAAAGTTGAATAAAGCAGTTAGAATATAATGAACTTTTTTTATATAGGGTATTTTTTATATCAAGTGATATTTGACTTAAAAATAGGAAGATAAAGATCATTATGAAAATACTCTGTAAACTGTAAAGGTAAGGGAGTAATTTTCTTTCATTGTGCTATAAAATCATTGTGCCCTGGCTTAGCCCCTAAAAAAAGACTCTCTGGCATGAAGTTCATGGGCTTGTCTGAGAGACAGACATGGAAACAATTACCATGTGGCATGAAAACTACTAATATAGAAAAGTCTAACACTTCGGTGGAAACATATAGGAAGCAGACCACAACAGAAGGCTTCACAGACGAAATACCATTTGAGCTGAATCTTTAAAAATATTTTTAAATTAAAAATATGTCAATGTAAGAAACGTCTAAACCTGTAAGAACTGTTTAGTTTATTTGAGCCCAACTGATCACAATTGTCAGGAAGCCAAATCTCAATGGATTGAGAGAGGGTTCCAGAAAATGGCAGTTTTACCACTTAATTTATACATCAGAATCAAAGGGGAAGCCATGGGGGGTTACAGGAAGTCCATCCATGATAGATGAAGGAGGCAGGAGAAAGGAAAGTGGGGACATCTCAGAGATCGGGTAAAGGGTAAAATGGGTAGACACATACTTCCTTCACATTGGATAGTTAACAGTTAACAATTAACACAATGACCATACAATGAGGGTTTCAGAGCAGAACAGTCCTGCTCTGGTGGGAGATTGTGTCCTGATGGGACTGGGAAAAGGAGATTGCCCTGACATTATGGTATGTTATCGTAGATGCAAAAAGACAATGGACAGGCTCAGTTAAGGTAAGGTCCTTTGTCAGGGAAGATACCAACCTAGGACAGGGCTACCTGCCACAACTCGCTTTTATGGGGAAGTTTTAATTTCTGTGTGGTTGCTTTAGGTCTCTGAGTTTCTAAGGCCCACCCCGCATGCCTCCCCTGGGCTTGTCAGGCATAGTATGTGGCCCCTTTTTCATCCACAAATAGGATTTTAGAGAAAATCCTTGTAACACAGAAAAGCCCACAAGAAAACAGTATCACTGCCATCCATATTTTTAATTTTGTTGGCAGGCGTTTTCTGTAAAGGGTGATGTAGTAAATATTTTAGGCTCTGGGGCCAGATGGTCCTTGTCACGGCCACTCAACGATGGCATTGTAGCACAGAAGCAGCCACAGAATGAGCTTGGAGTGGTATCCAGCAGGTCATAGGTGCTTAATCAGTATTAAGCTCTGTCACCCCCATTAAATAATATGTATATAAATTTGCAAGTTTAAATATAGGTTCATGAACCAAAAGATGAAAACTCAGTGTTCATCTGCTAGTGTAGAATTATTTGAGGCTGAAAGTAACTTAAATAGTTTGGGTTTTAAAAAATTAAAATAACATTTAAATCATCCTGCGGGGAAAACAGAGGGGGAGGAAGGGGTGGGTTGAAGGAGAAATTAAAATAACATTCCTACCCTAGCTTCTCTTGATTTAGTATTTCATCCTAAACCTTAACATGCTCATAATTTTTAGTAATATAGTATTTATTCCTAGCCCAACTTTTCCTCTCTTCTTTCATTGTGACTTTAACTCATGTTTCTCATTGTATTTTGTGTGCATCTGTAATCTCCCTGAAATCCTTTTTGGAACACAGGGAGGTATAAATAAAATAAAATATTGTGTGTTTGTGATGGCAATCTCAGAAAGACAGGTCAAGGAAATCGATAATTCTTAACAATGCCTAAAAGAGTCTAGTCTCAGCCTTTAATCTGGGGCCTTTGGGGTAATAAAACAAACTGTTTGCATTTCTTTGAACCTGTTTGACTAATTTAAAAAATTAAGGTAGCTAACGTATCAAGTACTTAGTATTTGTTGAATATTCATCTAAGACGTTTTACCTGTTTGTTCATTCAATTTTCCCAACAGTTCTATGAGTCAGGTATTGTTTATTATCCCCGACGCACCACTGAAGAGATGAGTGACAAAGAAATTAAATTAAGGTCACGTACCAGGTAAATGGCAAGCGAGGGTTCCATTGGAGGCAGCCAGACTCTAAACCCCTTGCCCTTAGCCACTATGTCATATGACTCATAAAGGATTTTTAAAGGACTTAGAAATCCTTTTTCAATGCCCTTCTTTATTTGGTTTTAGTATCATAGATATTTACAAATCACATAAAACCCCATTCACTTATAAATCAGTTTACTGCCCTAAAAGTGTTTATCTCTTGGTTCTCTCTTCAATATATTTTTCAAAAAGTTCAATAGATATTTTTCATGGCTAGGAGAGAGAGAGAAGAGTGAATCTAGCCTACCCTTTCAAATAGTCAAATCAATTTAACAAAATATTAAAAAAAAAATCACTGTATCAGACGTGCCAGATCTTGAGATTACACAGAGTTGGGTTCTTTGGCTGCGCAGTATCTAGATCAGTAAGAATCCAAACATGAGGTGACCGTATTGTGATGGCAGGAGGGTAGGGACGTGACGCTCGACAGCACGGGGGACGAGTACCGTACCCAGATGGGTCACTTAGGGAAGGCTTCCCACACGAAAAAAATTGCCCCTGTTGGAGTCTTGAAAGATGCCAGGAGCAAAGTGGTAGTGTTCAGGGTACGGTGTATCAGTCTGCTAGGGATGCCGTAACAAAACACTACGGACTGAATGGCTCAAATAACAGACATTTATTTCTTATAGTTCTGTTGGCTGGGAAGTCCAAGATCAAGGTGCCAGTAACTTGGTTTCTGATTAAAGTACTGTTCCTGGCTTGTAGATGGCTTCCTTATTGCTGTGTCCTCACATGTGGTGTGGGGGGAACGGCAATGTTACCATAGGTAGTTAGCTAGTTATTAATAAAGAAAGTAAGCAAACAGGAAGCCCCACATTGGGCACCATTTGTTGCTGGTGGAAGTAGGGCTGTTTTATGGGATCCCAAGAAGAGCATCTCATGGACCCACGCACAAGAGACTGTGGTATGGCCAGATTTGTTTGGGTGGAAATAGAAGGCTGCATTTGGGTTCCCACTGTCCTGTCTTTGTCTGTCCCACCATGGAAAAAGTCCAAACATGTCTTCAGCAAGGCCAAAACAAAGGCCAGTGTCTAAAGTTCCCATTTTAGATTAAAGCTTAGTCCTTTGGAGCTTGCAGCAACTGCTAAGAAAGCAGTCTCAGTCTCCATTCAAGTAGCTTTGCCCTGTTCCCAGCTGTGCTTCTGTACCTAGGCTCCTCCCTGGAGCCTGCATTTGGAGTCCGTGTAGCTGCCAGCTACATGGCTGCTAGGATCACATGGCTAAGGAGAGAATGTATGAATGGATGGGATTAGCCCATGTTCCTGAGAGAGTGAGAGAGAGCTTCTTTGTTGAGCTGGGTTATATTATCTCAGGCTTGGGGTGGACCAGGTGCTTTTTCAAAGTAACCAATCAACTTCTCAAGCTTTTATGGGCTTGTAATGGGTCCACCTCCCAGCTAACTGATCCCTTTCTCAGGTTAGACTGGCAGGCCTTTCTCATCAAATACCTCCACTCTTATGACCTCATTTATCCTTAATTACCTCCTAAAAGCCTTATTTCCAAATACAATCACAATTGGGGTTTGAGACTTCCACATATGAATTTTGGAAGGACACAAACATTCAGTTCATGACATATAAGTGGGGAGTGGAAAACGGTTTTGACATAAAGAGTGTTTGAGGAAGATAAAGTAGAATGGAGAGCCCTACTTCTTTCAAGGATTTGAGAGAGAGAGAGAGGGTACCAAGGTAAGCTGGAGTTCAGACTTCATCCAAAGAGCAATAACAATGACAAACCATTGAAAGACTCTCACCACAGAAGGGCATGATAGGACTGAATTCTTGCAAGACCTTGTTGCACGGAAAACAGGTTGAAGAGGGGCAAGACAGAAGGCAAACAACCAAGGAGATTGCAGTTTTAGGGTGATAACAATGAGGACAGAAGGAAATACACAGATCAGAGACATTTAGAGAGTCAAAATAGTAGGATTTGGAGAAAAATTGAATACTGTAGAAGAGGGGGAGAGAGGTGTCAAAGATGGTACCCAAGCTGGTGACTTGCACTTTTTCAGCACTTGGCACTGGAGGAGATGGGAGCTACACACAGAATACAAAGACAGAACTGTCACTGTGCCCCAGGCATGGCAGTGAGAAAACTCTCCCCTAGTTGCTAACTGCCCCCAAGCTTAGCTGAGTCTCTGACAGCCAGAGCTTTCTGTCTCTGAACCTGCCCTTTATAGCCACCCTTAACGTTTAAAGCCTAGTAACACTTCCTTGGTGTTTATTCCCTTTAATTTCCACATAGGCTTGTGTTCTGAATGTCCCTTTTATCTTTGGTTTATTTTCTCAAAGTACATGGGGACTCTAGGGCTATGAGAAGCAGACCTCTGTGATTTTGTCAGTGTGTATTGATTGGCTGAGCTCTCCTAAAACAAAGAGATCTTAGATTTCTTTTCTAAAATATATCTTGATGAAGAAGTAGTTAAATATTATCATATTAATAATGGTTAATGTTATTGAGGGTTACCAAGTACTGGGATAAGACATATAAATATATATATCAGATTTAATCCTAACATCCACCTTCCTTCGTAGGTACTATTAACTCATCCTATAGGTAAAGACCCCGAGATTTTGACCTGTTAGTGAATCATCCAGCTCAGAGGTCAAACTCTCCAATCCTGATGTTTTCTCACCATTCTGTCTCTCCAGTTTTATCTCTGATGGTTTAACATTAAGGTGTAATTTTAAGCATTTTATTTGTCTATAAATTGTTAGCATTTATACCGTGATTTAAAGTAACTTTCTTATTATTATAATAATGGAAGTTTATTGTGAGAAACTTGAAAAATATAAAGGAAATAAAAATAATCCATAAGCATTATTATAATTTCGATGTATTTTATGCCAGCATTTTCCAATACATATTTTTTATAGTTGAGATCAGTGCTTATACATTTTAATGATGCTTTGTCATTTAAATTATAAGTGTAACCCTGTTTCCATGCTATTAAACATGAGTTACAAATGTTATTTTCAATGGCTGCAAAATATTTCATTATATGGATTTATTATCATTGATGTAACATTTCAAGCATTTCTTTAAAAGATTTTATTTATTTATTTTTAGAGAGAGGGAAAGGGAAGGGAAAAGAGAGGGGGAAAACACTGATGTGAGAGAGACATATTAATCAGTTGCCTCTTATATGTGCCTGACCAGGAACTGAACTCACTACTCAGGCACGTGCCCTGAACGGGAATCAAACCAATGACATTTTACTTTGCCAAAAGTCGAAAGCAACCCAAGTGTCTGTTGACAGATGAATGAATAAACAAAATGTGGTTTATAAATACAATGAAATAATATTTAGCCTTAAAAAGGAGTAAAATTCTGACACATGCTACAACATATATGAGCCTTTAAGATATGTTATGTGAAACAAGCCAGAAACAAAAGTGCTAATATTGAATGACTATACTTACATGATGTACCTAGAATTGGCAAATTCATAGAGACAGAAAGTAGGGGCTGGAGGAAAGATGGGGAGGAGTTACTGTTTAATTGGTACAAAGTTTTAGTTTGGGAAGTTAAAATATATTTGGAAATGAATGGTGGCGATCATTGGACAACAATGTGGATGTAATTAATACCATCAAACCGAACATTTAAAATTGGTTAAAATAGCCCCGACCAGTGTGGCTCAGTTGGTTAGGTTTCATTCTGGAAAGCGAAAGATCACTGGTTCATTCCTGGACAGGGAACATGCCTGGGTTGTGGGTTCGGTCCCCAGAGAGGCAAGGGATCAATGTTTCTCTCCCTCCTTTCCCCTCCCTCTAAAAATAAGTAAATACAATCTTTAAAAAAATAAAAGTGGTTCAAATAGTAAATTTTATGGTATTTTGCATTTTACCAATTAAAAAAAAAATTCATCCAAGGGAAGCCACCTCCAGATTTGGGACCTCTGCTCAGCAAACGATTTTGCGGTTGCCTGTGCAGTTACTTGCATGTGTGACTGCAATGACTTGTTCTTCGGTTTTGCGATTCAGTGGGTGGAATAGGCTGAAAAAGAAAATGTGTCAATGGAGATAAGAGAAACACTAGATCAGAATGTCGTAGAAGCTGAAACGCTGACTCGATCTGGGCTCTTACCACGCGACAGTTAGGGTCCTTTGAGTCCTATTATTCTATGAGTAGTTTTGATGGCTTACAGTCTTTCAGAATAATTTGCCTTCTGAATTCCACTTCTGTAACTCTCAGTGATTCTATCTGAAACCCTAGGGAACATGCCTAACTTTTCAGTGGTTTCCTGTCATCATTAAAATAAAGACTATTAATTGCAAACAAAATGAACTAGAATGGGCTTTAAGCTCCTTGAACTAATATTGGGTCAGTAGAAAAAAATAATTATTAATCATACTTAACACCATCTCACTCTATAAAAGACTCTCAACTGGGTACAGACTGAAAAGAAAAATCCATGAAGGCAATAAAATAATATGATTTTTTTAAAATTATGAGGAACATTAAGATATCAAACCCATTAAAATTTCACTTTTGTTTTTCTAATGCTCCAACTGAAAACCTCAAAGTTAGTATTCCCATAAGCAGGGTCTCCACTTTGGCAAGAAAAAAACAAATAGAAATTAGTTCAAAACAGTAATATTTAAAAACGGTCGATTCTGAGTTCAGTTGATTTAAAAAGAAAGAAAAACGAATCTGATAAATTACAATAAATTGGAACAAGTTCCCAAAAGGTGTCTGAAATTTTATCTCCTTTTTCTCTCCTGTTTGCTTCCCTTCAGAAATACCTAGTTATAACTGTCAGCAAGAAAATGCTACCCAGCTTTAGAAAACCAAATACTTCTTATTGAAGACAGTCTCTGGGAAGAATGGAGCTAACACAAAGATTAGATGGAATTTAATTTTTAATCCAGAAATGTATTCTTAACAGGAGTCCTTTAAATAGCAGTCACCATTCTTTATGATTAATGTGGGTGTTAAGAACCCCAAAGCATGATGCCTCCCGGAAGAGCTCTCTCATTCCTTTGGCAAGATGATGCTAAGCAAAGTCAGCCTCTGTCTAAGCTGGCCCACGGGGCATTTGCTGAGTTTAAAAAAAAAAAAGTTGAGAAAAATATAAATTTTACATTTTGTTGGACCCAAGGGGCAACGGAAACACTTATCTGGTTTTTCTTTCCTTTTAATGCCACTGATTCTTTAAAATTTTATTTATTTAATTATTTTTATACAGAAGGGAAGGGAGGGAGAAGAGAGGGAGAGAAACATCAATGTGTGGTTGCCTCTCACGTGGCCCCCCTGAGGACCTGGCCCGCAACCCAGGCATGTGCCCTGACTGGGAATTGAACCGGTGACCCTTTGGTTCGCAGCCCATGCTCAGTCCACTGAGCTACACCAGCCAGGGCTAATGCCATTGAAATAATTTAATAAGTAGATGAAATTAAGTCATTTCTTTGCTGCATATCAGCGTACCCTGTCTAGTGGATTTGGAGCCTCTAAAACAAGAAAAGATGACCAATTCTAAGATTGAGAAGGCGAGTATTGTAAGTCAGGTTTATGGTTTGTTTACTAAGGTAGGAATTAGAAATATGTCTAAAACAGAATAAAGTTTATCAAATTCCTTTTTAAAAAGAAAAGGTTTATTTACTTTTAGAGAGGGGAAGGGAAGGAGGAAGAGAGGGAGAGAAACATCAATATGTGGTTGTCTCTTGCGCGCCCCCTATTGGGGACCTGCCCTGCAACCCAGGCATGTGTCCTAGTCTAGGAATTGAACCTTTGGTTCACAGGCCGGCACTCAATCTACTGCACCACAACAGCCAGGGCGGTTTACCAAATTCTTTAACTGAAGGAGGGAGAATAAACACCATGTTTAGAATTAATAATGTGGTACTGAATCAAAACACTGAACATTTCATTCAAGTCGCTTACATATTCTCAAAGAGAAAAGAAAAAAAATAGAATCAGCAAATGAACTCCCTTCTTGCCCTCTCTTTTTACTCCAACCTTTGAACAGTATTAGGTTGAATCACATACATGATCTAGCAGATGTAACGCCTGCTTGAATGTGATTAGCAGGGTAATAATATGGGTGTAACAATTTATAGTTTTAATTTAAACATTTCACCATCTGTTGTGCTTGAGTGTGATATTGTTACGTTACAGAATTAGATGCTCATGATTTTGTAATAAAAGATTATGTAATAAAAAGGGGGTGTTATTTGTGCTGGATCCTGTGTATTAACATTTTTTAGGTAAAACACAGTTGACACTAGCAATTTCATGTGGTTCAAGCTTCCCATTGCTTTTCCAAGTCATGAAATTTTAGAATATCTGGACTAAGGTGTCCAGACATTCCCACATTATATATAGGTGACCAGGTGTCCCCTTTGTGTGAAGACCATGATCAACTGTAACATTTTAAGCTGTGGGCTTTGTGAAGAGTCATAGATGCTCTTGGAAATATACATGTGGAGATGTATTTCTTGTTAAAAGAATGCACCATTATCTTGTTCCGCTAATACGACAAGCAACTGCAGTAATGTAGGGATACGTAAAAGCCAAGGGGTGTATCCAGATACAAAATGACCCTCTGAGTTTCCTTTCAAATGCCGTTGTAAACATTCTGGCTTGTGGTGTGGCAGGCAAGAAGCCACAGACCTACCAGGGGTCACTCTTGCCCTGTCTCACTTGTGTCTCAGTGAATCTTGGAGAATGTGCTTCGACTGTTAGCATATCAAAGGGAAGGCTCAAGCCCTTGGCATTACTGTGAAATGTAATTTGCACACCACTTTGTACGGTAGTAGAATGCGGCAGTGTGAAGTTCAACAAATTGAGCCTTCTGTGAGGAATGCTCTCAATGAGAGTCCAGGCCTGCACTCACACACAGATGTTCTCGGTTGTTAAGTGATTTACTTTGCGGATCCTTTCCATTTGTCGACCATTTGAGAATAGACTCCCAGTCTTCAGGATCCTAATACCAATTGCATGGCTAAAATTAGAACTCCTAAACATGTGCTAAATGCCTTAAATTTCTATGGCCAGAAAATAAAAGGGATCTGGGAGCATTAGGAAGGAGAATAGAGTCCTTCCTACTAATCTTTTATGGTTCCTGCTTCTAGAAATTAGATAGTTTGGTCACTTACTCATCCTTCAATTCTGTCACGTAGGAGGATATCCAAGTCACTCTTAATTTGTTTTATTTTAGCAACATATAATCTGGCTAATTTGTTCCTTAAGAATTAAGTTCCAAGTCAAACATCTTCCTCTAAGCCTAGGTCCATGTTACGTTCAAACATCAGGAGAAGTTGGGGGAGGAGAAGGAAATTTATCAAGTATCTGGATGATTTATCTCAGACAGCACATTATCTAAGGTGGAAACAAGGCATGAGTCAGAAGCACTAATCTGCCTGCTAATGGACCATTTATGTGCATTTCCTTTTCCTTGAGAAAAAAGTTCTCTGTCAGTCTTTTTAATTTTGAGTGCAATGTGCATATCTGTTGATATTTAAAGAAAAGAGCTGCATGCATCCAGGCATTCACATCCCTACGCTGCATAATTGGTTTCAAAATAGAAAGGTAGCAGCTAAATTATTCATACAAGGTATTTCCACACACTCATTTGATAAAGTGACTAAAACACTGGAAATATCTATTCAAAGCTTTTAATAAATTGATGGATATGCTAAACATTAAATGACAAGAGGAGTCTAAAAATTTAAATTGCATAAAATTCAGAGTTGCATTATTCCAAGGAAGTAAGTGGGCAAGACTGCCCACATGACTGGTCCAGTGTTCTGTGGGTCCAGCTGCATGAATCAATGCTGTTCGCCTCCCAGCTGATTTTGTGCCACTAATCTGTTGGCGATTGTCTAATCTGGTTTAAATTTCCACGGAAACAGTTCTGGCTCCCGTGGTGGCCTGGGACTTCCCGAACTCAAGCATCATTATGAGAATCCCTACTTTGCCTGGCGCCTCACTCCTTTAAATGACTGAGGAGATCGGGCAAGAGTAATATTGGAAATGCAAGGCTCTCCTTTTTCCTGCCATTTCCCAAGA
Organism: Micronycteris hirsuta; assembly: GCA_004026765.1. Lineage (NCBI taxonomy): Eukaryota > Metazoa > Chordata > Mammalia > Chiroptera > Phyllostomidae > Micronycteris > Micronycteris hirsuta. The sequence goes on from PVJI01000386.1 coordinate 157,969, forward strand.
TTGAGTTGCCTGCTTTATCCATCCCAATCGGAGAAAGCAAGCTGGGCCGAGAATGAAAGCCCATCACCAATTGCATAAAATCCAAACTCTCATGCTCATAAGATTTTCCTCTATTACTATCATTATCGATATTCTTGTAAGAGCTTTTAAGCCCTTTGGCCATCAGATTTGTACTCAAAAGTATGGTGTATTCTTACCTTCATGTCAGTTTTTTGTAGGCCAACACCCAGTTTTGGAAAAATAGCTACCATATTTGATTTTTTGCTTGGGTTACTTCAACCTGATGAGGCAAGTAGACTTGTCATTCCTATTTTAAATGTGAGAAAACTGAGGTTCAGAGAGGTAACTAAATTGATCAAGGTCATGGTATTAGTTTCCTGGAGCTGCTGTACTGAAGTTCCACAAACTTAGTGGCTTAAGACCACAGAAATTCATTGTCTCACAGTTCTGGAGGCTAACAGCGTGAAATTGAGGTGTCAGTGTCTGAAACCTATAGGAGAGTTCCTCCTTATCTCTTACTAGCTTCTGGTAATGCCAGGTGTTCCCTGGCTTGTGGATGCACAGCTCCAACCTTCCTTCTTTCCACTCACCATCACAAAGTGTTCTCACTATGTGTGTCTCTGCCTTCACATGGCTGTCTTCTTACAAGGACACCAGTCATATGGATCAGACACCCAGCCTACTCCAGCTATTGTTCAAGCAATACTTTAGGTCAGTTTCATAACATTCAGTGTATTTCTTTTCATACCTTTGGGACTAGGAAGGGACAATGAACATGAATAGTATATAAGACGAATGGAAAAAACATATCAATGAACACAGACAATGATAGGGGATTCTCTAAACATTTACTGATGCATACTTTTGTTTCCTTCTTTAATGATAATAACTAATCTTTATCCAGTATTCACTGTACACAGGCATTTTACTAAATACTTTAGAAACAAAAGGCTTGGGCCATTTGGTCATTACCATAATCTCACAAGGAAGGGAACATTATTGCTCTCATTCTGCAAATGTAGACACTCAGATTTATAGACACCGGTTGACTTATCCAAGGTCATAAAACTGAGTTCCAGGCAGTCTCCCGAACCCAGGCTCTTAGCCAACTTGATCCTCGCCTTGTTCCTCCCAAGATCAAAAACATCAGTGACAGTGTTAATCAACATGCCCTGAACGGTTAGGAAGGAAGGAAGGAAGGAAGGAAGGAAAGAAAGAAAGAAAGAAAGAAAGAAAGAAAGACTGTGAAATCCAATATCACAATATTTCACTGGGGTTCAATTCAAATCTTATTTTATCAAGATTATAAAAATGTTTTTCTGCCCGGCTGGTGTGGCTCGGTGGATTGGGCGCGGGCTGGGAGCCGGAGGGTCCCGGTTCGATTCCCAGTTGGGGCACATGCCTGGGTTGTGGGCCAGGTCCCCGTGAGGGCCATGTGAGAGGCAACCATACATTGCTCTTTTTCCCTCCCTTCTCCTCTCTCTGAAAATAAATGAATGGAATCTAAAAAAAAAAAAAAATTATTAAAAAAAAAAAAGTTTTTCTGATTCACCCTAACAAAATTATTCCCAATTAGAGAAGAAATCCTACATGCTGTCTTGTCTAAGCTCTGTCTAATCACAAAAGAATGATGAACCCTAGGCGTTTAAAGGCTTTCTTTTACATAGGCCTACAAAGGTCTAATAAAATAATAACTAAACACCTTGAAAAAACTGTATGCAGTTACGCTACAGTCATGTGTAATATGGCAGGATAATGAGGTTATATTTAACTTCCCCTCCAACACATTGGTGTAGCTCTTAGCCACCAGTGCGTAGGTCGGGTAACATTTATCCCGGTCTTAGTCTTCTCCCTTTTCTTACTAAGCCATCTTCCTCTGTGTCATAATATGGCCCCCTCCTGATACTCTAATTGATAACTTTCTTCTGTATCAGTACTAAAATACTAATGGCAATAAATCTTCATTGCAACTTCTCAAATTCCACTAATGAAATGTATGGACAGTCTGACTTAATTATGAGCTCATCTTCAGCTAGCGATCTTTCTTACCTATTTATATCACTTCTGCTGTTGCAATTACGTTGATTTTATGCATCCTTCCCTGGCCTTCTGGGCATTAAAATATTTTCCAAGGGTATACTGTCTTTTTGGTCACTGACATTGAAAGAGAAAGTCCCATTTGTCCACATAACCACCCAGGCCAAATTCTACTCTTCTAAATGTCTTAGTCTGCCAAGTCTCACTAGTTTATACGTGATGAAATATGAAAATTATATACAAAAATGTGTATAAAATTATTTTCACTGGTTCTTTGAACAACAGTTGAATAATTCAAATTGAATAGACCAAAATCCCATTATATAATCAGCTCTATTTCTAAACTTAATTATTTTAAATAAATGTTTAGTTACATTCTTTCTTTTTATTAAATTTATTGGGGTGACACTGGTTAACAAAATTGTACAGGTTTCAGGTGCACAGTGCCACAGCACATCACCTCTGCACTGTATTGTATATTCACCGCCCCCCAAGTCCAAGTCTGTACTACAAATATCTGATCAGACAGACTTAGAGCTGAACAAGCAAATCTTCCTCTCCTCAACATAATAAATTAAATTTTTCAATAAAAATTTCAAGTTGTCTCAAACATTCTACTACTACTTATATGCTTAATAAAATTCCGACATGCTTTCCTTAAAAAAGATAAGACTTTTTAAATGTCTTAAGATGATTACCACCCAGATTCTTTTGACTTTGATACAAAGATGTCACATCATATTCTATTATCGCTATGCTTTTTTATTTAATGTAATTGAGAAAACATATTTCCCACAGAACATGGAGAAGGTTAGTTATAGTTACTGCTCAGTGAAAGATTTAAGACTGAAGCACGGAATCAAAGATTAAGTTTAGGATGCTTTTATCTGAGTCACACAAATGCAATGAACTGTTTTTAAAGGTCATTGTGCCAACAGGAGACTCCGGGTCGATATCGAAGGGTTGGAACTGAGTTTAATAACCTCTGCCTCCTGAGTGTTTATACCATTCATAATTCATTCATTCTTTCATTCTTTCATAAGCTCTCTTAATTTTAGCACCTGATACCTGTTAACAGAATTCCGTACTTTTATTCAGTTTGCAGATAATTTCCTATAGCCCTTGTTTGGGTTCTGTAAATTTCTCCACTGCCGGATTAGGGTCTACGTTCTGGCCATGCTATTTTTGTCTGATGTAGCTCTTGGCCACAATGCTATGTTCATCATTTTTATTTTTTACCTCTTTATCAAGATATAATTTACATACCACAGGATTCACATATTTAAAATGAACAATTCAAGGTTTTTAATATGTTCACAGATATATGCAGCCATCACCACAGTTTTGAATATTTTAATCACATCAAAAAAAAAAAGAAATCCTCCCTGGCTGGTGTGGCTGAGTGGATTGAGCACTGGCCTGAGAACCAGAGGGTTGCTGGTTCAATTCCCAGTCAGGGCACACACCTGGGTTGCAGGCCATGTCCCCAGTAGGGTGTGCAAGAGGCAACTACACATTGCTCTTTCTCTCCTTCTCTCCCTCCCTTCCCCTCTCTAAAAATAAATAAATAAAATCCTTTAAAAAGAAAAAAAATCACGTACCTTTTAGCTATCACTGCCACCCCCAACACTCCTTCACACTCCAACCCCTTCCCAGCCCTAAGCAACCATTAATCTATTTTATGTCTATAGTCTTTCACATTCTGGACTTACATATGGGTTGAATCATATAGTATGTCATCTGTTGTGACTGGCTTAGAGAACAAGAATGCAACATTATCAGCCTGGGGCAGCCTGTTAAAAACAGAAGCTTTGTTGCCAGAGAAGGCTGGACTTGACTTAAAGTAAAAGACAAAAATACTGTGACTTTTCCAGCTAAAGGATGGCATGGGATTGGAATTAACAGGTTTGCTAGAACAAGATGGCAGTTTTAGGTTGGGTCAGTAACTAACCAGAAAACTTAACAGGGAGATCCTGGAAATAAGAGAGCCATAGATAGCTTTAGATAAGCTCTCCTCTGTATCACTGAAATACTATAGATGCATCGAGAGACTTGAGAGAGACTGGCATAAAGTGCAAGCAAATGAAGAGTTGAGAACTGACTGCAAATTTGAAATTAGGTATTCTACGGTTCAGGCAAAGATCACTGCAGGACAGGATAGCAGCCTTATGGTCTTGAGATGTTTGAGAGCAGATTTTCGATGTTAGAAGAAAGAATAAGTGACCTTGAACATAGACCAATAGGAATCATCCAATCTAAAGAAGTAAGAAAAATAAACAAAGTATCAGATTTTTGGAAATAAAAACGAAATAAAGCCTTCCAACATACATATAAAAAGTCAAAGAAAGAGAAAAGAGAGAATATAGTTCTGAAAACATGTGAAGAAATAATATCTAAGAGCTTCCCAATTTGCTAAAAAAATAAAAATTAAAAAAAAAAATTAACCTACAGATCCCAGAAGCCCAGTGAACTCCAGAAGCATAAACACAGAGACCTAAACACAGACCTATTATGTCAAACTGCTGAGAGAGGAAACGTTGAAAGTAGCAAGAAAAAAGGATGTGTCACGTGCAGGAAACAATACAACAGGTGCTTTCTCATCAGAAAGAGTGGATGTCAGAAAACCATTGAATAGCCTATTTAAAGTACTGAAGAAAAAACACTGTCAACCCAAAATTCTATATCAAGTGAGATTCTCCTAGAAATGAAGGTGAAATAAAAACATCTCTATTTGAGAAAATCTGAGAGAATTTGTTTATCTTTACTACAAGAAATACTAAAAAATGGCCTTCAGATCAAAAGGAAATACGACCAGATGGCAACACGAAAGAGTACTAAAAATTGTAAATATGTAAGCCAATATATTTTTAAAACTGCATATGCACATATTCTCTTTTCTTCTCTTAATATCTTAAAAGCATACCATTGTATATAAATCAATAGCTAAGACAATATTGTTCAGCTTATAGCATGTATACATGTAATATATGTGACAATAACACAAAAGTTAGAAAAGTTCATAGAACTATATTGAAATAAATTTACTGTATTTACTAAACAAAGTATATTTACTAAGTATATTTATTGGAACTTCCCTAAAATAGGTTGTGATAGGATAAATTCGTATATGTTAATGTCTAGAATAGCCACACAAACACAAAAAATAATAATTAAACATTCACAAAGAAAGTAAAATAATCCAATAAAAAATATTTGATTAAAATAAAGAAGGAAGTAAAGAAGGAACAGAGAGACATGAGGGAGCCCTGGCTGGTGTGGCTCAGTGGATTGAGCGCCGGCCTGCAAATCCAAATGTCTCTAGTTTAATTCCCTGTCAGGGCACGTGCCTGGGTTGTGGGCCAGGTCCCCAGTTGGGGGCATGGGAGAGGCAACTGATAGATGTTTCTCTCCTCTTTGTCACTCCCTTCCCCTCTCTCTAAAAATAAATGAATAAATCTTTTTAAGAATACATGAGATATGTAGAAAACAATAGTAAAATTGAAGGTGTAAATTCAGCCGTATCAATTAATTACATTAAATTTAAATGGACTAAACACTAATCAAAAGGCAGTGATTATCAGAATGGATTAAAAACAGAAGTTTGACTATATGCTATTTATAAGAGACGCATTGGTAGATTCGAAGATACAAAGAGGTCGAAAGAAAGAGGATAACAAAAGGTATACTATGCAACAGGAACAATGAAAAAACAGAAGGAGCTATGTCATTAAAAAAACATATTTTATGACAAATAATATGACTAGAAACGAAGAGGGACATTTTACAATGACAGAGTTCAGACCTCGAAAAGATATAAAAATTATAAATGTATATGTACCTAATGGCAGATCTCCAAAATACACAAAGCAAGAACTTACAGAATTCAAAGAAAGAATAGGCAATTCAACAACTATAGTTGGAGATTTTAATACTTATCACCAGTAATTGAGAGAACAACTAGAAATAACATCATTAAAGATAAAAAAGACTTAACTAACACTATCAAACAACTTGAACTCGTGCTATGTATAAAACATGCCATGCAACAATAGAATTCACATTCTTTTCAAGCACACATGAACATTCTCTGGAGCAGACCATGTGCTGAACTGTAAAAACTAGTCTCAAAATTAAAACAACTGAAATCATACAAAGTATGCTCTCCAACCTCAATGGAATTAAATTAGGAATCAACAGAAAAACATTTGGGAAGTCCCCAAATAGTTGAAAAGAAAACAATATATTTCTAAATACTCATGCTCGAAAAAGAAATCACCAGGGAAATTAGAAAATATCTCAAACTACATGAAAATAAAGACACAAAATATCAAAAATATATGGGATATAGCACTGGCAGTGGCTAACGGTTCAGATGATGAGTCAGAGAATCGGTGACAGAAATGGCGTTATACTTTCAGAGTATGTGTTACATGTGATCACAGCTGCATGGAGATGGCCATTATGGAATACTCAGGTAGCTACAGTTCACCCCACGATGTCAACTTCTTTTTGTTGTCACCCTCTTCCTACAAAGAAGAGTTTATGAACAAGTTGACCAGGGTGCATCGATAGAGGTCATTGTGAGCTCACGTTCATATATTCTCTTTTTCCCCAATTAATCATTTGCTTTTAAGTTTACATATGGTGTCTTTTTTTTATGCTCACTCAAGGACATGCTTATTAATTTTAGAGAGAGGGAAAGGAAGAGAGAGAGAGAGGGAAACATCAGTGTGAGAAATATTGATCGCTTGCCTGTTGCATTCACCTAGTATAGGAACCAAACTTGCAAACTAGGTGTGTGCACTGACTAGGAATCGAACCTGCAACCTTTTGGTTTACGGGACAATGCTCCAACCAACTAAGCCACACCAGCAGGGCATGTTTACTTATGTTGTCCTTTGACCTGTAACAGGCATAAGATTCTATGTTACCAAATCTAGTATTTTCCTTTGGGGTTTGTTTCTTTTTTTGCCCTTATGAATATACAGTCCTCTCTATCCTCAAGGTCATAAAAATAATCACACATTCACTTAATTTTCCTTCAAGTTTTATAATGGCTTCATCAAAATATTACTTTATGCTTAACTTAAAGTTTAATTAAATACTGTGTCCTATGGTACTACTGGATAAAAGCGTTCATTATTACATGGACTCAAATAAGAATCCAATTTTATTACCCTGAAACACTTATGCATATTTTTAAAGCTTAAAATAGAACAATTTGTCATGCCTTCTGATGATGTAAATAGCTTGTAATACACCACAACACACTGGGTCACAATTTCCTTTACATTGTTCGTTCTTCACCTTTTCTCCATATACTTGTCACATGCCGGATTAATCTCCGAACAGTGTTCCTACCGTATTTAATCTTTACCCCTTGTCATTGCTGATTTAGATAAGTATAAATAATTTACCAACCTGAGAACTTAGTCTACAACTCACATATGCTTGCAAAGCCTGTCCTTAAATAAGTTTTGTGACCATTTTTCTACACTCATTAGAAATAAGCAGAATGAAAATAATTGGTAAAATATTTGGGGGCATAGGTCAACACGGCTCACCTCCTCGCACAGCCACATCAACAACTGAAACACAGAGCGACCATCACGCAGAACTGTCAGAACTTGAGTTGAATGGCAGTCTGACAACTACGGAATTAAAGAAACCACATCCATCCAGACTGGGAGGAGGGGCACAGACACAGAACGGGCTGGTCCCACATCCACATGTGGTGGATAAAAATTTGGGAGGCATGCCTTGCGAGCAAGGAGTCCCAGCCCTGCACCAGGCCCCCCAGCCAAAGGTTCCAATGCCAGGAAGGTAAGTCCCCACAACTTCTCAAAAACCAGCAAGGATTGAGTAGGTAGAAGAAGCATCTAGAGTCCCAAGCAGTTCCCCTTACAGAACCCACATACAGACCTACCCAGACTCACTCTCCCTGAGCTCCAGCATCACCAGGGTAGCAGCTTGAAAGGCACCAGTGGCATGCAGGGAGGAACTGAAGTGTCTGGCATCAAGGTGGGAGCTGAAGGACACTTTTCTCCCAGACAGAAAGGCTGGCAGAGGCCGTTGCCATTTGTCTGAGTCCTCTCCTAACTGAGCCACAAAGCCAGCAGGTGGGTGTCATATCTGAGACTTCATCAACCTGGCTAACACTGTTTGCCTCACCCTGGAAATCCCCTGAGACTCAGTCCTACCCAACTTCCAGGACCACCCAAACTATTAACCATGACTTTTCCACATGAATGGCTGCATGATTCTTGCTTTAGAGCTTCCTAAATCCTATCAGTCAACAGCTCAGTGGTCCCAGGCACTGCACTAGCAGCAGACAGCTTAGATTCACAGCTTGGCTTTCCCTGGGAATCTGCAAGCCCAGCACAGGAAGCAGCCATCTCAGATTGCTTTATAGGTCCGGCAGGGTGGCCCCAAGCAGAACATGAATGGAGACTGACCTTGGCCTGCACCACTTGGGGAACCCCAAGGCCAGCACACCCAGTGAACAGCTACAGACCATTTCAAAGCACCAACACTCTGACCCTGCACAGCTGATCCTCCACAATGGGTGGATGTTGGTGGTCAGTGGTCATCACAGCCAGTCCTTGCAGCTGACTAGCCTGGGTAAATCCCTCCCATTGAGCTGCCAACAGCAGTCATGGCTCAATTACAAGAAGAAGGTATACTCAGCCAACACGAAGAGTGCACCCTGACTATCCAGCTTGGATGGTAGGGGAGGCTGTGCCACTGGACCCTACAGGACACCTACTACATTAGGCCATGCTACCAAGACAGGAAGTCATAGCAGCTCTACTTAATACATAGAAACAAACACAGGAAGGCTGCCAAAATGAGGAGACAAAGAAACATGGTCCAAATGAAAGAACAGACAAAAACTCCAGGAAAAAGAACTAAACAAAATGGAGATAAGAAATCTATCAGATGTAGAATTTTTATACACTGGTTATAAGAATGCTCAAGGAATGTAGTGAGGACCTCAGCAGCATAAAAAAGATCCAGTCAGAAATGAAGGATACACTAATTGAAATAAAGAACAATTTACATGGAAACAACAGTAGAGTGGATGAAGCTGAGAATCAAATCAGTGATTTGGAACATAGGAAGCAAAAAACAACCAATCAGAGTAACAAGAAGAAAAAAAGAATCCAAAAAATGAGGATAGCATTAGCAGCCTATGGAACAACTTCAAGAGTTCCAACATTTGCATCATAGAGGTGCCAAAAGGAGAATAGAAAGCAAGAATTTAAAAATCTATTTGAAAAAACAAAATAAAAATTCCTAATTTGATGAAGGAAATAGGCATGCAAGTAGGAAGCACAGAGAGTCCCAAACAAGATGGGTGCAAAGAGGCCTACTCCAAGACATATCATAATGCCAATGGTTAAAGATAAAGAGAGAATCTTAAAAGCAGCAAGAGAAAAGAAGTTAGTTACCTACAGGGGAGAAGGGATTGGCAAGAAATATTCAAAGTCATGAAAAGCAGGGACCTACAGCCAACATTGCTCTACCCAGCAAAGTTATCATTTAGAATCAAAATGCAGGTAAAGAGCTTCCCAGACAAGAAAAAACTAAAGGAATTCATCATCACCAAGCCATTATTATATGAAATGTTAAAGAGACTTATTTAAGCAAAAGTAGATCAACCCTGGCTGCTGTGGCTCAGTGGATTGAGTGCCAGCCTGTGAACTGAAGTCACCAGTTTGATTCCCAGTCAGGGCACATGCCTGGGTTGTGGGCCAGGTCCCCAGTAGGGGGTGCATGAGAGGCAACCACACATTGATGTTTCTCTCCCTTTCTTTTTTCCTTCCTTCCTATGTCTCTAAAAATAAATAAACAAAATCTTTTAAAAAAAGAAAAAAATGGAAAACAAAAGCTATGAAAAATAAAATGGCAATAAATATTTATCTATCAACAGTTGAATCTAAGAAACGAACTAAACAAATAAGAAGGACAAAGACAGAATCATGGATACGGAGAGCATTTTGATGGTTGCCAGGTAGGAAGGAGGTGTGGGGGAATGTGTGAAGATGTGAGGAGATTAATAAGTACAAATAGGTAGTTATAGAGTAATCATGGGGATGTAAAGTATAGTACAGGACATGGAGTAGCCGAAGACCTTATACACATGACCCACGGACATAAACAATGGTGCGGGGATTGCCTGAGGGAGTGGGGGGTGCTGGGTGAAAGGGGACGAAGGGGGGAAAATTGGGACCACTGTAATACCACAATCAATAAAATATAATTTCAAAAAATTAAAACAAAATATTTGGATTTTCTCTGCCTACAGCTCTGTTCCTATAATATTTAAAAAGATTTTATTTATTTTTAGAGAGAGGGGAAGGGAGGGAGAAAGAGAGGGAGAGAAACATCAATGTGTGGTTGCCTTTCACCCGCCCCTTACTGGGGACCTGGCCTGCAATGCAGGCATGTGTCCTGTCTGGGAATCCAGCAGGCAACCCTTTGGTTTGCAGACTGGCACTCAATCCACTGAGCCATATCGACCAGGGCTGTTCCTACATTTTTAAAAAATATATTATCATCTCAGACAATAATTTGAGAGTTGCACTTTTCTATGGAAGGAGTGCATCCCCCACCCAACCCCCAATTTTTTTGAAGCTTCCAAAATATTCATAAACTACTTCTTAGATCTCAGGAAAAAAATAAAAGTTTCTATAGGCACTTTGATACCTTTTGGAATTTCTAACAGCTTGGAAGTCACACTGACTGATTTCTACATCCAGGTACTATTTAATATGTTTTCTTCTTAAAGTTAAGGTTTTGAGCCCTGACTGGTGTGATTCATTGGGTTGGGGGTTGTCCTGCAAACCAAAAGGTCACTGGTTCAATTCCCAGTTGGGACACATGCCTGGGTTGTGGGCTAGATTGTCGTTGGGGGCGTGCAAGAGGCAATTGATCACACGTCAATGTTTCTCTCCCTCTCTTTCTCCCTCTTTTCTCCCGTCTCTAAAAAATAAATAAAATCTTTTTTAAAAAAAGTTGAGATTTTGAAAAAAAAGAGCTAAAATGAGAACATACTTTTTAAAATCACTTGCAATTATACCTAAGGGACTAAGAAAACAGAATGTATCTCCCAAAATGCACTGAATTGTCATGCAAATGGTTATTTTCAGAAAGAAACTATATATTATATGCAATACATGATATATATATATACATATATATATATACACACCACATATTCTACCATATATTACAGTGATAATCATGAAACTGCAGGACTCTTCTTTATAAGTTCCACAAGATCAATATTATCTAATATATTTTTAAATTTATTTATTTTCCAGTTACAGTTGGCATATAGTATTATATTAGTTTTAGGTGTACAGCATAATGGTTATACATTTATATAACTTAGCAAGTCACCCCATTCATAAGTCTAATACCCATCTGACACCATACATAGTTATCACAATATTTTTTTTAAAGATTTTATTTTTATTTATTTTTGAGAAAGGAGAAGGGAGGGAGAAAGAGAGGGAGAGAAACAGCAATGTTTGAGCTACACCAGCCAGGGCCATAGTTATCACAATATTATTGACTAAATTCCCTATGCTGTACTTTACTTCCCTGTGACTATTTTTTGTAACTGGCAATGTTTACTTCTTAATCCCTTCACCTTTTTCACCCATCCCTCTAACTGGCAACCATCAGTTTGTTCTCTGAGGTTGTTTCTGTTTTGTTTATTCATTTGTTTTTTAGACTCCACATGTAAGCAAAATCAAACGGCATTTGTCTTTCTGTCTCACTTATTTCATTTAGCACAATACCCTCTAGGGCCATCCATGTTGTTGCAAATGGCAAGATTTCATTCTTTTTATGGTTGAGTATATCCTATCACATATAGTTAGCGCACTTGTATTTAAATATACTTTAATTTTTTAAATTATATTTTATTGAAAGTAAAAAACTTAGCCTGATGGAAGAATGAAACAAAAGAAGAAACATGCATAAAAAGTGCCAGAATGTTATTTTCTTTTGCAGATTTCTTCTTACTCAGTTTTCAGAGAAGAAAAATATTTACTTCTTGTTTTAGAAAATGGGAATCGTCATGATCTTCCTCCTCCTCCTCACTTACCATGGACTTGCCTTTCTTGTAATCCCTCTGCTATCTGAAAAGCTTCTCTAAGATCCTCTCCTATCCGGCAGGAAAGTATGGCAGTATCAGTACCACCACTGACACAGTGAGAGAAGAGAAAATTGTTTAAGATTTAGTTTCTCAGCCCACATACAATCAGGCTTAAATCATCTGACTTATGATCGAGGAGTTGTCAGTCTGTATAACACTTCTTTTCTTCCATTTTCTTTAATACTCTTTCCCAACCAATTTTTAAGACAGAATACCTATTTCCTAACTTTCATCAACTGTGAATACTTTTCATTCTAAGTTTATGATTTATACAGCAAAAAAACATTATTAGACAATTACTAGGAAATATTTAGTTCTTCCCAAGTTCTTAACTACATTTGCATAATTTTTAATTGTATTTTGCTTTTTTCAAAAGTTAAAATCAGCCCTGACTGGCATAGCTCAGTGGATTGAGTGCCAGCCTGTGACCCAAAGGGTCACAGGCTCAATTCCCAGGCCAGGGCATATGCCTGGACTGTGGGCTAAGTCCCCAGTAGGGGCCACATGAAAGGCAACCACACATTGCTGTATCTCTCCCTTCCTTTCTCCCTTCCTTCCCCTCTGTAAAAATAAATAAACAAAATCTTTTTAAAAAAATCATGTCTTTTGAGTCAGTTCCACATGTCAAAAATGGAAGTTTCAGCCCTGGCTGGTATAGCTCAGTGGATTGAGCGCAGGTTGCAAACCAAACGGTCGCTGGTTCGATTCCCAGTCAGGGCACATGCAGGCCAGTTCCCCAGTAGGGGCCACATGAGAGGCAACCACACATTAATGTTTCTCTCCCTCTCTTTCTCCCTCCCTTCCCTTCTGTCTAAAAATAAATAAATAAAATCTTTAAAAAAAAAATGGAAGTTTCCACTGATCACACGTTTAAGGTTTGTGCCATAGGGAATGAATGCTTCCTGAGAATCCGACCAGTCAGTGACATATCTCTACGATCATTAATGGCCAGTCTGACAGTGTTTGCCAATAAGACTTTATTGTAGTCTTGGCTTCGTAATGTGTTTTCCTACCCTCGCTATCCTGGGCCCACCGAAAAGATGCGTGTGGGAACAGTAAAATTTGAATCAAAGTAATTACATTTTAAAGATTTGGGATCTTTATTACAATTACAAAAAGCTTATAATATAGTTTATTATTCTCCTATTTCAAGTCTTTGACTTGTAATCCTATAGCTTGCTCTACTGATTTATTCCACAGACTGCTTTAAAAAGGGCAGCATCTGTAATATTCATTTACAAATTACCGTGTCTTATTGTCAGTATCTTCTAAAATATTATTCTCAGCATATGTGATTCATGACGACAGGCAGATGGTAAATTTCCCTTTGGCAAAATACATAGAAACTCTTTCATTCTGTCATCCTTTTGCAAGTTCTTACTGTTACCAGCTCTTACTGTTCACAAATTGGATGAGAGAATGCTTTGAGGAGTACGATACTTTGAAGAGCGAAGATGAATTCTTTTCTCTTGATTATGGTTCAGTTATGTGCACAGCAGCCATACATCACTGAAATGTCAAAGGTCACAGGAGTACCAGCTTATAACATATGCTCTCTTCATTTGTTCTCCAGAAGCTACAGTTCTGCATTTAGCTGGCAAGTTAAATCACGCCCTTTTCAGTGAGGTCACTTAATAGTATTCAGAGGAAGGAAGCACCTCGGAGTATCACCATTAAAAACCATTTTGCAGACAATGAAGCCAGAGACCAAAATCACCTTCGAGTCAAAACTAAATGATGGGAAGGCAGTATCGTCAGCAGGTAAAAAGTTTCAAGAAATAAGCAGTATCAGCCTTATCAAAAGAAGCCTGAAAGCCCCACATTTCTCTTTAGAAATATACCTGGGAATCAACACTTCCTTGTCATTTTCCTGATTTTCTTGGTTAAGGACATAAAAGGTTAAAAATGTACATACGTATGAATTACCATTGCTCACTCTGTCCCAGGGTGGAGAAGCTTCCTTCCTCTGGTGACCCCTGGACTTTATTTCAGCTTCGACAAAACCAGCATGGAAGGCTCAGCGGTTTCCGAAAACACGAACCCTCAACAATCTTCATTAATATTTCAGTTTGGTTCTAGATCAGTTTCCTAAAAACCATTAACAAATGATTGGTTTACCAATATTAGGTTTGAAGGATCTTTATAGGGAATATAGTCAATAATAATGCAATAACTATGTCTGGTGCCAGGTGGGTACTGGAAGTATCGGGGGGAACACCTTGTAAAGTGTATGATTGTCTAACCCACTGTGCTACCTACGTGAAGCCAATGCAAAATATGACCGAAAGTAAACTGTAATTGAAAAAATAAGTGAAGTAAATAATAATGAATTAGGGAAAAATAGCCCCCTAACGATCCACATTCAAGTAAGCCCCTCTGTCTCCCCTCTCCCTGTTCTGGGACAGGACAAACTGAACATCCCTCAGAATTTCATTATGAGTGTTTTACAGAAATAACTACTATAGTTATGATAGTGAAAAACAGCTGAAGTGAAATAATTAATGGAAACAAGTAAAAGGCTAAGTTGGCTTTCAGACTAACGACTGCCTTTTTGTGTTCTTATCAACCCTGTGATGCCCCCAGGGACAGAACTGGGTGAAACCTCTACTGGACTGCAACTGCCAGTCACAACCAGGAGATGGCACCTCCCCACTCCCCTCCCCATCCCTCCCCAGACCACACAGACAGCAGACAGACACCTAGCAGTATCAGCCGCTGGCGAGGCTTTGTGGTGAGTAAAATGCAGTGAATCAGACAGCTGCGAATTAGAATCTTAGGACCAGGGGACCCTGGGGACAGGTGTGCTGCCAAATGTGCAGATCCAGGCCCTGCTGGGAAATTTCTCCTTGGGTCTAATCCTTTGTTTTGTTTCTCTCCTCTAGTTATAATACTTTGGGGATCTGTATTGTGCTTTTTGGTGTGCAGACGGCTCTCCATGTGCTTGTCTTCTAAGCCTCAGAAGAGTCCTATGAATTAGGTGTTATGTTACCCCTAGAGGAGGAAGTGATGCTCAGTCATTGGTAACTTGCTCAGTTTCAGATACTCAGTGACTGCTGGGCCAGGGACTTGACCTAGATTTTTGAATCTGTATCTTATGCCATGTTGACCACATCAAACTACCTGTTACTACCATTGGTGGAGACACAAAGGTATTAACCACCGCCCTCCACACAATTTCTACAAAGCATCGAGGTAACATCTGGTCCCTATAAAAGGTAGTCAGTGCTTCACACTGTCTTCCTTTGGGAGACTTACTGTATATAGTAGCTGATTAAAAGTTCTAAGAAGTCCTGAAGGGAAGAAAATCTGTTTCACCTTGCTTTTTCCAGCATTTCCCTAAGTTTTTACTCCATAGAATAATTTTTTTCTGTTTAATATACATCAACATGTTCCATAAAAGACTTCTTAGGTAGCACTGCCAGTAAAATACAGGTCTCTCAGTTAAATTTGAATTTCAGATTTAAAAATGTTATTTTAAGAATATAAGTATATTCTAAATATCATATGGTGCATACTTAAACAGAACAATTATTTGTATTTTTTAATCTGAAGTTCAAATTTAACTGGCGTCTTCTATTTTTATTTGCTAAATCTGGCAACCCTAACCTTGATCTTTCCTGGTTACTGTCTTTCCTTTTCTGTAGGGACTCAATGAATAATAAAATGTAAGAAGAGAAGTTCTAAAGCATACTTACAATTTTATTTATTCCATTGTACCATATAATTATTAGAACAGGAAGTGTGAGGGTGATTATTGTTATGCAGTAATGAAGAAAATAAATCAGCCATAATATCAGAATTATAGGACAAAGTAACTCCACACTTTTGAAATATAGGTTGGAGTTATAACGATGGCTTCTTTTCCCACAAATGTCCTTTGAGCATTTAAATCCTAGAATAGAATCATGGAGCACATTCAAGCAAGCCAGCTGAAAAATGGGAGCTTATGTGACTCGGCCTAAAATATGTCCATGGCACCACTCGCAGTGCGCCCTAATTATCTCCAGATGAATGACCTGCCAGCACCTCCGTCCTGCAGCGCTCCCCTCCCAGAGCCCTTGTTTAGAAACCCGTTGTCTTTGGCTCAGTTCTCTACTTAACCCCTCATATCTTATCACCGTCTAAGTCCCAGTCCATCCCAGCTCCAAAATAACATGTGTCTCTTCCTTCAGTGGCAATGCCACCCACTCTTTCCATTGGCAGACCCTCCTTATCTTGAACCTGCACCTCCAGTCTCCCCCCTGTAATCTCTCCTTTATACCACGATCAGACTCACCTTAAAAACCATAGTTCAAACATCTCTGTTCGCTCAAAAACACGCAACGAGTCCCTTTGCCTGTATTTGCTAATGTTTAATAATGGCCCATTGGCCAAAGGAAGTCTCATGACAAAGTGGAAATTCAAGTGTTAGAAAAATAAGCTCCATCTTTGATGGAAAGAGCCACAAAAGCGCATTGCAAAGGGGTATGATATACAGACAGAAAGAACTTGTAGCCAGTTGTGTAACCTAGCTCACACATTCAACTGAAACATATACCTGTCTTTTGACATGCACACTTTTTCCATCACACTGTACTGCCACTTCAAAATGAAGCACGCCAAAAATGAATTAGTTCAACTAACTCTTTTATGAGGCCACAAAAACACCAGTAAGCTGGCTTTTGACATAGGGCTTCGTTCCTCACATCTTTCTTTGATTTCTGTGGCTCCTCTGACTTCCATTTAATTGGCACATATGTCTCTGGTTGTTACTTGGACTCTGGGATCTTCCTGTCCTTTCCACTACCTGTGACCTTGACCAAAGTCACATATTGCAGTTTCAGCTTCATAAAAATAAAATTGTTTTAGGAAGATCACTAAGACCCCAGCTAATAAATGTATAAATAGCATAATTTGTAAGGAGAAGCTTCAACTAGTTAACATATGAGGTCTGTCCAGAAGGTATCCAGCCACGTAATAGGAAAAACAGAGACATTTATTCAAGATACAAGAAACATTGTACATAGGACAATGACACTTCAGTCCCCTTCAAAGTAGGCACCTTGGGACCTCACACAGTTCTCACATCTGCCCCATTGTATTTTCCTGAATCTCACCAACTAGTTTTGGGAAAAGCCAGAAGTCACGGGGTGCCAAATCTGGGTTGTAGCAGGGCTGAGTCACCTGGGATATATGATGTTTTGCTAAAAATATTCTTCATGAGACGTGATGCATGAGCAGATGCATTGTCATGATGAAGGTGCCAGTCACCAGTTGCCCATAGCTGTGGCCTTCTGAATCATCTGAATAGTTTTCACAGAGGAATGTTCAAGCTTAACGCAAAACTGGATGCAGATTCATCGCTCTACTCATTCAGTTATTTTGAATGTGACGGGCACACAGTACACATGCTCACTCAGTGGCCTCTACCGCCCCCACTAACTAGTACAGTGAAGTCATCATTGTTCACACATGCCCATTCCAGTCCACTCTCTTTGGCTGCCAGGTTACATCAATGTTGCACAGACCATTCTCGTTCTTATTAACAATGGCCGGACTTTTTCCAGACAGACCTTATATATGTGGGAAAATGTTCAATTTCACTAGTAATTATAGAATCAAAATTAAATCAAGTGATACAATTGCCCCCCACCACCCTATTTGGCTCCCAGCAGTTTGGTTTGTTCCTTGGGGTTTATAATAAAAAGACCTGGTACCTCAAGTGGAGTATAACTTGAAGTGTTCATTTTAGAAAGCTTTTAGCTAATTTGAATCAAGAGATTCCACTAATTACTATTGTGTGACTCTCTCCCACAGAAAGAATTCTAAGTATGAAAAAGAGCCATATGAACAAAGATGTTTGTTATGCAATTATTTATATTACCATAAAATTGAAAACAACCCAAAGGTTGGTAACAGTTTTAAGGGAATAAATTAAACCATTGCATGCTAACTGGGAATATTATACAATCATAAAATTATATGGTGTATAAAAATAAAAATAATATACTTATAAAACTAAGTAAAAGAAACAACTCATAGAATTCCCATGTACTTATTCCTACATAGTGAAACAAAATAAACAAAAACTATAGAATAAATACTGGAATTAACCATATCACAGAGTTAATTATAGTGGTCTCTGTACTTGCCCTATTATCATTATTAATCATGTATTTCTTTTAAAAAGTGGGATTATGTAAAGTTTTGATTTATCCTATGAAGTTTTCTACTTATCTGTCCCTTTTTATTTTCAATACTCATACCTAATCTTTATCAACTTTTTAAATTGGTTGTTAAATGTTGAGCACAAAATCTGTTTTCCATATTTACTTTGCTTTTCAAATTTGATCAGAAATTAGAAATCTAAACAGCTTTTCTTTTCTTTTACCCTCATTTGAGGACATCCTCACTAGTTTTATAGCGTGGGGGAAAGAATGGGAAGAGAGAAAGGAGGAGAGAAACATTGACATGAGAGAGAAGCATTAGTTGGTTGCCTATAGGAATCAAGCCTCCAACCTAAGCATGTGCCCTAACCAGGAATCAAACCCTCCACCTTTTTGGTTTACTGGACAACGCTCCAACCAAATGAGCCACACCGGCCAGGGCCAGCTCTGATTTTATAATGAGATACTGACACTTATATACTTGGGATTTAGGATCTTCACACTGTTAAGTCTCAATACCAATCCCATAGTGTGCATCTCAAATTATGTATGAGTATATCTATCTTCCCTAATGGGCAGTGCTGTGGAGTGAGATTTGTGATAAACTATATAAATAATGCTATTTAAAGAGGATATAGTTCATGAGAAAAGATTCAAAAATCATGTAGAAAATTTTAGAACCCAGAGAATGTTTTAATATTTTGATTTTTTCCTTTTTATATAAGTACCTTCTTACCTTTTAGAGTTGGAGGGCTTTTGTGCATGTAATTCCCTATTCTATCTCCAATTTGTTTTAGAGTAATTTCTGCCTTTCCAGACATCTTTAAGCACCTTTATACTTTATTTCAGAGTAAACTGCAAAAGCAACATCAAAAACTATGCACTTTACTCTGAAATAGAGAGACACTGACCTTTAACTAAACCTGATGCCCAGATTGCCTTGATACACTTGGTTATATGATTTCCAGTAATATTGTTCAAGGTTAAATTATTAACAGAGTAGATCCCGCTGACATACTGAGCAAGGGCAAGTCTAGTGAGCTGGGTTCTCAGTTGTGGATAGCAGATCCACTTCCCTTTTTGTTTCGGTCAAGGGACTAATTGTGGCATGTAGGTAGCCTAGAAAATCACTGGAGGAGCTCTAGAAAGAGACTGGAGACTTGTGTTCCAGCAATGAGCCACACCCCACAACAAGCCCCTCTAGTGTCCCTGCACCTGCTGCACTTGGGAAACCCCTGAATCAGACGGTGAGCCACCAAGAATGCCAGCTCTGGAGTCATCTTGAATCGGCCACCACCTGGGCCAGCAAAATAGATGCTGTGCCCTGTGTTCCTTTCCTCACCCAGCTCGGGGCTAAGCCAAAGTTTCTGATGTGAGGCCATGAGTCTCTAAATCACAAGGCTATTATGGTGCATTCTATTGCTTTCCTCCATAGAAATGTTCCTGGATTCCTTCCACTGGGGGAAAAGGGGAACTGGCCCTGCCCCCCACCCCATGGTGTGTCAGGTGACCTCCAGGCCCTTGACTAGGCCAGGAAAGATTTCAAGGATGAATCGGAGTAAGAATAAAGCAAGTTTTATTCAGGTAGAGAAAAAGAGCCAGGGCACAGGTGTCGCTGGGTAAGAAGGGAAAAGTGCATGTCCAAGCGGACATGGGCCCACTTGAATGCCAGTTGCTCAGTGTGGTCAATTCTTGGCATTTTATGTGTCCAAGGGTGGGCGTTGTCTCCAAGCTTTGTAAAACGTGAAAATCTGTCTCCCTTTAATCAGGCCGGGAGGTGGGGGCTCTGAGAGGACGTCCGCTCCTACTTCCTTATTCCACTTGTAGGGATTTTTCCTTAACTTCTTCCTATCCTGCCTCAGAAACGGTCATTTAAATTATGAATAAAAGGCTGACACACAGTCTTTGGTAGGGAAGATTATGACTTCAAATTTACCTTGCTGTTTTTCAAATCTCCTCTTCCCCTCAGGAGGTGAAGCAGGGTAATTTGGGCTCCTTGAATGTTCGTTAAAATCGGTTGCATCTCTACTAAAAGTTATTTCTCTGCCTACCAGGATACTGCTTTTTTTTCTTGGTAATCATCTTGTTAAGTAGATGCTTGCTACCATTTCTCTATTTTTTTTTTTTTTTTTGTAAATGAGATGAACCTCAGTATTTCAATTGACATACCTTGTAACTTACTAGAAATGCAAACTCTTGAGCTCTACCCCAGACCCATGGAATCAGGCACTTTGAGGTAGGCCTGCCCCTCTGTGTGTCCCCACACCTCCCAGGTGGCTGTGATACACACGTAAAGATTGAGAACCATGGCTCTCTTGGCACAACGAGGGAAAGAGATACGGTACAAATAAAGAACCAAGGAGAACCCGGGGTAGTTCTGCTAACACGCGGTGGATCTTGAGTAGACTCTGCCTGTTGCCTTTACAACCCTCATTCCTACCGTCCCTCTGATCTTCCTCAGCTAACCTGCTAGTTCTTTCCCTTGTTCCTCAGCAACCTTTCTCTCCTTCTCTTCCCTATTTCATCACAAAAAAAACCCCAAACAAACCAAAAAACCATTCCAACATACTTCACTTTCCTAGGCCAATTACTGATAATCTGGTCCACATAGTGATGAAGGGGCCAATTAGTCCAAATGCATTTTTCTTTTCCTGAACAAAAAACAAGGGAACTGGCTATTTCAAATCATGTAGGAACTGCCACCCACAAAGCCCAATTATTTGGCTGAATTTTTCCCTTTCCAATTGCTTGTGTTGGTGCTGTGTAGACAAAATCGCAACTAATTACTCTGTAGGCTGCTGGCTCAAACAGTATCAACAGAATGTGGAAGTCACATATTGGAAGATGCAGCCAAATGGGTTCCCGGGAAGAGGAAATCAGCAATGGCTTTTCCCTAAATTTGGGTCTGTGTTTATTCCTAGCAAAAGCTCATAATGAAAATTGCTGTGTGCTCTTGCTGACAATCACATGGAAATGAACAGAGCAGCATTACTTGGCACAATGCAGTTTTTGCTCCCTAGCTCTTGTTCATATAGCATTTTCATCATTTACCAGAACTTTGTTTTTCTAATCACTAGATTGATAGAAATAGATGTGGAATCTCAGGAAGAAAGAAAACGCTTGAAAACAAATAGCAAAGTGCCGCATTTATCACTCCCATCGCTTAATTGATAATCAGTGTGTTTCATTCAGTTTAAAACCAATTATTGTGATTTAGCTGTATGAAAGAAAACTCTCCTTTTAATCTCATTGAGGTACTAGAAATAACTTTCAAAATGTCACAATTTAAATAGATTTTTATTAGGCAGATTATGTATAATCAAGCACCAATTCTATCCGGGCAGTTGTCAAGGATCCACAAAAATATTGTCAGGAGAGTTTGGGGCTGTGATGTACGGAGTAGTTTTATTCCTGTCAGTGTCTCTCTGGTTTAAAATGTTTTTTAGCACTGATTGACTTATCAATCTTCATCTCATTTCTCTTAGTCCGGCTTCTCACTCCCCTCAGGGGCACTGACTTCCCTGCCTGAAGGGTTGGCTGGCCACATTTCCTCTGTCATTCTTGACACAAGACAAAGAGGATTTAACAGTACTAATTTCTGAGCCCCTATGGCTCCCCCGAATTAAAATTCTGGCTTTGGGGATGTAAGAGGGGGCTTTTCCCTAAATTTGGGCCCATATTTGTGACCTGAGGCCTGGGCTCCTGCTACATTTGCTTTTTCTCATCCCTTTTCCTTATATTGTTATTATCCTTACCCTTGTACATTTAATAGAGGTTTGCCATGTTTCAGGCATGGCTGAGTAAACCCCCACTGTAAGATTTTAAGTGGGGTCCTAAAAATTCAACCATATAATACACATGTATCTTTATGGTTGAGGTTGATGAAGTGATCTGAGCCAGCCACATCACAGCCAGGAACCAGGAGAACTGGGACATGAGAGCCAGTTGTGTTCTATCTGAAATTTCTATTAGTATGGGGCTTTCTTGTATTTTTACAATTGTTGTTGTCTCAGTTAAGCTTCACAAAACCCCGTTAGAAAGATCTAACTGTCATTCCCACTGACAGATGAGATCACTGTCATTTTCACCTCTAGCCCAGATGTGGCTCACTTGAGAAGCTCGGTTTTCATCCACCAGGCTGTGATTTCCTGCCTTCGTCACTCTCCTTAAAGGCTGAAAGCCTTACCCTGAACCCCAGCCA
Organism: Micronycteris hirsuta; assembly: GCA_004026765.1. Lineage (NCBI taxonomy): Eukaryota > Metazoa > Chordata > Mammalia > Chiroptera > Phyllostomidae > Micronycteris > Micronycteris hirsuta. The sequence continues at coordinate 180,521 of PVJI01000386.1, forward strand.
GGTACAAAGCAAAGGCAGACTTTGCCAATAGCACTAGCAGCTCCCGAGACTCTACAACACTGCCTGCTCCATGGCCCCCCTGACCAGATTCCTCTGCCTGGATGACACTACACAACCTCTTCCAGGAACCACCTGCCTCCCTTGCTGAGTGGAGCTTCAGTCACACTGGGTAGTGCTGGCATTTAACCCATGTGACCTTAGCCCAGTGACTTGGCCTCAATGACCTCAGCCTCTCATACTGCCAAATGATTATCATGGCAGTGACACTTTTTATCATGGTCATGCATTTTTGTCATATAGTCGACAGAGAGTAGATGTGCAAAGGCCCTGCTCTATTCCTAGGTAACTAGGCGGTCAGTCGATGAATGGTACCATCCTTATTTTTGCCAATGCAGATACTAGCTACTCATCCCCAGTTCACTAGGCTTATCTCCTAGTTGTTGAGTATCATGCCAGTCTCAAGTTTTTTCCTTGACTATGTTTATTCACTGCTACTAGGAAAAAACTGTCACCCAGTTTCTGAAATAGGCAGTAACTGTTAAGGCTAGTTTCTATTCTCTAAATATCGTAATATTAACATTTTGCCAATATTCTATGAAATGCTTTTTAACAGCTTTAATGTAGGTGATCTAAAATATAGCAAAGCCTTCAAGTGTTTAACCTACAGAAAAGTCTTTTCTCCCAATGCCCCCCAACTCTCCTCCTTTCCATACCTCTCTGCTTTTCTCTTTCTTTCTGTTGTTTTGGTATATCTGACCCAGTTGGGACATCCCAGACTCAAATGGGGTAGGAAGATTCCAAGAGGCCAGGGAACCAATTTTCCCTGATGTCTGGAAAGGTCCATGTGATCCCTCTCCACCAAAACCATGACTGTTTTAGTTTAAACAAATGTAGGACTAGAGTTCTTCTATGGGCCCGATCTTACAGAGATGCTGGTATAGTGATATGAATGAACGGATGTTTCTCTGTGTTCTGATGTGCTCTGGAAAGCCTTCAACTTCCAGAATGCTCTTCTCCAAACCCAGAGACAGAGAACTGACCCTGTAAAGTGCTGAGCTCTGATCTCAACAGAGAGCTGGCAGTCAGGGACTTTGGATTGAGCCTCAGCCCACTCCCTGCCTATGCCCTGCAGATGGAGCCTCATTGTGCCCTCTTATACTGTGAGAGATGTGGACTTTCTAAGGGCTTCTAGAGCCCTCATAGTCTGTGATTCTATAACTCTAGTTCCTCTGGGGGAGCAGAGAAAAGAGACTCAGGAAAAGGAAGACAGGAGTCTAGACTTGGGAGAATGGATCCAGAGAGAATGTGTATACTAAAGCTTCAATTATTGGAACATTGGCCCAAGGCAAGGCCTGACCGCTTAAATAAGACAGTGTGGTGTATCAGAAAGAGGCTCCTAAGTCAGATGCAACCAAGTGTAAATCCTATTTGCTGTGTGGCCTTGGGCAAGCTGCTAACCCTATCTTAATGTTAGACCTAGAATCCATGCAGACAGGGCTGCTAATGCTTACCTGTTGGGGTTGTTGTGAGGATTACATGAGAAACTCATGTAAAGTGCCTATCAGATGGCCTCCTAGTGTTCACAACACATGTGGCCCCTTTCTTTTCCTTGTGACTCCAAGTCACAAGAAGTGAGAACAGGGCAACCTGAATAGAATCAAGTGGCCAAAGCTAGAACAGTTCGAGCAAGAAAATAGATAATGGGAGTGTTGGATCATAACCCATACAATAAAACAAATACCCACTAGTCCATGCCTGGACAAATAAATAACTGAATATTTAAATAAATTAAGAAGGGCAGCTCCTCTTTAAAGAAACATTCCAATCAATAACATGTAATCATTCTTGTAGACAAGATTCTCCAATAAGTGGCCAAATTAGTGAGCAAACTTGGAGGATCAACAGTCTTAAAATACCCACCTCAAGACACTTATTAATTATAAAACGAAAAAATAGTAACCGCTCAGTGAAGAAGCCCAGCAGACACCACCTTCACCGAGTAATCAGGGGAAACATTGCCAGCATTAAGACATTGACGTCCTGTGGCCCCTGACATGACACTGAGAAGGATAACCTTCTGTTGTACCTGTCTCCAAGCTACCTAAATACATAGGTTGCCTCTCACACACCCCCACCTGGGGACATGGCCACAGCCCAGGTGCATGGCCTGACTGGAAACCAAACCAGTGACCTTTGGGTTCACAGGCTGGCACTCAATCCACAGAGCCATACCAGCCAGGGCTGGACATAACTCACTTTTATCTCTGAGAATACAGTAGTCCAATTGGAATTTAGATCTCCAACTTCATCAAAAATAGTGCCTGTTTCTAACTTTAAAATGATCTTTTCATAATCCAAAGGACAGTGAAAGTAGTCTTTAGCAGTTGTAGTAGTAGAAGAGATAACAATAAAATTACAGCTTTTCTTTCTGCTCCTCCTCCACCTCTTCCACCTCTGCCGCAGAAGTGTTGGAAGCCTATAACGTGAATGTGAAGTAGAAACTTTGCCCTCTGTAGTAAAGAAATAAAGCCAAGTGTTGATTAATTCCCACCAATGCAAACAGACCCCAGAACTTAGATTGTGGAAGCTGTAGATTCATATGCATAAGGCATTCCTGACCACCCCACCCCTCTTTTTCTGGTAAGATAATCGCTTTCGTATATCTCCCTGTTTGGGGATTGGAAAGACACCCAACCTTGGCCATCAGGGTCATTCCCAGGACTAGTGCTCCGTCGTTCCTCTCTGCAATTACAGGCCACAGAGCAGAATGTATTGCACTGTATGATGCCATCTAATTCACCAGAGAAAACATTTTTCAGAGAATAAAGAGAACACAGGGAAAAGCAAATTGAGACATGGAGAGAGAAGAGATGGGAGGGAATGTGGAGTAGACAAAGAGTGAAAAAAGAGGAAATTAGAAGCAGTGAGGACGAAAGAAAAGGCCAGACAGGCCCAGGTTTCTAGGACCCTTTGACACACAAGCCCTCCATCTTTGAAGTCCACACTCTTCTGGGCCCTTCAGCTCCATGGCCAAAGATCCCCGTTTTCTTCAGCTAGATGAGGTTGTCCCTCTGTCACTGTGGACAAGGACCATCTTATCAGTCAATATACCTCAATAAAGCTGGGGGGACACAATTTAAATTTTTTAATGAGGCAATAAAACAATGGCATTGATGATAAAATTTTTTATAATTAATATCTTGAATATGTTCACTTTATGTGTCTAATCAGATAAAGGAAGCAACTAAGCCCTGTAGCAACCTTTCTTGCCCTGACATCGGAACATGCCTTTGACCACGCTGTAGATCAGGTTGTGAAATCCAAATTGGAACTCAGTTACAATCTTTCCATCCAGGGCTTGTGCTACAGAGAATTCCAAAAAAGTAAAGTTGACTTTGATGTAGTTTCTCTTCAACATGTTCCCATACAGGTTCTCCTTGCTTATGTGCAAAAGACAAGACATCATCTGATATACTTTATTAATATTTAAAAGTTAATGAACTTATATTTTACTCCTTCTAGTAATACAGCTATTTTTCATAAGAGTTAACATCAATGCTGCATCCCCCATAAAAAAAATGAGTGTCTAATGGTGAAATTACAAGGACTGTAATATGTAGATGAGGAAGATATTTTGTGTCAAGGAAATTATTCTCCTGTTCATATGAGGAGCTATAAAAGTGACATTTTAGATGCCAGAAGGTTGTGCTCTCTTTATATTATTAAAAATCTGGATATGTGGTCATACAGGGATCAACTCATTATTTGTTTCTTAGAACAGAACAAGGCACATAATTTCACAAAAATAATTTACAATTATTTCTGCCAAGTTCCTTCAAAATCCAGACACATTAATGTCCCAGTTCCCCTTGACTTACTGCCCTCAGGGACTTTTTACCAGCAGGCTATTCTTTACGATCTGGGCACATGAGAGATCAGAAAATGAATGTTCAACCCTTAAATCTGAACTGTGCTTAATTAAAATAAAATCACGTATATGATTGCTGTTCATTGAGGTCATGAGGCATGCCAGCAGGAAACTCAGCAAATGGCTGATTTACACAATTAAATAATCAAAACATCTAGTAAAAATAAAAAGATCATTAACAAGTCTGAATTTCTGGAGAAGGTGAAAGATAATCTAGATATTTTTTGGACACATTTCCATGATGTACTTCTCAATGAAAACCCTTTTCCCAATACTCTCCCCTAGTCCTGATCTCTCTCTCTCTCTCTTTTCTCCATCCCTCTCTATTTTCCATTCACTTTTGCTTTTGCTTTTCTTTTCTCTTCCTTCCATCATCTCCTGTTCCCACTTCCTCCTTCAATCAATACGTTGGTTTATATTTACTGGGGAGCTAATTGGTTCCAGGCACTGGGCTAAACACTGGGGATTAAAGATGAAAAGGCAAAGTGCCTGCTATGGTCATTTTCTATTGCTCAGTAACAAATGACCACAAATTGAGGAGCTTAACCCAGCATCCATTGACTAGCTCCCATCTCCATCTGTCAGGGGACCAGCAGGGCATGGGCAGAGTCTCTGCCCAGGATCCCACGCAGACAAAATCAATATCCCAGGCTGGGACTTTAGGTACAGGTTCTGAGGGCAAATCCAATTTCAAGTCCATTCATGTTTTTGGCAGAATTCAGTTTCTTGTTGTCATGGGACTGAGGTTCCAGTTTCTTTGTTAGCCTCTCTCAGCTTTTAAAGCCGCCCAATTTCTTTTCACGTGGCTCCCCCATCTTCAAGCCAGCAGCAGTGTGTGGAGTGCCCCTTCGGCTTTGTCTTTCTCCGCTTCCTCTTCAGAAAGCTCTCCGCTTTTAAAGGTGTATGTCAGAGATTTTCAACCTGCGTGCCACAGTAGACACACTGGCATGCTGCAAGAATTTTTAAATCATGCAATTCCTGACTATTTAGTCAGGGGCACAGACTTCTTTTTCCTTAAGTTTTCAAACAAAAAAATGACAACAGCCAACACAACGGTAACCATCCTGTGTGAATGAATAAATATTATACCTATTCTTTTTGTCAGATCGACAAAAAACATATTTTTTTGGTGTGCTGTGGAATTTTAGTAATTAGTTTACATGTGCCATGAGATGAAAAAGGTTGAAAATCACTGGTTTATGTGATGGCATGGGGCCTCCCCAGCTAATCCAGAGTAATTTTCCTGTATAACAAAACAAACCTCAGGAGTGATAGCTTATCATGCGCACAGATTCTGGGGACCTGGGCTGGACATTGTGGGGGTCCTCTGTAGAAATTCTACCAACTGCATTTGCCATCAAGGTGCTTGCAAAGTCGTGGGGACAGGCAAACAACAGCATTACAATAAGACCACTATACAAAGAGAGTGGGGTAAATAAAATGTACTGTGTACACACAATGGAATATTAGTCAGTCATAAAGAGGAAGGAAACTCCAACATATGCTACAGTGTAGGTGAACCTCAAAGACATTATGTGAAATAAGCCAAACACAAAAGGACAAAATTGTTTGATTCCATGTACATGAAGTACCTAGAATAGGCAAATTCCTGGAGACAGCATAGAATAGAGGTCGCCAGGGGCTGGCAGAGGGGGAGTTACTGTTCAATGGGTCAGAGTTTCTCTTCGGGGTGATGCGAGCGTTCTGGAAATGTGTAGTGGTGATGGCTGGACAACACTCTTCCAGTACTTCATAGCACTGACATGTATACACAGAAATGGCTTAAAGGACAAGTTTCATGTTCTATGTATTTTGCCACAGTAAAAGAAAATTAAAATGTTCAAAAAAAGAGAGTGGGGGCACAGGAAAAAAAAAAACAACATAACCTGCCTCCTGAAAGATCAAAGTGTCACCTCGAGCCTGAGATAAGATCAGATGCGTGGGGGTAAGGAGAAGGGTGTGGCCTGTGTGGTTGGCGGAGGTAGCATCAGAATTTCTGTTCTCTTTTCGGTCACCTCAGGCCTACAATGGCTTCTTCATTTTGCCCACATATGGCCTTCCTGTCTCACACAGGCTGCCTGGACAGCAAACCTTATTTAGTAATCATTGTTCCTCCTAGAACTTTGAGTTGCTGGTAGAGGTGTGAATTACATAGCTGCTTTTTGTTAAATGTCACATCGGTAACCCCAAGTTCACCAGGTTTCTAGGAAATGAACAAAAGAAGGAAACACAGGAACTGAACCCTACTCTGTGCTGGGCTCTTTGTCTCCTCACAAAGCATCAATGTCGTGCAACAACTCTGCCAGCTGAGGACTATCACCTCCAGTTTTACCAGTTAACTGAGTGAGGTTTTCAGAGTTTAGATAATTTCCCCCATGTCAGGTAGCTGGGAAGGTGAAGCACCTTCCCACATTAGGGTCTTATAGTATGCTGTTCCTGCTACCATGAATGTCTCTCTTCCTGCTCAGCACTGTCACCACTGCCACCCCCCTCCCACCCCCCCAAACATCTGCCTAGCATTCTTCATCTAATTCCTACCCATTACTAAGCAAGGCTACCAAGTTCAGCTTTGTGCTCTGCAAGAGACCCAGGAGCACCACTCGCATAGAATTCAATGTAAAAGATGCCTCCTGGGGTTGTACAGTGCCGGACTTGTACAAACAGACAGAGCAAAACTCTCTCAATGTTTTGGCTTCGGGGTTACTTTACTGAATAGGTAGATCACGATGCTTCATGTGCCTACATCATCTGCTCAGGGGCAGTCTGCAGAGCCACATTTAGTACCAGATGACTGTTCTAAATTGAATAGTGTCCCCCGCCTCAAGTTCAGGTCCACTTGGAACCTCAGAATGTGACCTTATTTGAGGATAGGGTCTTTGCAGGTGTCATTAGTTAAGATGAGGTCAGACTAGATTAAGGGAGGCCCAACATTTTAATGACTGGTGTCTTCATACGAGGAAGAGAGGGAGACTCAGACGCAGAGACCGAGGAGAAATAGAGGGCCATGACAATGCAGGCAGAGATGGGAGTGATACCCTCACAAGCCAAGGAGCACCAGGGATGGTGGGCAACCACTAGAAGCTAGGCAGAGGCGCCGAGGGAGTCTTCCCGAAAGCCTTCAGATGCAGAATGGCCCTGCAGACTCCTCTCTCTCAGAGTTCTAGATGCCACAAATACGAGCAAGTAAATTTCTTCGTTTCAAACCACACAGTTGCTGGTACTTCATTACAGCACTCTTAGGAAACTTGTACATAATCTTTCATAGAACTTCTTAGCATCAAGATGATGCTAAGTTCTGTGACAAACCAACCTCAAACTTTCAGTAGCTTATTAATAGAAGTTTGAAACCATGTAGTTACAGTCTACTGTAGCTTCCCACGTATATTGGTGGCGGTCCTCTGCGTGGTGATTCAGTGACCCAGGCTCTTCTTATCCTGTGTCTCCACTATCATCTGTGGAAAGAGAAAGAGTTTGGAACACTTTTTAATTGCCATAAGTGACACAAATTTATGCTCACATTCCTTTGGCAAGGACTGGTCACATGGCTTCACGATACCAGAGAATAGATACAGCCCTAACCAGAGTGGCTCAGCTGGTTAGACTGTTCTGCAAGGTGAAAGGTTGCTGGTTCGATTCCTGGTCAGGGCACTTGTCTGGGTTGTGGGTGTGGTCCCTGGAGGCAGCAGATTGATGTTTTTCTGTTTCTCCCTCCCCCTTCCTCTCTCTAAAGATAAATAAATAAATAAATAAATAAATAAATAAATAAATAAATAAATATAAATAAAATAAATGAGTAGATACAGTGCTTTTGAATGACAGTTCTATATTGTAGGAAGAGAACATAGATTTTGCTGGACATTTTGCCATTTCTGCTACATTGACCTCCAACCTCTCTTGGCATGGTCAGTCTGAGCAGGAACCTTATACTTGACATTAAAAAAGAAACAAAAAACGTTGCTTGCTTAATCAGATTCTCAATCTTAGAAATTTTGTTTTAGAACCTTAGAGAGAATCCAGCCCTTGGAGGAGGAGCTGAGGCTGAAAGGATATACTCAGAGAGCCATAGGTAGGTAAGGTCACATCTGTGAAAAATTATGAGAAACCAAATTTATGAGGAAGCAGAAACTGTGAATAATCAGGAGCCTTCATGAATATGCAAATCAACAGAAAGAGGTTAACTAGCTGACATCTAAGAGTACCTAAGTCATGTTAATAGCAGAGTATCATCTCTGGCTGGTGTGGCTCAGTAGATTGAGCACCAGCCTGCACACTGAAATGTCGCAGGATCAATTCCTGGTCAGGGTATCTACCTGGGTTGTGGGCCAGGTCCCCAGTTGGGGGGATGGGAGAGGCAACCTATCCATGCATTTCTCTCATTCCCTTCTCATCTCTCTATAAATAAATAAAGTCTTTAAAAAAAAAAATAGCAGAGCACCAGAGTGAAACTCCTCAAAATCCTTCTGCTAAGGCCCATGAAGCAGCTATGTATCAATTATCAACTTTTTTAAGACTGAACTTAACTATGTTTCCTGTTTCTGGAATCCCCTGACATCCCAGCTACCATCATTACACATGCATGCTTACAATATCCTTCCCTACGCTATCACCCTCCTGTGACTTGGATCATTTGAATAGTTGTTTCCTATAGTCCAAAGAATATCACCAAAACAGTCACCCTGTACTTGTCCCTTATCATCTGCGTAGTAGAGAGAAAGAAAGGAAATTACCTTCTGGAAGACCTAGAGCAAGTACACCACTCAACTCTGACTCAGCAGCCCATTCCTTGGGTGGCCAGGCCATTCTGCTCCCATGGAACAGCTCCATGGCCAGCTAGAGTTCACCTGCATCGTTCAGGGTTCTTAGCTGCAGACAACAGGGTTCACTCCACCTACTTTAAGCAGCAAAAGAATTATTGCAGGGTATTAGATAGTGAACAAAACTTGGAGGAGGAAGAACTAAGCTTGGATGCAGACAGAAGAAATGATCAAGCCTTTGATGAGGCCGTCCTAGCAAAACCCACAGATGTTTAGCTCCTCTGACGCTGGGGCCTGGAGAGAAAACTCTTCACAGCCGTTGTCCCAGAAGAACCAAACTCCTCTGACCCAGTCCCCCATATGTGGCTGTCTCCTTGTGTTGCTCTTTTCTTTCTTTTTTTAAAAAATAGAATGTCCTTTTTTTTATTATTAATTTTTTATTGTTGTTCAAGTATCTCCATCTCCCCCCCACCCCAGCTATCCCCACCTCCCACCCTTGATCCTACTTGCTCTTTTCTGCTTTCAAGTGTTTTCTCAGCAGAACCTAGATCATAAACAGAAATTTACTTGCAAGAGAGTGTGGGAAATGTAGTTTTCTAGCCTTCCAGTCTTTATAGGGCAGGTGGAGGGCAGGTACTGGAGGGCAGGTGGAAGGTGGTTAGCGTGGTGTTGGATATGCCAATCTCTAGTTGTTGCAATACACGTCAACTTCTAGAAGCTGACCTCCCAGAGGAGAGCTCTCATTGTATACTCAACCACCGTGTGTGACGGAGTCCTACTCCACACGCTGTGAGTGAGAAGCCCTCTCCACGCTTCCTCCACGAATACAGTGACTGAGTCAAAGGGACTGGGTCTCCTGAGCTTAGTGTAGCCCCTAATCTGAGGGACTTGGACAGTAACATCCCTTTACTAGCCACCTTCAGGGTTAGGCAGAGAACCGTGGTCAGCAGCACTGATCATCAGATCCCTAGAGGTTATTGTAAAAGTTTTAAAATCACTTGATATTTAATTCCAGATCTACTTGGAGTATCAAAAGGCAATATACAAAATGAAAGAATGTTAAGATATTTAACTGAAAAAAACTTTGAGAATCACTGATATCCAAAGAATAAGAAAGGAGGAAGGGTAGTCATTAAAAAGAAAAGAAACCTTATTAAATCTGTAAGAATGAAAAATGTGGATGATAAATGTGAATTACTATTTATGAGTAGGATGGCCAAATCTGATTTTTCGAGCTAAAAGGAAGAGCATTAGATTGGAAAATAAAAACAATGGCAGATAATTACCTCGGGGCCTTCGTCAAGCGTGTTCCTCTCAAAGATGAGATTATGTGCTCCATTCTATGCGCCGCCACCACCAAACTCATCTTCCTAATGTGTTCCTTTCATCCTGTCACTCTCCGGTTCAGAAACCTAAGCAGTTTTCCATTGTTTAAAAAATAACAAATTTCTAACCGCGGGAGCCCTGCACATTCTGGGACCAAGCTAGCTTTCCATTGTACGTAGATTTTATATTCTGTAGTCAAGCTGGTCTCTCTTGCCCCGAATGCGTGGCAGGCAGTGTGTTTTCCTCGTGTTGCTTTCTCTGCTGAAATCATCTCTGACTCTTCAAGTTACACGTTCTGCACAAGACACCCCCCCGCCCCCACTGCCAGCTTCTTCTACGCTGTCCTGTACCACCCTGGTCAGGAGCAGCCTCTTCCTCCCTGACAACTTCTGAAGGTCTATGACGTCACTTACCACACATTCTCTTATATTACGGTTTGGGGGAAGTATATTTTTTAGCTTTTGTCTCAACCTTTTCCCAAGTTCTTGGAGTCAGGGACTATATCTGATTCATCTTTAAACCGTGCAAAGTTCCTGGTCCAGTGATTTACACACAGTGGGGGTTTAATGCCCATTATTTGTGTATATATCCATGTGTATGAATGAATTAGGAAGCACTCAGAGTAAGGAGTTAGGGCACCCGTAATTTGAACGGAAGTGATCAAACCGACCATACTCCACTGTAATGTCTTTGTTTGTTCGTTTACTATGGGGTTTGTACTGTGATGTTTCTCTATTTGTAAAGAAATTGACCACCTGGTCCTAATTGTCAGTGTTTGTCCCACTCTGCATTCAGCAGTGCAGGAGAAACACGTGTCAGAGGAAGTGATGGCTCTCTAGTTACACGCACCTTACTCAGGACTTTGCACAACGGCTTGCCATTTGTCAAGGCGAACACGCTCCTCAGCAAAAAAGCCACATCAGATGAATTATGGTTTCCTTCTCGCTCTCAGAGCAGCAGTGAGCCACGGCCACATCCAGTCAGAGCAGAGTTGTTAACCACTGCTACCAGAGACACAGCCCTGATGCGGAAACTCTTCAGCAGCAATTTGGCAGGAGGCTGAAATATCTTGCTTGCTCGGAGTCCAATCCATTCGGTGCACTTCTGTGGGAGTGCTTGAAGCAAAGCGAAGTTATTGGGGTCCGCGAAGTACAGTAAATCGACTCCTAGAAAAACTCTTTCGATGTCAGGCAACTGGATGTGTATACAATGAAATTTTTAAATATATATGCATGTATAGGGGTAAATCAGGATGTACTCTTAACTGGATTGAAGTCTGCTCTGGGTCTGCTTTTTCCCCGCAAAATGTATTGAGCTTTGTTTGTTTTTCTCCCAAGAGGAGCAGCACCTTAGGATGCCACATCATTCCAAGAGATATCAAAAAGTAATCTCGGTTTCCTCTTGAGTTTCAAGGGCGAATCCCTGGGGGAAAGGGAAGAATTTCGTGATGTATCAGCTGCCTTGTTTAAGCACTTCGCCAGTGAATTATTGCAATCTGCATGAGGCACTCAAAACAACGCTTCCGAAACAGTAGCCATCATTCTATCACTGAGGAAGAGTGCGAGGAAATACGACCAGCATAAAATGGCAGTCCTTTTCTTGAAGCCAAGAAGAAATCCATAAAATCATTAAATTCTGCCACAAATCACTATCTTAAAGGAGAAAAACTTGATCAAAGAAGTTTCACGGTTAAATGGAAGCAATTGACATGTATTCCTTTGACAAGTGGGATTGGCAAATTTTAATAGGATTAGACAGTTGAGATTTCTTACAGTCAGGAGGTTTCCTTGAATAGGGGAGAGAAATGTTTCTATTGTCATTCTTAGATACTTTTTGTCACTACCTTTATACTTCATATCAAAGATGAACCTGAAGGACAATTTAAAATAGTATTAGTAGAACAATAACGGGTGCCATTCTATTCCAGGTAAAGGGAATACAATTTGCTCCTCCAACCTGTTTGGGAGAAAGAAGCTCAAAATAAAAATGAGAAAATCCAGCCAGCTTCAGTGCTACCAGAGGAAGGAAAAAAAATGACCATAAAAGCAATAAAATGTACCCATTATAAGTTGTCTTGGAAATATCGCCTTGTACTCAATGAAGAAAGAAATGTAAAAAATGACAGAATTTTTTCCCACTGATTCCTGGGGGGAAAATAATTGTACATTCAAACAAGACAGTAATGAGTTTTGTAGTAATGATGAAAGTCCTTGGAGACTTCTAAAGACACCGTTGTTTATTGAGGACTATATACGTACCAGGCGCTACCCTTAACACTTTCTATAAATTACCACTAATAACCACCAACTGATAATAAGTATTACTGTACCACTCTTTTCATTTTACAGAAGAGGAAGCTTGTTCAGGGAAGATCAGAAATGTACCCAGAGCATTGCCACTAGCAATTGGTGGTGCTGGCTTCAAATGCGGCTCTGTGAAACTGAAACCTGTGTCCTCCTATTGTTACAGTAACTCCCAACACGCGGACTGCAGTGTCAGAGAAACAATCGAGGGTGGCGGTTTTCAGCCTTTTCATCTCATGGCACGCATAAACTAATTGCTACATTTCTGCAGCATACCAAAAAATATATTTTTGCCTATCTGACAAAAAAATAGGTATAATTTTCATTGATTTTACCAAAAAAAAAAGTAATAGTAATTACCTACACTTTTAGCTCCAAAGTGACTTTTTAAAAGTCAGGTGCACCCTGGCTCAGTTTGTTGGAGGTTGCGGGTTCAGTTCCCAGTCAGGGCACATACCTAGATTGCGGGATAGATCCCTGGTCCAGGAGCATACAATGTGTCTGGGAAGCAACCAATCAATGCTTCTCTCTTGCATCAGTGCTTTTTCTCCCTTCCCCTCTCTCTTCCTCCCTCTCCAAAAGCAATGAAAAAAGATGTCCTCGGGTGAGGATTAAAAAAATTTTAATAATTAAAAAGTCAGGTGACTATGCTTGTATATAAGGATTTCTGGTACCAAGAATTAACCAATCTGATGCAATCTTATTATGAAACACGACCAATATGGTGCAACTCTATTACATGACCTATATATTTATGGTTCAAGACAGGGCATTCATATCAGATGGCTACTGTTACGCCGGCTGCTGTCATTTTTTTATTCGACAATCTAAGGGAAAACAGGTCACGTCAGTGCACTTGACTAAATAATCAGGAACTGCATGTTCTAAAAATCCTTGCAGCACAGCAGTTGAAAATTGCTGGTCTAGGGTATATCTTAGCTGTACTGCACAGAGCTAATGGCATATGTAGGCGATTTCTAGACATGGGTTCCAGCTTCATGTAGGGTTCAGAGTTTAAGAACCGCCCTGATAGAAGCAAAGAGAAAGGCCGTGTGTGGGTAACTGACTTAGAGGCAACTTAAACTAATAAATAGGCAGGGGTCCCCAGTGAGAAGACTTCCTATCATCACATCACCCCCATGGAAACACAGACTTTCTCGAGCTGTCCTTTACTCTCTGTGTTAGTGTTTATCCGTTGGTTCTCAAGACAGCACACATCCTCTCACTGCTGGTGTCCAGCCACTTGGGGCATAAACCCTCTGTGCCCAATGTAACAAGGGGGCAGTCTCATTTTCCTGCCCCTTTCCGGCAGCCTTCCACACCTCCCCTTTTTCACAGTGTTCTCCTGTATGTCTTCTTCCTGTTCCCTGGTTGCTCTACCAACACCGAAACTTGAGTATCCTCGGGCATTTCTCATGAGGCTCTGAACCCATTCCATCACCCCAGCCAAAGTAGTTCTCTTCTAGAATGTAGACGCCCCGCATTTAAAGCCTTTCTGTTTTCCTGGATTGATCACTTTGTTAGACCGTGCTCTCTTTTCTTGCTGACTTGACCTCTGTTGTCAGATGAATGCACTTTTGGCCACATCCTGTCTCCTTTAACCCTCACTCACACCACAATGCATTTGGGTCCCCTGATCTTGAAAATTCTTCTTGCTTGCTTAGCTCCCTCCACCAAGATGGCTTTCTCTCTTGCGCAGATTGTCTACCAAGCTATGCCATTATTTGTCTGTCCACATGATCTCCTACCTCTGATGCAAAGAAGTGCCCTCCTAGCTGCACATAAATTGGAGAGAACAATTTTTCCATAGTAATATCAACACGAAGATGTCCCCAAGCAGCCCAATGAAAAAAATCCACAAACTTTTTTTTTTTTTAAATTCAGACTTTGGTGTTGCTTAGAGCCTTTGCTGGAAGAATCCCTGGTATTGAATCGAAGCCCATATCAGGTCCCCACTGGCCACCACTTTGGCTTTCTGTCTGGGCAGCATTCTGTGTAGCTGTCGGCTGAAGCATCCTCTTCCAACTGCCTCTGACCCGGCAGGCTTGTCTCAGTAAAGGGCCCCTGGTAAGGATGAACATCTAAGTGGTCTTCCTCTCTCTTGCCATTTTTTCCTCCTCTCTCCTTTCCTTACTCTATATGCAATCTGTATGATCCATGAAACATCTAACATTCACTTTCTCGTGCTGTATGTCTCCTTTTATGTATAAATTTTATATCCCAGCTAGACTAAAGACTCCTTTAAAGGGGAACTTCACCCTATAATCTTTATGCCCCCAATAATACCTAGCATGATAAGCAACAGATACTCAACACCTCTTATTTAATTTTAATTTGCTCTGCAGGTGGACCTGAACTATAGTATCATTGGGTACTTTAGTTAGGGTCTTCCCCCATTATGTGCCCCTCCCTGAATGAGCTGTGTCCTTTGGATTTCTGGGTGAAGGAAGTGACCAATGAAACATAATAAACACAGTACTTGGTCTACAGCCTTCCTCCATCTCAAATTGAGCAATGAAAATGGAAATATGTATTTCTGTACTTTAAATACCTAGTCTGTAAAATAGGATTAATAATAATAGATCCTAACTCATAGGTTTATCTAAGGGTCAAATGAGTTAATATGCAAAGTCCTTAAAATAGTGCCTGGCATGGTCAATTGCCATAGCAATGTGTGCTGTTACTGTTTTGTTATTATCACCTTGATAGTTTCCATGAAGTGTCCCTCAGATCTTTGATTTTGATTGTATATGATAGAACTGGGAGCTGTCTGATCTAGAAGGTTCGCCCACGCTCCATTTCATTAACTTGGGACTGATCACTGAAACCTGACCTCATGGGAAATAGCGTTATCTACCATTCCGTCTGTATTTTACACCTGCGACATACAGTTCCTCCCTCGTCGCTTTGAATACAGAGAAAAGTTCTTCTAAGGCTAGTCTGTACTTGTCAACATGTAATTTAGTGGCTTAATTAGAAGAGTCTTAAATTTTTTAAAATATTGTGTTGGCCAAAAAGTCTGTATGGTTTTTCCATAAAATAAAAGACACATTTTTCATTTTCACCATTAATGTCAATGATTTGAATATTTTCAGTATGGGAGCTATCTCCTGTGTGGTATAATATTGATTGTTTTCAATTAATGTCTCAATTTGGTCACTATCAACTTCAACTGGTCTACCTGACCACGGAGCATTGTCCAGTGAGAAATCTCCTGCATGAAACTTCACAAACCACTTTTGACACATTCAATCAGTCACAGCACCTTCTCCATACACTGAACAGATCTTTTTTTGCGTTTCAGTTGTATTTTTACCTTTCTTGAAATAATAAAGCATAATATGCTGAAAATGTTGCGTATTTTCTTCCATCTTCAATATTAAACTGGCTACACAAAAATTCACCAATTTGATAAGTTTTTTCAAATGTACATTGATATGACAGCTGTCACAATCTAATCTAACAAAATTGTTTCAAATGAAGTTAAAGACAAGTAAGTGCTACTAGAACCATCTTACAGAAAAAAACCAAATGAACATTTTGGCCAACCCAATATAATACAATAAAATAATGAACTATACCAAATAGTTCAGGTAGAAGATTATGTTTTAGACTTTCAAGTAAAAACATATGGTTTTTATCATTTCATGGTGCATAAACACTGTGTTCTTTCATACCAATTCACAGTTACAGAAGACAAAGGCAAAGAAACATTAAACATTTGAAAATCTGCAACTGTCCAGATGCTTTCGAACTTTATGCACCGAGATCCACTCACCAGCTGCCTCTCACACGCTCTCATTATGTAAAATGAGTATCAGCAAAACGTGAAAATGAGCCCTCTTCGTTGTAACCAGGCCTGAGGGGAGAAGAATTTTAAATCATTTGGGCCTATTTGTTAATGATAACAGTGTGATAAAACAATTCATTAATCCTATTTATTCGACTCTGAAGTAAACCAAAATGGCCATAGGCAAGTAACAACATAAAACAATGAGGTGTTTATGGTTCTTTAATCTAACCCAGGGGTTTACACCTTTTCTCTGATGGGTCGAATAGTAAACTTCTTAGGCCTTGCAGGCTGAAAAGTCTCTGTGGCAACTACTCAACTCTGCCTTTGTAACGTTCAAGTGGCCACAGACGGTGTGCAAACAAATGTGCCTGGCTGGATTCTGATACAACTTCATACACGTTTCAAGGTGGACAATGCTTGAGGACGTCGTGCTAAACTATTGTAAATAATCCAGACACGCAATGACCGACATGCAGGATCCCACTTACATGAGTTCCCTAGAATAGGCAGACGCACAGACACAGAGCAGAACAGTGGTTACCGGGGGTTCCAGAGAGGACGGCAGGGGCGGTTGGTGTTTAACGGGTACAGAGTTTCTGTTCGGAACGATGAAAATGTTCTGGAAATGGATAGTGCTAAGAGTCGGTGAATGAGTTTGATGCCACTGAATTGTACACTTAAAAATGATTAAAAGAGTAAAACCTATGGTATGTATATTTCACCACAATTTTGTAAAAGACTGTATTTACAAAAGCAGGCCATTGGCTTTCAGGCCCTCGTTTGCCAACTGCTAACCTGGATCACTTCGGCCTGCTGAGAAGGCCCTCTTTGCCTCCGTAAATCTTTGCCGCCATTGCTCCTGGAGCTGCTTCCTCTGCTCTTGGTCTCATTCCCTGACCCAAAGTGTTGCCTTGTGCGCAAAGGAAAGAAAATCATTTGCATTTGGGGGCCTGCTGTTCTTTCGAGAGATAGTGCAACCGGAAGCCCATGGATTTAACAGATGCAGGTGTAGAACTATCAGATATGAGTATCCTGTTCTGTGTGTGCAAAAATGACCATGATGATCAAAAAATGTTTGGGGATCAACTTGACTGGTTTCCATGTTTTTTGGTGGGACCTACAAAGCCTTCCCCTTTGTTTCCCTAGTTTCTTGGTGGCCAGTGGCATGGATTAGGGTGCTAGAGTCCAGACACACGGACTCCAGCTGCCCAGAAATCTTTCCTCTTCCTGAAGGTTTAATTGGTCCTTGCACAGGCGGAACCCTCCCCTCACCTTGACTCACTGCCCTGCTCTAACCAAGTAGGTCAGTTGACCTTGGTTGAGTTAGTCATCTTCGGAAGACAGAGATGAGTGCTTGACATCTGAGGGCACACCAGACTCCTCAAAATAGAAACCCAGGCAAACAGAAATGCTTGTATTTTAGAGAAGAACCAATGTAGAAATGACTATTCGAAAAAATACATATTATTATTTGAAGAGACCAATAAGTGGACCAACCCAGTCAAACAAGATCTCTTAAAGGTTCGCATACTTCAGAGACTTGACCACCAAAAGCAATAACCTTTGACAGAGGCACAATAGTAAGCTTAATTAATCTTTTATCTTGAACTAATGAAGTGAAAATTATCTGTAGTGATCTAAGAGAAGACAAATTTCGATTTCAAAGGATTTTTCCTTAAGGATAAAAATGTATTACTTTTGTTATGTTACTAATCATGCAACATTTTTAAAGCACCCTGCTTTATCTGCTTAAAAGACTCTAAAATCATATAACTTGCACACCATAATAATTCTTAGTGTTTTTATTTCTTGTTAAATTTCTACAGGGTGGGGCAAAAGTAGGTTTACAGTTGTGAGTATGCAAAACATTTATTGTATTATTATTTATTAATTATTGTATTATTTTACATACAAACAACTATAAACCTACTTTTGCCCCACCCTTTATAATAAACTTTTGCATGTCAATGTAAAAAAGACATTGATTTTGAAAGTTCCAAAAGTGCAGAGATCAGATAACCAACCTCAATAATGGCATTTGATACGGAAATAGAGCCTTTTGAATCTTTAATGCTATTCCCACTTTTTTCCTTTCAACACTTGGCCCTGCCCCCAATAAAACACTAATTGATTGAAAAGAACATGTGAGAATAAGTATTATTTTCAAATCAAAAAAGTAGAATATATGTGTATTCAAAACTCTCTTTTCTTTAAATACTTTTAATCTGCAAATATTAAAATTATGTTGAAATGTGTAACACATTAAAAGCACAGATACATCACTCCAGTATTCTACTTTAGCTGTAAAACTTTTGCAGTCTACACATTGTGCAGATTCTCAGATATAGGGGAAGATGAGGGGCAAGAATGCCTGAAAATTTATGGCCACCAGAATGATTAGGTTACAACATTCACCTCTAAGCGCATGAAGTATTTACAGATCCCTTGAAAAATCACTCTACTTTCTGGGATGTTGCTTGTTGACCTTTTATAGTGGAAGCTAGTGAATGTTGCCATCAGTATTCTTCTTCCATTTTGAAGTGTAATATAGTATCATTGGTTCTCCAATATCCACACTGCCCATTTCCCACTGGTGTCTTATATCTTGGGTTTCTTTTCCCCCGCTGGAAAAGCGCAGTGATGAAATAGGTGAGGTAACTGTGAGCACAGAAAGCCCATGTCATTACAGAGTGTTTCCAGCACAATCCGCAACGTTCTGATGCTAGATATCAGTACAATGGTAAGCAAGAGCAAAAAGCTTGCCGGAGACATTTGGCAATGAGTGCAGCCCCAGGTGAACTGGAGGAGTTTCAAAGCAAAGTAAGGACTGTGAATACTTGGAAATCAGAATGTATATGTGGAGAAAAATCGACTTCTCCTGATTGCTTTGAGAAGGTCTTTTTTTATGAGGCTCATTTTTCTCTAAATGTCCCATACAATAAGTAGAATGCTTCTTTTCTGAGAGCCATTCTGGGGAAAGGATTGTTCCTGATCACAGCGGGACATGGACAATTCTTATGATTACATAAAAAATTTCTTTTTAAGAACTGACTTATAATTCCGTAATTTGACAAAATTTAACTAGCAGCACTAATTGGACTCACACGAATACAGCCTCCAATTTTCCTATTGAAAACTGAGGGCCACACTGCTGTTATTTTCCTTTCATAACTCTTCCTCTCCGGGGCCTCGGGTGCTTGCTGAGCTTTCCCAAGTACCTTTTTGGGGGACTTCCAGCCAAGATGGAGGCGTAGGTAGGTACACCGTGCCTCCTCACACAACCAAGTACCTCTTTTTGTCCTTTTTAATTATTTGTGTCTCACTATGCATAAGGTGTTATTACTGTGCCTAACTTTTTTTCCCTTGGTTTGTTTGCTCATTGTGAATTTATTTCCATGCGGCAGCCTGGGCTCGCCCCGGGCAGCAGTTGCCGCACACTCCCTGCTCTGCGGGCAGCCACAGGAGCAACTCTAACTAGAGATGCTGTGTGGCAGTGAGAGAACAGAGTTCTCCCATGTCTCAGATATCCCTTAGCCCAAAAGGAACCTCAGATCCCAGACTTAGCCAAAAATCACTACTGAAACCCAGCTCTGTGTACTTTAAACAATAGATACCTCATTTCCCCCCAAAGCAAATTCAGTAGTTATTGCCTTCTCTACTTCACAGGTATGGGAACTGAGACTACAGGATGTTAAAAACGTGTCTAAGGTCTTCCCGGCTAACAAACATGTAAACACTGACATCTTTCTAACACCCAGTCCCACACCCCCTCCATCACAGGGCACCAAGTGTCACCCAGGCCTCTTGGGGCTCTCTTTTTGATGTGTAAAACCTGCAAACATTGTCACGGTAAAAAAAAAATATTAAAATTTTAAAAGCATCATACCAAAAAACCCAACCCTACTTGTATAGGATGTTTTTTTTTAATATGGCAAATTAGTAGGTCACAAATTTAATTCATGCTTAAACTATAAAAAGACTAAGAGCTAAAACACCAAAATATTAGTGGTTTTCTTTTGGCAGATTACTAACAATGTTTATTTGTTTCTTATACTTTATCTTTAAATTTTCTGTAATAAAAAGAATTCTTTTAAAATGTATTACTTGAATTCCGGCCAAGATGGAGGCGTAGGTGCACACACTGTGCCTCCTCCCACAACCAAAAGAGGAATAACAACAATTTAAAAAGCAAAATAAACAACCAGAATGGACAGAGAATTGAACTGAGTGGAAGTCCAACAGCCAAGGAGTTAGAGAGGGCACGTTCATCCAGACCAGTAAGCAGGGGGAACAGCAGGCGCGACAAGATGACAGTTTGCCCAGAGAGACTCACGGTGGGTGCGCCTGACCAAAAAGCAGCCCCAAAACCAGCCGGTGCACCCGGAAAAGCCCACGGGAAACAGCGGGGCTGAGACTAGTGGGCTGAGCGGTCCCTCACTTGAGCGTGCAGATAAACCAGAAGGAGCTGGGGAGTGGAGCAGAA
The DNA here is from genome assembly GCA_004026765.1 of Micronycteris hirsuta. Lineage (NCBI taxonomy): Eukaryota > Metazoa > Chordata > Mammalia > Chiroptera > Phyllostomidae > Micronycteris > Micronycteris hirsuta. The sequence goes on from PVJI01000386.1 coordinate 201,108, forward strand.
AACACCTGTGGGGGTTGAGGTGGCAGCAAGAGCAAATCCCAGCCACATAGGAGAGTGCATTGGGAGAAAGTGACTGCAAGCCAGGAAGAGCAGAGCAAGCACCATTGTATCCTCACAGGCCACGCCCTCTCAGATAGCATCAAAACACAGTCAGCGGAGGTTACCCGCCCTGGTGAACATTTAAGGCTCCGCCCCTTAAAGTAACAGGTGCGCTGAGAAAAAAAAAATGGCCCAAATGAAAGAACAGAACAAAGCTCCAGAAAAATTACAACTAAGGGATGAAGAGATAGCCAACCTATCAGATGCATAGTTCAAAACACTGGTGATCCGGATGCTCACAAAATTAGAAGAAAGTTGGACACAAATAGATAAACAAATGAAGGATACGCTAAAGAAAATGAGGGGAAATGTGCAGGGAACCAATAAGGAAGAGAAGGAAACTGGGACTCAAATCAATGATGTGGACCAGAAGGAAGAAACAAGAATTCAAAAATATGAGGAGAGGCTTAGGAACCTCTGTGACATCTGTAAACGTCCCAACATCTGGGTCATAGGGATGCCAGAAGGAGAAGAGGAAGACCAAGGGATTGAACATTTATTTGAACAAATAATGAGAGAGAACTTCCCCAATCTGGCAAAGGAAATAGACTTCCAGGAAGTCCAGAAAGCTCAGAGAGTCCCAAAGAAGTTGGATCCAAGGAGGAACATACCAAGACACATCATAATGACATTACCCAAGATTAAAAATAAGGAGAGCATCTTAGAAGCAGCAAGAGAAAAGGAGACAGTTACCTACAAAGGAGTTCCCATCAGACTATCAGCTGATTTCTCAAAAGAAACCTTGCAGGAAAGAAGGGTCTGGAAAGAAGTATTCAAAATCATGAAAGGCAAAGACCTATATCCAAGATTATTATATCCAGCAGAGCTATCATTTAGAATGGAAAGGCATATAAAGTGCTTCCCCATAAGGTCAAGTTCAAGGAGTTCATCATCACCCAGACTTTATTATGAAATATTAAAGGGATTTATATAAGGCATGGAGGGATATCAACAGGGAAGCAGGAGGGGGAGAGAGGAGGAAAAAGTACAGAGAATAAGTAGCATAAATGGTAGGTAGAAAACAGACAGGGAGAGGTTAAGAATAGTATAGGAAATGTAGAAGCCAAAGAACTTATGTGTATGACCCATGGACAAAAACTAAAGGGAGGGAAATGAGGGATGGGTGGGATGGAGGGGAATAAAAGGGGGAAAATGGGACAACTGTAATAGCATAATCAATAAAATATATTTTTTAAAAAATAAATAAAATGTATTATTTATTAAAGTGCAAGAAATGTCACTGTTTAAATGCAAATGGTATAATGGAATGGATTTTCCAGAGTGACTGGACATTTGTCATGTTTTCAGGTTCAGTTGACAATTATCTTTGGCTTAGCGTGTCAGTGAGTATTTTCATGTCCAAGGGAGTCTCTTATATGCACAATGAATCCTTTAAAACTGTCTAAATAGGCAATCTGTAACTGTAGTAAATATAAGACTGAATTTTTCTTATGCCTCCAAATTTGACTTGTAATTCTTGTTAGTCAATCGATGAATTAAATAACTTTTATTAAAAATAAGTATAATCACTTTTATTTATTCTCCTATTAATTTTTAACTAATAAGTGTAATATATTAGGTGATCTTGTATCATTAGCACCAAAACATAAAACTTATTTCATTGAATTCCCTGAAATATTTCAACTTGCACATGCAAATTTACTATTTTTTTCTAAGATACGTCACATTCCTAATAAGCCCAGCTTATTAACTAAAGCACTCTTTACAAGTTCTTAAGTAGCTTTAAAAAATATAACAAATTCAATTTACAATTTTATTAGGCACCGAAACACTGTTTATAAGCTTTATTAAGTAAATTTTCTAATGCATATCAAATTTAAGTCACTAGTATCAATCAGAAATTTCTAATGAAAAGAATAAAGCAGCCCTGGCCAGGTAGCTTGGTTGGTTAGAGTATTGTCCATCTATCCCAAGGTTGTGGGTTCAATCCCTGGTTAGGGCACATATAACAATCAACCAATGAAGGCATAAATAAGTGGAAGAACAAATTGATGTTTCTCGCTCTCTCAAAAATCAATAAATAAAAATTAAAAAAAAATAAAAAGCCCTAGCCAGGTGGGTCCATTGGTTAGAGCATTTTCCTGTATACCAGAAATGTTGCAGGTCAGAGCACCTATGGGAGGGAACCAATAGATATTTCTCACATCAATGTCTGTCTGTCTGTTTCTCTTTCTCCCCCCCTTTCTCTGTGTCTCCTTCTCTCCCTCTCTCTTGCATCCTCCCTCTCTGAAATCAATAAACATCTTTGGGTAAGGTTAAAAAAATCAGAAAGAAAGAAATGTAAATCATGATTGTGATTTGAAATATATTCCACATAAACTGACTACTGCAATATTAATATTTTTATAGACTTATTTCATTATCTTTATACATTGGGGTCAAAAGTAGGTTTACACTTGTTCATATGGAAAATAATACAGTAATTAATAAATACTAATACAAGAATGAAATCTGTATTTTGCTTATTCATGACTATAAACCTACTTTTGCTCCACCCTGTACTTCTTTCTACAATTTTCTGGGTTTGCAAGGTCATGTACCCAACTAAAGAGTGAAAATTGTTCTTTCCAACACTGCCAGGTTCCTTGAGTAGAGACTCAAAATGAAAATACAGCTACAGATCTGGGAATTTGGTCTGAATTTGGAGACTAGAGTGTGAGATCAGGTCTGTGTTTCTTTTCCAATCCAGTAGGGCTTGCCATATCAACAGGGGACCCCAAAACATGCTTTCAGCCGTCGTGTGCTTTTATGCCACCTATAACACATTCCCTGATTTATTTCACCTTTATGCATTTTTTCGACTTTTTATTGACTAATTTAGACAAATGGAACTCTGCACCACCCACATGGAACCCAGCAATTTGCCTTCAAATTAGAGTTAATTGAATTTTGTACCCTCTTCATGGTTACAGAACTCTTTTTATATAATACTCATTATCTGTCTCCTTGACAACTGTTTGATAGTCATTCTATTAACAGTGTAATAGGTTACTTATAGATTATGTAGATATATGCAAAATGTTTATAAATTGCTTTAGATCTGCACTTCAGCACAGGAAAACACTGTTTCCATGTTAATTTATCAAAATTATATTTAGGTCACAGTTTAGGGGCAGCTAGTTCATCCAGCCACCAACCCCTGAGGCTAGCCATAGCCCACCCAAATTAATCACCTAATAACAATCTTGCACATAGGCATGAAGTATTATTCATAATCATGTAGGATCCTGCAAACCCACTGTGGCACACCTAATTAACCTCATTTTTATCATTGTTTTAAGAAAGTCTAAGCTGTCTAAGTTAGATGTATAATAGAAATTATAATCATCCACCAAATTAGCATAACAATATTCAATTTACCATTGCCTGGTATGATCATTGAGGTTGTTTTCAACTTTTAATATTATAAATAAAATCACTGAACATTTATTTGATCATGAACAAAGTTTTATTGTACTGTTGTATTATTTCTTTGGGGAAAATAACTCCCTGTAATATTACTCAAGGAGCAGATGGACTTAGTTTTGAATACTTCTAGGTATTGCCTTTAATTCTTTACACAAAGCTTGTTTGATTACAACTGTGTCAGTATTGTACTTATTTGGGGTTTTTGGATGTTCTTTAACATAGAAAAATTCATAGACTTTGAATGACACTAAAATGTTACTCTGATTACTGGGACAATAGATTTCCTTTTTTTTTTTAAGATTTTATTTATTTATTTTAGAGAGAGGGGAAGGGAGGGAGACAGAGAGGGAGAGAAACATCAATGTGTGGTTGCCTCTCACATGGTCCTCACTGGGGACCCGGCCCACAACCCAGGCATGTGCCCTGACTGGGAATTGAACTGGGACCCTCTGGTTCCCAGCCTGCGCTCAATCCACTGACCTACACCAGCCAGGAATAGATTTCTTATAATATTTGTTTGCAATCTCTGGCTGTCATATAAATGGGAAAGAGGAATGCACATGCAATTTTTAACAAAATGGTAAAGTCCAAGCATTGACTAGCATGATATTATAAAACTCATGGAAGATGCAGGTACAGGGAAATCCACGCCCATTCATTCCTGCCTCTTCCTCACAGACCTGCCTTTGATGCTCACGAGAAAGATTAGGGACATGGCAGGAAACCAGTGGAAGTCTCACCTGTGATGTGGGTATGAAGGAGAGGAGCAGTCCCCACCGTAGAGAGGATGGGAAGCCCTGCTAAGTCTCCTCTCTCCTGTGGACAAAAGCTTTCGGCTAAAAGGATCAGAAAATCTTAAGCCAGATAAATAATAAATCAGTAAATCACAACAAAACCAAAAACACCCACTAGAAATTTTATTTTCTGATTTCTAAAAACCAGAGCTAAAGAGAAAATCTTGAAGGCAGCGGGAGCAAAAAGACACATTACATACTGTCTTAGTCAATCTGGGCTGCCTTAACAGAATACCATGGTCTGAGCAGCTTAAACAACATTTCTTTTTCAAAGTTCTGGTGAGATCCTGCTTCCTAGTTTGTAGGTGGCTGTCGTCTTGTGTCCTCATGTGGTGGAGAACAGAGACATCGAGGGCAAATTCTCATGTCTCTTCATACAAGGGCACTAATCCCATTCATGAGGACTCCTTACTCATGACTTTATTATCTCTCAAAGGCCCCCACCTCTTAATATCATTACAATATCATTTCAACACACAAAGTTTGGAGGAACACAAACATTCAGTTTGTAACCCATACAGAGGAAAAGAGATGAGAATCACAGCACACTTCTCATCATCCCGTTGGCTTCTGTGTAACCCAAGGAGTTGAATGACATCTTTAAGATATCGAAAGCAAACATCAACCTAGTTTCTATAACCCAGGAAAAAAATATCTTTCAAGAATGAAGGATAAATAAATATTTTTAAGAGCATTTACTACCAGCAGACCTGCATTAGAGAAAATGTTAAAGTTCTTCAGGCAAAAACAAGTATGAGACATTATACTTAAAAATTATGTACATAATCAGCCCTGGCTGGTGTAGCACAGTGGATTGAGCACGGGCTGGAAACCAGGCGGTCCTGGTTCGATTTCCAGTCAGGGCACATGCCTGGGTTGCGGGCCAGGTCCCCATGGGGGCTGTGTGAGAGGCAACCATACATTGCTCTTTCTCTCCCTCTCTTTCTCCCTTCCTTCCTCTCTCTCTAAAAATAAATAAAAATAAAATCTAAAAAAAAAAAAATTATGTACATAATCCCACAAATTTTTAATTAGGTAGACATTAAAAATTATAAAACATTACAAATTTCATGACGATAGGAGATATTTCTAAATCTATAAATATTATACTATTTTAATTAAGCGTTGATCTTAATCTATTCAGGATGCTCTATAACAAAATATGCCACACTGCATAGCTTATAAACAACAGAAATTTATTACTCACAGTTCTAGAGGCTGGGAAGTTCAAGGTCATGATGCCCGCATGTCAAGTTTTGGTGGTCCTCTTCCTCATTCATAGCCAGCAGCTTCTGACCCTGTCCTTACATGGGAGAAGGGGCTGGGGAGTTCTGTGGGGTCTCCCTCTTAAGAATACTAAACCATTTATGAGGACTCCACCCTCCTGACCTACTCAGCTCCCAAAGGCCCCATCTCTTAATACCATCCCACTGGGCCTTAGGATTTGAACAAATGAATTTGGGGGCCGGGGTGGGTTGGTATGGGGGACACAAATATTCAGACCATGGCAGTGCCTAACACATATTAACTTACTTTTAAAGTATTTTTTTGCCTGTATATCTTTAATAACCTCTTGGTATAATAATGATTTCAACATATCAATTTTATAAAAAGAATAGGAATATGGCTTGGTATTCCCTTATTCTGCCTAATCAATTTTTAAAATTATTATTGACAATTAGATGCATAAAACATGAGACTTTGCTCACAGACATAAATGCTATTTGTAGTATTGTTACAGATTTGTGACCGACAAAGAAATACTATTTTGTGTGATTTCTATCAAAAGAGTGAACAAATTATAATTATATTTGCTGAGTTATGAAGTATATCCCTGATAAGTGAGAACTTCCATTTTGACCAGATGTTTATGAAAACCTTTGCTGACAATTTTCCACAGACCAGCTTTCACCTCCATTAATTTCAGCTTTGTTTCTCTTCTGCCACCTCCATCTTCCGGCGCCAGTGCTCCGGGCACATCATTCCGCTGCTAGTCCTACATTTTTGGGACAAGATTTCAGGTGAGTTGACTTCATTGTGTGGGTGTGGCTCTTAACTCAGAGATGGCTAGCTGTTACTTAACTATATGCAGAAGTGACTGTCAACCTCATAGATATATAATCCATTAAAACATACCAAATTGGGCCCTGGCTGGTGTGGCTCAGTGGATTGAGCGCAGGCTGGGAACCAAGCGGTCCCGGTTCGATTCCCAGTCAGGGCACATGCCTGGGTTGCGGGCCGGGTCCCCGTGAGGGCCATGTGAGAGGCAACCATACACTGCTGTTTCTCTCCCTCTCTTCCCCTCTCTCTAAAAATAAATAAAAATAAAAAAAAAATCTTAAAAAAAAAAGACTTTACTTATAAAAAAAAAACAACAACAAAAAAAACATACCAAATTGGCCCCCAATTCAACTTCCTTTTAGCTGGTCCCCCAAAACTGCCCACAAAGACTCCAAAAATACCCAACACAATGGGAAGTGTAAAGGAAGAAAGTCTGAATGGAAAGACCGCTATTCTTACCAGTAAGAAAATAACTTCTATACATTTATACCATTGAATTATTTTGAGCAATTGAATGTCAATAGTTATTTCAATAATAATTCATCCCTCAAAGATAATTCTATGGTGGAAGTAGAAGGGAAACATGAGTTCAAAGAGCATAGAAACAGAGTAAAATTTAGGACTATTTAAGAAAAACTTGTTCATGTATTTTAAATAATAACAATGATATCAAACCTAAATGGTATTTGAGTTATCTTTTTTACTTTTGCAAGTACTATAAAAGTTTCAACTTGAAAATGCCATAGTTAAAGTATACTAAAAATTGTATCCTTTGACTCTTTAAACTTCTCGTGGAACTTTTAGCTATTAATTTCAAAATGTTCAAGGGGGGCCCTGGCTGGTGTAGCTCAGTGAATTGAGCGCGGGCTGGGAACCAGAGGGTCCCGGTTCGATTCCCAGTCGGGGCACATGCCTGGGTTGCCCGCCAGGTCCCCAGTGAGGACCATGTGAGAGGCAACCATACATTGCTGTTTCTCTCCCTCTCTGTTCCCTCCCTTCCCCTCTCTCTAAAAATAAATAAATAAAAATCTTAAAAAAAAAATGTTCAAGGGGGTATATGGTTTTTCAAATTTACGTTAGGCAGTATATGAACAGAAATGTTTAGGGCCCATGCCCTACGTTCTCTAAGCTTTTTGCTGCTACAAGACAATCCATCAGTCACCTGGACACCTGGATGACAGTGGTTCCCCGTGTAAATCTCATGGAGCCATGAGCTGACATGTCCCACTCTTTTTTTTTTAATATATTTTACTGATTATGGTATTACAGTTATCCCATTTTTCCCCCTTTCTTCCCCTCCACCGCCACCCCCCCCATTCCCTGCCCTTTAGTTTTTGTCCATAGGGCATACACATCAGTTCTTTGTCTTCTACTTTTCCTATACTAGTCTTAACCTCCCCCTGTCTGTTTTCTACCTACCCTTTATGCTGTCCCACTCTTTATTAGTGGGATTACATTGTAGTGGGATAGAATTATCCTCCTGTTGACACAAACTTCAGAATTTCCTTTATTATGCCAATCAACATTGCTATGGGATGGGTACCTCCTAAAGTACAAAGTAGGACATTTGTTCATCCTGACACACAGGTATGATCTGCAACATATCACAATCCCATTTTCTATTGGATATCCTAAAGTGCAGAGTCAAGTTTAGCCCTGAATTGAAATTAGTTTCTCTTAGACTAGGTTCCCTAGCACCTAATTATTCCTTGGCCACCTCAGTTGTTGCTTACATCAAACCTATTTTACTTAATAATTTTATGGTTTTATTATACATATGTGTGAGAGGATCGCTTTCTTTTTTTGACCTTTAACTGACCCACTTGTTAAACAAGTAATACGTGTACCAGCTTGGATAAATTTAGTTTTATTAAGCTAATCATCAAACTGAAACACATAGAACTGAAATATGCAGGTTAGATGGTGGTATTATTGACAACTAGAGACAACCATAAGAATACCAAATTAATAGTGCAGTTATTAAATAGTCAGAAACTAACATGACTAAAATTATTACATTCTCCTATTCTGACTGATAATCCTACTAATTATTTCTGTTTTGGAATATAGGAATTAGAATCCTACACATGGGAAAAATCATAGATGTTATTAAAAAGGAAACTGTACCTACCTAAACATATATTATGGATGAAAAATATTAACAATAATAATTGGCCAAAATTATAGTTAGCAGCCCAGTCTTAGTAAATGTACAAAAGAAATCATCTTGGAAGTAGCTACATTATAACACAGCAAATGGTATTCAGCTCTGAAATATTTTGCAGAGCTACTTAGTGTAATTAAATATAACCAATCTTATCTTTTTAAAACATTACAGAGGCTCTTTCAATTTAAGAAATGAGTGCATTTATGATAAGCCTTCTGTAAAGTAATATTTCATATAATAAATTGATTCATATTCATTTAGATATGTATTTGTGAGAGAAAAAGAATCCACTCGGTGGACTCCATGGAAAGTTCAATATAGGAGGAAATTCAGTCAAGGGGCTCTTCCTGTGGCATGCCAATGCTGATTCCATGTAGACATCACAGTCCATGTCTTAGATTACTCGAGAACTTCAATAAAGTTTTACTGATCCTTTAAAACCACAACAGTAACAAAAACAGTAACAAAACACCGCTTTAGCTACTCTTGTATACCAACATTATGGCAAAGTATAGGTCAAAATCTTACATTTTCTTATAGAAGATTCAATTTCATTGATATCTTAGGTCTCTCAGGCCGATATATCAGCTGCTTTAGGCAGGTCAAGGCGTTTCCTGACCTGCTGTAGGGAGAGTCTCTCCTCAGGAATCATGTGATGCTTATGCAGAGGTCCTTCTCCAAACATGTAACTATTCCATCTGCTCTTTCGACCTTGACAAAACAAAACAAAAAAAAAACACCATGAACATTTTTACACCATCCTCATTCCCTTGCAAAAATCATTTAAAATGTAAATCGCAAGGAAAGTTCCCCATACCTTATTTTAGAGTCCTACCTCTTTAAGTCTTTCTCCTGTAATTTAAATGTGGACCGTGCCTCTACTACCACAATGTGGTGCCTTATTTTATCCATCTATTGCTGGAAAAGTGTTTTCATAATCAAATTTCATACTTCAAAGTCTGTCTCTTAATTGTGTTAGATAGTTCCATGGAAGCTTATTTCAAAACAGTCTGCCACCTCCAATTAACCCAGGATATGATTACAGATACGAGGGCCAAAGAATGAAAAAAACTTAGTTGATGTTTTGTTGTTTTGTCCTCCTTCATATAAATTCTTAATGATTAAGAAGTTTAATGAGATTTTTTTTAACTTTCTGTCCTGTCAAGAAAAGAAAAAGGGAAGCCTTTCTTCATAGTAGTTGAGTCTGATCCCTTCATTCACTTCCGGTCTAGCCAGCACGTGAAGCCTTTGCAAGTAGGACACACTGGGCGGGGCGGGGAAGGGGAAGTGGTCACTGAGTTAAGCTCCAAGCACTACTGTACTGAATGTTTAACTTTCCTTTCTGGGAGTTTTCACACAGAATTTTTAAAATGACAAATGCTCGATGGCTTTAAAAGCTCAGGTTGTTATCTGTTGAAACAAACAACATGAACCAGAGATAATAGGCTCTTGATTGATTTTATGAATGGAGAAAGACATGCAGATGGATTGTGGCACCTACTATTAAATATAATCAAAGAAGACGAGGATATGGACATTTTTTTTCATTATTTTTTCACCTGCTGTCTAAATGCTGACAGGTGCTATTTTGATAGGTCTTTTTTGTTATTTTTCTGTCTGTGTACTATTCTTACACTTTTATGTTCTTAAGAAACAAAAATTCACAATTTTAAACAAAATGTCAAAAGATAAACTGAGGCATATTAAATTCTTAAGAGTTTATTTGAGCAAAGTCCATTTGAAATATCCTTTGTGATAAATAGGCAATAGTGAGTGAAGAGTTTACCTGAGTTCCGTGGGCCATTATAGGAAATGACTGAAGCTAAGGATGGGGTGATGGAATCCTCTGAGTCACAGCCAGTGTGAAGAGCAGATGCCCAGGTGACAACCTGGACTTGTGTTTGGCATCTGAAGAAGGGGTACAGAGCAGTCTTGTGGGACTTAACCCAATAAACACATGAAAAGATGTTCAATATCATTCATCATAAGGGAAATCAAAACCACAGTGAGATACCACCTCACATGTGTTAGGTTGGCTAAAATAAAAAAGAAAACAAGGGTTGGCAAGGATGTAAAAACATTGGCACCCTCATCATACACCACACTGTTGGTGGGAATTTAAGATGGGACAGTTACTTTAGGAAATAGTCTGACGGTTAGTAAAACAATTAAACATAGAGTTACCCCATAAACTAACAATTTCACTCTTGGACATATACATACCCAAGAGAAACAAAACATATGATCACATAAAAACTTATACACAAATGTTAGTAGCAGCATTATTCACAACAGCCAAAAGGTAGAAACACCCTAATGCCTATCAAGTGATGAATGGATAAACAAAACATGGCATATCCACACAGTGGAATATTATTCAGATAAGTATCTTCATAAAAAGAAATCAAGTTCTGAGTCATGCTATAACATAGAGTGAACCTTGAAAACATGTGAAGTGGAAGAAGCCAGTCACGAACGATCGAATGCAGTTTGATTCCATTTACATGAAGTGTCTACAGTAGGCAAATCTACAGAGACAGAAAGTAGGTCCGTGGTTGGCTGGCACTGGAGAGCCTGGTGAACTGGGTTTACACAGTGATGGGTAAAGGGCACGGGACTTTTTTTTTTTTCTGAAGTGAGAAAATGTTCTAAAATGGATTCTGGTGATGGTTGTACAACTCCGTGAATATATTATTAAAAATTGAATTATATACTTTCAGTGGGTAAATTGAATGGTTATATCTCAATAAAGCTGTTACTGAAAGAAAAGAGAGTGGAGAAAGACTCCAGCCCTTAGGAGACTGATGGTTGAGGATAGCTGTTGGGGTAAATGTGGTAGGAAGTAGCCAAAGATGATAAAGTCACTGTGTCCAGTGGTGAGAAATTGATTAAAACTAGATTGTGTGCATATGCAGGAGTTTCAAGCCTACAGAGCAGAACTGTTCAGCCCAGAGTCTGAAGGTCAGGGAGAGTGAACAGGCTGGAAAACGTGCACAAAGACGCTAAAAGTCAAGACGTTGACCTTGTCAACATACGACCTTTCCTGGGGTTCGTCATTGCTTCTCTGATCATTCCTTCATGGTCTGCTTTCTCTTACCATCCTCTTCCATTGTCCATCCTTCAAATGTCTGTGTCCTCAGGGGCTCCACACGCCAACCCTCTATTATTCTTGCTTCCATGCCCTTTCTGCTGAGCTCGCCCTATCTCATGTTCCAAATGTCATGTTGTATTATGCTCGGTCCAAAATACTTGACCCCAACTCAGACCTTCCCTGAGCATCAGCCAAAGTTTTTCAGCTGCCTACTAGTCATTTCTACCTGATAGTCCCACACATGGCCTTACTCAAATGCCCAAAATTGCCCCTTCTCCATCCAACTGATCATCCTCTCCTCCTGCTGGTGCAAAATAGAAAGAGTCAGCTCAATTTTGCACACAGTAGAATAGTGATTTCATAGGGCCCGATGAAATGACATGGTTTATAGATACAAAACGGGAAAGTGAAAGAGGCTCTCATGAATTATCCCTCTGATCAAGTCACACCCTTTGTTGACAAATTTCAATAATTCTTTAATGAAAACCCCAATTATATATGTTGTTACTCATAATTCAAACATATGAGGAATTGTGATATATAAACCTGGACCTCAACGAGCTTATGGTTTAGCAAGGGAGGCTCACAAGTAAACAAGAAATTTTCATGCAATATGAAAATGTAGATAAATATAAAGCATGAGATGCTGTGCCAGCACATAGGGCACCTTACCCAATAATTGGGCGGTGGGGGATCAGGGGTGGAGTGAGGCTTTCCCGAGGCCAGAAGAACTCCTGCAACAGATAGATGAGTAGAAGTGCAGTGGAGGGAAGAATGTCCCAGGCATGAGCTTGGCCTCACCATGGGCTCCTTCAGTGAGGTTAGATGCAGAGAAATGAGGCTTCCAGAGGGAATCTGGTGAATATAGATAGAGAAGTTTCAGTGAATAAAGTAGGAACGGGATTCAACAGAAATGAAGAGGCAGACACAAAAGTGGATAGAAAAATTTACCAATAAGCATGGCAGTGAGGAAGGAGGAAAGACAGGGCAAGAGGTAGAAGCGGGTGTGTGATAGAGGGAGTGGTTGGGTTGTCGTGTGTGTGTTTCTAAGACAAGTGAGACTCAAGCTTAAATGCTGAAGGGAAGAAGCCAGCGTCAGAGGGGTTGGGGGAAGAGCCGTGGAGCAAGATGCCTGATGTGGGAAGGGCTGAGTTGAGCACGGTGAAGGCTTTATTAGCATCATTCTCTGGGGTTCCAAGGAAGAAGCAAAGATGGGTGTGGCGCATAGGGTAGCAGGAATGGATGGGTTTCATTTTCAAAGTCAGGCAGGGAACGAATAGGAGGGTAGGTGGTTTGTGGAGTATGACAAATGTCTGAAGTAGCCATCATGATTAAAAAGGGATTGAGTCGGAAGGACTGAGTGAACAGCAAACAGAGGGATATTTTCCATGAATCTGGGGACCAACTAAACTAGGAGTAAATAAGTTTTAAAAAATCTGTAAAGACAGGATATTGGGATTTGAGAATGAAAGTGTGCTACGTTGTGATTTCAGGTGCAGTTCAAGCCTCCTCATGGTAAGATCTTGAGCTCAGTGGGACTGAGTGACTAATCGGGAAGATGACGTGAAGGTGTGAGAAACAGGGAAGTCAATGAACTAAGAAGCCAAAGAGTTGAATGGAGCATCCACGCGTGCACTGAGTTCTGGTGGATGGCGATTCTCAGGGAGGAGAAGCTGTGAACAGAGAGCGAAAGTCTTCAGGGAACGAAAGGGGGGAAAGTGTTACAAAGGTGATGGTAGGGGAAGAAGATGCTACAACTGGATAACGTGACCCTTAAAGATGCAAAATTTCTACAAAAGATTGGAAGAATGATCCAGAACTTATGTCCCTACTTCCATGGTCTGTTCTCCACATAGCAGTGAGTTAATTTTTTTTCCAGTGTATTTCTGGTGATGCTGTTCTTCTACTCTAAGCTTCCCTTGGTTTCCCACCTCCTGCTGAGTAACTCCAGTATCTTCACCATGACCTGCACTATCTGGCCTGCCTGCTTTTCCTCTCTGACTTTGTCTCTTGCTACTTCACTACTTACCCATCCTGCTCCAGCCACACGGGCTTCTTTGCTATCCCCGAATGTGATAAAACTCGTCCCCACCTCAGGGCCTTTGCATTTGCTCTTTGCAATGCCTGGAAAGTTCTTCCCCCAGTGGCCTGACCCCACTATCTCCTTCAGATCTCTGCGTAATGTCACCTTTTCAGCACGGCCTCCGATCTCCTGTGCCCACTCCTGCCGCAAGTTCCCATTCTACACTCCTGCTGCATGTTCCTCCATAGCACCCATCACCATTAGCTGTACGTACAGTTACTCTTTCACTCCCTAACAGCCCTGTCCCAAGGGTAGCAGCTTGGAGAAGGCAGCATTTTTTGCCATTCTACTCACTGCTCCATCCCATAGCAGGCATTAATAAATTTTTTTTAATGAAGGCAGTGGTAGTGGGTTGTGGGGAAAACCTTGACCCTACCTGTGTGAGGTATGTGAGAGGGGAAAGGTGCAGAGGGAAGAGCGTGAGCATGCTGGGATGGTTACCGTGCAGGGGCGTCCCCGTGGCAACTCTGGGAAGGGCTGCTGGAGCAGTGGGCACAGGTCATTGAGAAGAAGCCTGGAGCAGAATGGGGATACAAAGACAGTGGGACTGGATGATTGGAGGAACTTTCCTTTCTGGAAGTCTCTAAAGACAATGACAAGGATGGGAGGTGTGGTGATGTTTGCTGCCTTTAGAGTCTCCAAAAGACAGAACCAATAGCCCCTGGATTGCTTATACAAAGGGATCTGCAGGAGAGAGGACAGCAATCCCTGGGGGACGGGAGGAACACAGATTTGTCAGAAAGGGGCGCCCAGCCTGTGATGGACATGTTCCCCAAGGCTCCCTGGCAGGCGGGGCGGGTGGAGGTTAGATGTTGGTCAGTGTCAGGGCTTTGCACCAAGAGTTTTCCACACAGCAGCCCTGAGGGGTGATGGGTTGGTGCTGAGTTAACATCAGGTCTGTCAGGCTTCGTGTTCACTGCCCCCACCTCAAAGGTGCACTTCCAGCTTTTTTTTTTTTTTTTTTTTCACCTCCACAACTGTGCTCACAGTGTTCTTTCTGTCTGGAACGCCCTTCCTGTCCCCTAGAGCTATTCACATTTTGTGGCGTCCTTTAGGATCCTGCTCAGACACTATCTCCCTGACAAAGCTTTCTTTTATAGCTCCAGCCTGGAGGATCGCTCCTTGCCTGGAACTCCTATAGCCCTGTGACGTCTCTCTCTTCAAGGATTACATTAAACTCCTATTTATACCTTCTGGGTTGTACACGTTTGTGGGAGGAAAATGGGGAGTCCTGTGGAAAGTAACTTCACAGGGTGATTTGATCATAAATTCCTAACTGGGCAGGTCATTGTGGGTAGTCACACCCTAGGCCTGTAACTTTTAGTAAAAGGTTAATCTTTGCCTTGAGAAAGTTCTGTCCATTGTTTCTCTGCATCTAGATTAACACACCTTTAAAATAAACCTAACCCCCTCAAAAGAGCACATAATCTTGTTAACTGTCTAGTAATCCAATCCTTGCTCTTCACAACGTGCCCTCCCCTGACCCCGTTATCTTCCTTCTGTTCCGCCCTTAATTTCAAATGTGTAAAAGAAGCTGCAAAACTGTCATTATCCGGAGCATTTGGAATCTTGCTTCCTGTCATATGTCCTCAGTTTGGCTCAAATTCATTCTTATAAAAATCTCTATACGTTGGGTGTTTCTTCCATCAACTACTTTGTGCCTGTGTGTGTGACAGAGAGGGAGGGAGAGAGAGAGTGCTTTTCTGTCTTTCTAGGTTCCCTGTAGGCTTCCTGAATGCAGGGGCAGGTTCTGTTGTGTTTGGAGCCCCCGTATTACCTGACATAGATCAACCTGAAATGGGAAAGCTGGCGTTCTTGCTGCCTGTCACCCCCAAACCCAATAAGCAGGGACAGGGATTGAATCTTTATGGGCACTTTATTCAGATGGCCAGTGATCTGAGAAGCTGGGATTTTAACCCTAACAAACCGTCTTAAATTCCATTTTAAACCAACCCTTTTTATAAGGAGAAGAAAAGGGTAGGTAAGGGGCTTGGAATTCAGGGGGAAAGTTAATCAGATCAAAAGCTGCAGCATGTTTTCATCTGTGCCCTGGGCAGTGGGCTCAGTCTCACCCTGGAGCACAGTGGCTCGCATACCATCCAGATGGCTTGAGTCCTCCTGGGGCACAAAGGTGGAACCGCTTAGGGTCTCCTGGACTCAGGGTGGGACATACCTTCGGTTCCTGAAACAATAGCTTTTTACATGCATTGATTACTAAGCTCATTAGGTATTTCCTGAAACTAAAATTTTTCCCTCAACATTTGAGTCCCTCATCACGTTCACAGAGAAGGTGTTCAAATCACATCAACTGATACACTTTAATCTATTAATCATTAATATTCCACGCTGCCACCCAGTGATAGTTCTGTTTACCTTCGAATGAGTATTAACATAAAGAGAGTACTATGATATTTTTTTCTTACTATAAACGTGTTGTGTACTCTCCCTTTTTCATTCACAGATGCTTCCAAGAGCTGATGCTGTTGGGTTCTCTGCGGAGCAATTCGATCTTAATTTTTCAACAGAGACCAGAAAGCTTGGTAGATAAAAGAACAGCTCCTACAATCGGATGTCCTGGTTTGACTATGAGCTCTGCCTCTTGCTAGGAAGGTAAATCTGAGCAAGTTACTTACTTACCTTTTCCATACTTCATTTTCTTTATCTGCAAAATGGGGATCATAATAACGTGCTCCTAATTGGGGTAGGGATTAAATGGATCACACCTTGTGACATCCTTAGGTCAGCCTTTGGTGCAGCCTCAGTACTTGCTGGCTGTTACTTCTGGGCTACTAGAAATTTCTAAATGTGAAGTCTGAGATTCTCACGCTTCTTTCCATCCTGCTTTCACCACTAAGGAACACAGAGCATATGGCGAATCTTGAGTGTCTGGTCTCCACCTCGGGAGACCTGGCTTCAGCCTAAAATCCGCCCCTCAGTTCCTGTGTCATTTATGCTCAACCTCTTCAGGGCGCTGTATAGATCAGGCAGCAGACATCTGTGAAAGTGCTTTGTAAACAGCATGTTTGCTTTACCCAAAGCAAGACCTGCAATTGAGGACAGGAAATAAATTTAATTGGTTCTGTTTTGCAGATCTTACCCTCAGAAAATTCCCCTTGGGAAAAGAGTAACTCTCTGTCTCATTTTGACTGGATTACCCTGAGTATTTTATGTACCCTTTATTTTGCTTTTCTTTTTTTTTAAAACTACTAGTACTGTGGGAAGTCTTCTGGAGCCCAGGATACGTTTCCTTTTCTCCTTTGTAAATCTGGTTGGTCACTAAACAAACAAACATAGTCATTCACATCTTTTTGGTTTAAAATCTATAGCTGTGCTTTCACAAAGAAGCTCTGTAGGGTATGGTAATGCGATTAGAAGGGTAACTGGCTGGCAAGTGGGAATACCCAAACCAGGCAACGCCTCCTACAGGGTTCCTTGGAGAAATGTGTCAGAGGCAGGTTAGGAGCAAGCCCTCTGGGCCCTGGCTGGTGTGGCTCAGTGGACTGAGTGCTAGCGTGTGAACCAGAAGGTCCCCTGTTCAATTCCTGGTCACGTGCCAGACGGAGCCACGTGAGAAGCAACCACACATTGATGTTTCTTTCTGTCTCTTTCTCCCTCCTTCCCCCTCTCTCAAGAAAGAAATAAATAAAATCTCTTGGGAAAAAAAAAAGGAGCAAGGCATCTGGCTTGAGTTGCCTGGGTTCGAGTCTCAGCTCTACTGTTTATTTTCTGGTCCACCTTGCAAATTATTAAAATGAGCATGCCTCTGATACCACATCTGTAAAATGGGAACAACTATAATACCTGCCTTATAGGGTTACTGGGGGGTTAAACGAGTTGATATATGTAAAGTGTTTATATACAGCATAGTGAGTGCTAACTTAAGTATTTATTCTTAACGTATGCACAGAGTCAATGCCAGCAAAGACATGTCTTCAGTACTAGATAAGGCTTTCCAAATGCCAGTGCACCTCTGGGAAGCTGTGCTGGATGAGGCAGAAGACTGATTTTGTATAGACTGTAGGATTAGAAGTAATTCAGGCCTAACAGGTTTCTCTTCCTCTCTCCGCTTTTCTGTACAGCCATGGCCAAGGCCAGGAGAGGTGGATCCAGAGCACACCAATTCTATAGAAAAGATAGAGCCCTAGTGTCAGTTGGGCCTGGTCACCTTGGCCATTCCCAAATATGATTATTTGCCCCCTGACTTGTTCTGCTCAGCTGATAGAGAAGGGGGAGGGGAAGGAGGAAAGGGAAAGGAAGGAGGAAAGAGAGAAGTAGTTAGAGAGACTGGGCTTCTCTCTGGAGTGGGAGCCAACCGCAGGCCCCATCTTTCCTCTTCCACCTTTCAGGAAGAAATGTGCTAGCCAGAGGGAGGCGGCTGGACCTTCTGCCAAGTTTATCTTGTCATCTCAAGTTTGAACTGTCCTATCTCATGAGTCAAATGCAAGGAAGAGAATCCAAGGAATGAAAAGTCAGTGAGAATCAAGTGCACTGGGCCTTCCCCCTAGAAATAGCAGGTCTCTTGCTCCTTCTTACCTCTCTAACCTCCTAAAAGAAAATGCATTCCCAGAGCCCAAAGAAGGGGATCTCGACTGCACAACACCAGCGGGGAAAGCCAGTTACATTGCAGTCTAGATTAGCACTTAAAAAAAAAAAAGATTTTATGTATTTATTTTTAGAGAGAGGGGAAAGGAGGGAGAAAAAGAGGGAGAGAAACAAAGACGTGAAAAAGTTCAATCAGTTGCTTCTCACAGGCCCCCAACCAGGGACCCCGCCCACAACCCAGGCACCTGCCCTGACTGGAAACCAAACCAGTGACTTTTTCCGTCCGTAGGTCAGTACTCAATCCACTGAGCCACTCCAGCCAGGGCAGCACTTCTTAAACTTTGCTATATCTCAAATGACCCAGTGATCTTGTGAAAATACAAGGGTAAGCCTGGGATTCTGCATCTCCAGTAAGTTCCCAGGTGATGCTGTCGCTGCTGGCTGAGGACCACACGTAGAGTAACGAGTCTTCTATCTAGATGAATGGTGATCTAGAGTTGGGTAATGCACAGGAACTCCTGCTAAGTTACTACCCTGCAGATAATGGGGCCCATCTGTGTATATCTGAACTTGAGCAGCCTGCTTTGGGCTGACAGAATGATAAGAAATGCCCTAGTCTTTGATTCTGACCCCAGACTTTGAAAGAGTAAAGAGGGGACAAGGAGGACAAAGGAGTTTATCTTGGCCAATCAGGTCTGTGAGTGATTTTTCTAGTCTGTTCACAAGCTAGTGGTCTGAAATAAGCTTCAATATTGCAGCTTGATGACATTTCGTGAACTCTTGGCTTGTGCCTTAAATTGGGGGATGTGGAATAAAGTCATTCATTATCTTCAGGTGACAGATGATAATTCCAAATGGCATTTTAAGTAAACTTTTCCTTATGACTACCCAAATCTTATCAGTCCTTCAATTTAGCTGTCATTAAGTACACAACTTCTATTACCAGTGCTTTACATACATAATTTTATTTAACTTTTCCCAAACAATATTTCATGATAGAGATCATTATCTGCATTTTACAGATGAAGGAATTGAGGCTCAGAGAGGTTAAGTAATTTTCCCAAGATTGCCCAGCTATGAAAACGCAGAGGCAAGCTAGGAACCCAGATGAATCTAATTTTACTACACTCTTTCTACTACCTCTATACTGTCCCATAGAGAAAAGAATAATTATTTAAAAATTAAGAATTATTCATTATTTAAAACAAATTCAAATCTTACATGTTTGTTATCAACTGACATCTTTGATGTAAGTTTTCGAAAAAGCTAATGAAGCTTAAGTTTCAAGGAATCCTCACTTCTAAAAGTTCCAACGGTCTCTAATTTTGTATTTGTTGTTCTTAAAAAGGGATCCCCAAATTTAAAAACTTCAGGCTCCACAACATCTGGATCTGCTTCTGTTGCTATCACATACACAAATCCTCTTCGACAACATTGCCAGTGAGTACTGGCAGTTCAGCCAGAGCTTGAACATTTCCAGTTAAGAGGTGCTCCCACCACCCCACGGGGTTTCTGTTGCATTTTGGGTAGTTCTAATTCTTCAGAAGTCCTTTTTATATTGTGCCAAAAATCTATCTCCTGACAACATTATTGACCTTGCTTAGCTCTCTGAAACTAGGTAAACTAAACCTAATCCTTCTCCATCTGATAGGTCTGAAAGTATCTGAAAATTGTTTTACTTAAGTTTCATTTACCAAGTCAACCTCAGTGCTTATAACCATTCCTGGCCCACCTTCCTTAGGGCTGTTGATGTTCTTCAAGAGCATTCCAGGTTTGCCTTGACTGACAGAGAATAAAGCAACCCCCTTGCTAAACTCGTTTATTGTAGACTTTGCGTTTCTCACTGTGGAAATTTCTCACTGCTTTTGTAGTCGACTCACTGTGGCAGCTTGCCCAATGATTGGTTGTGTCCATGCTGGTTTCCTAGCCCCGACATCACAGTCCTGGGAGATGCTTGCTATGTTTTTTGTGATGTTGTTCACAGCACATGGCCTGTCAGGAGCTGGCTTTGGCAGGACTTAGCAAGAAGGCTTTCTGACACATTTCAGATGCACGTACTGCTACGGGAAGACAGCACACTGCAGCTGTTCTTGCATATAATACCAGCACCCCTTGGCGGGTGTTACTCCTCTGTGATCACACTCTCAGTCCGGCTTTTCTCAAGCCACTCCTCACATTTGCAAAAAATCTGTATAGGAAGAGCTCATTGAACAGGCTGATTATTATTTTTTCTTTTTTTGTCACCTTTGCCATTTATGTATTCTTTCTACATGAATTCCTCTCAAACTTTTGCCTTCTGGATGCTTTTTTCCCTCTATCCCCTCTGTCCTGTCCAGAAGCTCATCGTCTTCTCTGGTAAGGTAGGGATCCAGAAGCACCCCAAGCTCATGCATCTTCCACAGAGCAGGTCGCACTCAGGCCATAAACCCCTTTGGAGAGAAGCCAAGTAGGGTACATTCCCTGCAAGTTCCTGCCTTTGGTTCTCCTTGTCCTTTCCCTCCCCCCACTTTTCTTCCACATTCCTTTATATGTACCAGAGATTCCCTCATATCTCCCTTACACCTTTTCCTTTTGTTGGACAAACTCCTCATTCAGTCTTTTCGATACCAAAGTTAGTTAACTTCAGACTTCTGATTATCTTGGAGATAAGTGGAGACTTTTTTCCCCTCCATTAAATTTTCATTAAATTGCTTTCTGTAAGCTTTATGGCAAATTGCTTTACAAAATTAAATACATATAGATGCTGACCCCAAAAGACCACTGATGACCTCAGAAGCTATTATTTACTCATGGAAAGCACCCTCCACTTGCTTAAATTGTTCACTATATTTTAGAACTAGGAGAGTAGTAAAATTGAAGATTTCATTTTCATGAAATATAATAAAAACAATGTGAACCAGAAAGGAAAGAAATCCAAATTAATTTTTAAGTGCCCACTTTGGAGATTGCCTCACATAATCTTGCTAATAACCTATGTGGTAGGAATTATGAAGACAATTTTACATACAGATGAGGAAACTCAGAGCAGTTAAGTGACCTGCCTGGGAGCTAAGATGGAAGCACTGGCTGTCCAGCTTCCAAAACAGCCACGGCTCATTCAACCTGACCTCACTCAGCTATTAGCCAAGCTGCACAAACTTTATTATTATTGATGTTCTTAATAAATTTGCATTTTCATAGCCCCCCAGCAATCTGGGTAGGCAGGAAGAGTGGCTTGACAAACCGGAAAACAATCCCGAACAATTTAAAACAAATGCTGGTTTTCACATTTCTCCCCTCTTCTTTCTACCATAGGTAGCTTTGCACTTTGAATTCACTCTCAGATGACCTGGCTGTTTGTTCCCCTGAGTCTTCCTTGGCTAATATACTCAGATGAAGGATTTGGTGTATCACAAACAAAGTAGCCTCAGAAAGTAATTGTTTCTGATGTTATTAGCAAGGACTGAAACGAAAATCTAACAACTAAAATCTTTGGCACTCACAGAAATTCTTAGACATCTAGTTTTAAGTTGATTTCTTTAGTTATGGGTGGTAGTGTGAACTTTTTAAACATCCAAGGGAAGCATTCGGACCATTTGGAACAATATATTTATAGATTTGGGGGTTTTAAATTAACATTCAATTTATTAAAATAACATTTTTTTTTCCCCCGCAAGCCTTCAAGTCCAACCTGCAAACCTTGCAAAAGTCTAGAAGTATTTGACTAAAATAAGAAAATTACAGAGCCCTGGCCAGGTAGCTCAGTTGGTTAGAGTGCCATCCCAATATGCCAAGGTTGAGGTTCCATTACCGGTCAGGGAATAAATGCATCAACCAATGAGTGTGTAAATAAGGAACAACAAATTGATGTTCCTCTCTCTTTTTCCCTTCCTCTTCCTAAAAAGCGTAAATAAAAATTTTTTTAAAAAGAAAATTACTTTTATTTGATCGTTGATTAATGCTATATTAATCGCAAAATAAACACAATTTTTTCTAAATAATCTCATATAGAAATTAATTTAAATTCATTATGTATTTCAAATCACAGTCTTAAATTTAATATAATTAATTCTTCCAAGCATGTTAAGTGCCTGACATAGCAAATTCACAGCCCTAACATGCAAGTAGCATTTACAAAATTGTTGTCACTCTTTGGAGCACGGAAGAGCTTTGCTTTCTCTGCAAAACTGGCACATTTCTCCTTTCTGATAAGGAGAGCTCTACAACCGACCATGTTTCTTTATTTGCTCTGGTAACTAGGAAGCTTAGAGTCAAAATTAAAGCTCAGATAAAACGTATCTGTTGACACTATTGATGGTTGTCTTTGTTTTCTCTTTTTTGTTGGCCTTGATTTTTTCATTTCAACTTATTATTTATTATTATTTAAGTATGTTATCACATAGACTCAGATCCTTGTGAAAAGAAAAATGTTATCAAAGAAAAGAAGTAAAAGGTGAAGGGATTAAGAAGTGCTAATTGGCAGTCACAAAATAGCCTTGGGAATGTAAAGTGCAGCACAGAGAATAGAATCAATAATAGTGTAATCACTAAGTATAGTGCCAGGGGATCACTTTGTAAATTATATAAACATCTAACCACTATGCTGTACACCTAAAACTAATATAAAATACTATGGAATGTCAACCGTAATTGAAAAAGAAAAAAAAGAAGGAAGTAACCTGAATATTATTATTAGTAGCTGCCCTCAGAATAGTTGAGAGAATCCATAACCATCATGAAAATCAATTCCTGCAGCTGCTGAAGAGAATAATGGCTTATAATATTTGGGCATTCCCTTAGGTATATGCACCTCTACACCCACCCCTGGTGAATTTAATAGTCTATGTTTCAATTCAAACCATTCCAGATATCTTGCAAAGTTGATAAAGAATAATTCCATTTTGCTGTGGCAGGGGAACTTTATTTTTATAGCTCATATACTGAAACTTTAAAATTCATTGACCCCATAAATATGAGTTGAATGTCTATGATGGTCCAGGCACTCTTCTGGGCGTTTGGGATTGTGTGTGTGAGGGACAGGGGAGGGGTGAGTGAGGGAGTGGCAGGTGGAGAGGTAACAACCCACTCCAACTCTAGTGGAGGAAACAGTTCTGCCTATATAATACAGAAGGTATCTTATCTCTGTATATAGACATATTTTAATGATCTATGAAAAGCAGTCATTTAGCTTGGTATCACCATTTCTGAAACAGGGCTTTAAAGTATATTATACAGAATATATGACAGAACACCAAAGACAATAGATTGGGGAAAACATATTAGCAATACATACGACGAGCAAAAGCTTAATATTATCCTATACATTCAGCTCCTAGAAATTGATAAGAGAAAGACAAACCTATAGGAAATTAAAGAGGCTAGGGCAGCAATGGGCGATTTACTGCCGTTGAAACCGTACATACATATCCACTAAGCAAATGCTAAGAGGCCCAACCCCTCTGGCAGTCAGGTAAATACACACTTCACTTATTAGATTTGCAATAATTTACAAGGCCAAAAATAGTCAGCACTGGTGAAATTATAGGGAAATATGCACTCTCTCATACCAGGTGAATATGTGAAATAAAAACTTTTTGAACAGTAACTGTACTGTATGTATTAAAATTTAAATATGCATACACTTTGTGAGAGCAATGCCATTGTTTGAGATCTTTCTACCAAGATAAAAATACTAACATAAAAGAATGTCTTTGCAAGTACAAGTACAAGGAAGTTTATTGCAAATTATTTATGGTAGAGTGAAAATAGTAAACAATTCAAATAGCCATCAATAGGGGTATTTTAATTGAATAAAACATATTCATACCCTGAGTAGGAAATTCTATGAAAATAGTGAATTTGATTCATATATTTTTTGTCCTGGAGGTATGGCCGTTGTATATTAAGGTTAAAAAATAAAAGCAGATTTTCATATATAAGTCTATATGTTCACGTGTGTATGTGAAACTTTACATTAGAAATCACATACATGCATTATATGTATAATTTGTGTAAGCCAGATAAAAAAGGATTTGCCAATCATTTATCATTGATGAATTCGGTGTTTGGAATAAAGGCATGTAGAAAGAGAGAGGGTATTTATTTATATACCTCTGTATCTGGCTTGCTGAAATTAATGTATCTTAGTAATAATAATGATAAAAATGACAGGTAACATTTAATGAGAGTTTACCACATGCCAGAGACTATCCTAAGAGGTTTTATTATCATTTGGTTCTTGACACAGCCCCAGGAGATGGTAATATTTTCATCCTCCCCATTTTATAGATGAAGGTATGAGACTCAATGGTTCAAGTCACTTGCCCAAGGATGCACTTCTAGTAACAAATCAAACAGAATTTACATACAAGTACATTGATTCCAGTGCTTATTCTGTTTAAACAAAAATTCAGTGCAGATTTCTTCTTTAATAAAAAAATATAATAAACTGAGCATATGGAATTGGCATGCTTTGGAATGTTACAATTGCACACCAGGAAACTTTGCTCTATATTTTTATGATGTTTAATCACTAATTTTATATACAGTATTAAGAAAATTAATTTATCTATGTCTCAACTTACTATATGAAATGTTGAATAGGTATTTATACTATGCCCCATTAATTGCCAATAACTGTTAATTATGTTCAAATGTGAATTGACAATAAATGTAAATGGGTTAAAATCATAAACTTAAAAACTGCGAATTAAATCTGAAGTTGTGTGTGAACAATCCATGAAAGAGCTAAGTGTGTATGCCATCGACTCTTGCAGTCTGAGGGTCGATCTTTACCCATTATTTCATTGTGTCAGTTACAAATTTTCTTTGTAACTTATTTTTCTTAAGACATGAGGGTCTTTTTTCTTTTAATCCTCACCTGAGGATAATGAGGATAAGTTTATTGATCTTAGAGAGAGAGGAAGGGAGAAAAAGAGAAACATGAAAGTGAGAGAAAAATTTTTTTAAGATTTTATTTATTTATTTATTTATTTTTAGAGCGAGAAAGAAAGAGAGGGAGAGAAACATCAATGTGTGAGAGATACATCCATTGTGGTTGCCTCTCACACCCCCGCAACTGGGTACCTGGCCCACAACCCAGGCATGTGCCCTGCCAGGGAATCAAACCAGAGACCTTTCCATTTACAGGCGGGCACTCAATCCACTGAGCCACTCCAGCCGGGGCACTTATTTGTAACCTTTAAAAGGCCTACACATGTGTAGTTGCTTCTATTTCCACATAAATGATCTACATCCAGGTCCCAGTTATATTACAATTAAGTTTTGAAAACTCTCTGCTTCCTGAAAACATTTATTGTCAGTATCTAAGGAATTTATTTTTTATTATAATTTTGACCACTACCAGGGCTTTAGTATTGTAGGAACTATACACTATACACTGAGCCTGTGTTGAATTCCTGGTTGTCTACACTCTCAGTGAATGCACTCTGGAGCAGAGGAGGATGTTAAACTTTGACCTTTCACTGGTTTGTGGTCTCTCTGAATCTTTTGCTTTCTGCTTCCCAAAGATAAAATGAAGCAGTTTAACAATGATTACAACCAGTAGCTTTATGATGGAGACTTAAAATTGGTCCCTTTCATATTCAAAATTTAAGTCACCTGTCATATCTTGGCCCCAGTTTCTTCTCCTGTAATTTTAAGTATTCTCTGGAGCTGCTTCTATTATATTCATCCATAAGCATACTTATTAAAGTCTTACTAAATGTGTCCTCAGCATTGTGGGGGATTAAAAGCCTTGGTCTTTGCCTTCAAAGGCTTGCACTGGGGGTGGGAGTGGTGGCTTCAGTATAATCATGTAACTCCATCGAATGAATGGTCAACTGAGACATACCAGGCCCCAGAGTGGTGACCACGAGACCTTCAATACCTGATAGACACCTGTGAGAAATTCCAGCAGAATTTTTCCAAATGTAGACTGAAAGTTGACTTATCTATGCAGAGCTATCTATGCACAAGAAGTCTACCTAGATCCAAGACTTGTTCTGTTGTATAGTTAGAAATATGAACTTTCTACTTCGCAAAGGTGGCAGGAGATTTATAAAATGCCATAGGACACTGTTTATTTCCCAAAGTCTGGGTTGCTACTAGAATTTTCTTTTAAAAGGTGGGATGGAGGGGAGAGTAGGGAGACTAATAATTTTTTCTTGACGATTTGTTTCAGTCAACACAGTTGGTTGATATTCAACTAATGCATATTGATATGGCTCTAAAAGCTGTTACCCCTGAATGATTAACTAGTGTCTGAGTCTTCCCTTCCAGCCCCGTCCCCATAGCCAACACTGTTTTCCCACTCCCTGGAGTTCTCCACCCGTCAACTCCTAGAGAATCGCATGGCAGAGGGCCTCTGGGACACCGTTAGAACAGGGGGCCCCAACTCCGGCCTACAGACTGGTACAGTTCTGAGCCTGTTAGGAACTGGGTCACACAGCAGGAGGTGAACTTGAATGTAATGACTTGGATCATCCCGAAGCCACTCCCTCTCTGTCCGTGGAAAAATTTTCTTCTGTGAAATTGGTCTCTGGGGCCAAAAAGGTTGGGAAATGCTGCTGAGAGCTTTGAGACAGTGTTTGATCTTAGTATATAGTGCTCAATGTCATTAAATATTTTGAATAGAAATGCTCACTTCTGCATATGTGTACACATTGGGTCATGATAAAAAATATATTTCTTCTTATGAATCATGAAACATCGAAAGCTACTGTTCTATGGGAAATATGAATGTAGGAAGAAATCTTTTTCAACGAACTGCTTCCTTTGGCAAGAAACCATCCTCACTGGCCCGAGGCTGAGAATTTTGCTGACTTTATATTTACACTTAATCCTATAGTTATGATACTGGCTTTTCCCTTACCATGGTGATATCAACTTCTTAAATTAACTATGTCAGAAATAAAAGTAAATTGGTTTAAAGAATAACATTACGTCAATCATGATATCTATGGTACATAAATTAGGAAGGTGGTATAAGAAAGATTGTAATTTTGGAGGTATCTCAGCTAGCTAGACCTTCTACTGTATAGATAAAACAATGGTGCCTGAGAAGTGATTAATTTTAAGTAATTAGTAACCTGCTGGAGATCTCATAGTTCAACCAGGATCAGAAGCTTTGGTCCACCATAAAAAGCAGGGCTTGTGAACTATTGAAGGGTAGCAGAATACGTCGCTTTGTCACACTGATTATTTGCAGCTGTAGGCACTTGGAAACCAGCAAATACAGTCTTTCTCTCAACTCTGCTTATCTGCCTAAAGACAACTCTGCCCAAAAGGAACTCAGTTGTCATAAATCCCCTCTCCTCAAGTTCAGTCGACCAGGGAAAACTGATTCTTATCACGGGAGAGGAGCCTCGGAGTCTATACCACATCCAGGCAGCTTAGTCTCAAACTATCATAACTCCCATCTATTTTGCTACAGGCCCATTTATCTTTTCTAAAAATTATTTCCCCCTCTAAGAGGCATACACCCCCTCTCCACTTTTCCTATTAAGATGATAACTAAACTTGAATTCTAAGCCCCCATGGGGTGTTATTTATTTTTCCCTGGTTACCTCACAGGTATACATGAGGAATATATGTTAATAAAATTCTAGCTCTTTTTTTTCCTTGTTACTCTTACTACAAGGGTATCAGCGAAAAAGAGTAGAGAAAAAATTATTTTTCTTCCCTTACACTATGTTTCACGAATACCAGTATTACATGTTAAATATGGGGCGCAGAATATTTAGGATACTTTGTAGATCCATACTGAATGGATAGGCATTCTTTTTTAAAATGTGATTCAGAGGTCTGTGACATTGCCCCTCTGAAAGAGGTTTTGTAAGGTAAGAAAACTACAGGGAGCCCTGGCTGGGTGACTCAGTTGGTTGAACATTGTCTGGTGCACCAAAAGTTTGCAGGTTCAATTCCCAGTGAGAGCACATGCCAAGCTTGCAGGTTTGATCCCTGATGGGGGCGCCTATGGGAGGCAACTGATAGATGTTTATGTCTCCCTGAAATCAATAAACATATCCTCGGAGGAGGGAGGGAAGGAGGGAAGAAGGAAGGAAACGATGGGGGATGCACCAATTCATAAGACACTGCAAAATGTCTTCCTTCCTTCATCATAGTGAATGGGGGGTGGGAGGAACGGACTGAGGATAGGCTGTAGTACTTTTGAGCTTTCTGTATTGTACATGGTGAGGAGAAAGCAGGTTTTTTAAGGATCTTAGGCCTATTTTTTAAGAAGGCATAGACAATACTGTGCACTTCTTTATTGGAATTGCTTTGTCGTGCTGCACGGCTGGCTTTGTCATCAGCGGATGTTGCAATTAGTTTAACAAGCAAAGGAAATGCCAGTCAAGCGCAGCACCTGGGACCTCCTCACCCTTGCAACATGTCAGGCCTCAGGCAGGAGACAAAACCACTCAACGCTGTGTGTGGAACCCAAGTGAAAAGGAAGTGGGTGGCAGTGAACCTGGGTGTGTAAGGACACCTGGCCCCCAAGGCCAGTGTTTACATTAGCCATTCACTTCCACCCCTGGTACACTTAACCCGGCGCTTATTACATCCCATGGCATTATCCTGACTTCAGGACTTTGGAGGAAAGCTGGGGTCTAGAGACTGCTCAAGTGCATGAGACAACACAAAGCTTCGTGTAGCCAGATGTAAATTCTGCCTGCTCAGAAGCTTAGGCTGAACGGTGACCGGTGCTGCCCCAGATGGAGTTGGGCTATTTTCACCTCCAGAATCTTGTGAGGCAGATAAGAAGTTCACCCCAACCACATGGGCCATTCGGCAACACACGATGCAACCTTAGAAAGAGGGTCACTGCTCTGCTCCAGCAGCCAACCAGAGACAATAAATAAAATGGAAGATCCTTCTCTGTGGGAAAGCAGGCCTCGGATTTAAAGCTGGGGGCCTCTAGGAGGCAGGTGAGCAAAGAAAGGAAAGGTGAAGGCGCTTCTCTAAGAAGCCGGGTTCATTCAAACCCGGAGGACAGCAAACCCCGCCTCCCCATGCTGCCGCCCGCTCAATCGCCGAGCGCTCCGGGTGTGAGCTCGCCCCGCGGGGAGCGGCTTGGAGCCGAGGAGGCGGTGGCAGGGGTGGTTTGGGCAGGCCCGCGTGGCGGATAGGCCCAGGCAAAAAACACCCATTCCCCCTCCTCCTCGCTCAGTTCAACTCCCACTCGGCCCCGGCCACGCCCTGCCGCCACCGCCCCCTCGGGCAGCTTTGCGCTTGGCAGCGCGGCCTCGGTCGGGGGCGGGAGGGAAGGCGGTGCCGAGGAGGGGCCGCCGCTGCCGCCAGAAACTACGAGGGCCGACAGACTTTGCGGCACAGCCCCGCCCCCTCTCTCCCACCACTCAGCGCGCGTCACTGAGGGGCTCAGCCAATGGAGACCAAGCCAGGTAAAAAGGGCGCCCGGGTCCGGATGCGCCTCAGGAAAGGCATGCTCCCTGCGTAGGGGCAGCGACCAGTTCATTCGGCACGCCAAGCCGTTGGTAGCCCGTGCGTGCCCTCATCCGCCCCTCTTACTTCCCTTAAGCGAAAGCCCTACTTTTTTCTTTGGTGGCAATTCCGAGGGATGCTGGAGCACGATTTTGAGGGGAGGGTGCAGGGGAATGAGTAGGGGGCGGGATATCCTGAGACAACAAGTTTGGCTGTAAGGAAGGCCTACCGACATTGCGCCTGAGCTAGAACGCCGAGAGAAAGAGCACCAGAGGAGCGAAGAGAGGAAAAGAAAAGCTGCAGAAAGAATAACCCCGAGGCAGGGGGTGGAGAGGAGGCGGCCCCAGCGCCCCGGCCCCCGGCAGGTCGGCGGCCAATCCGCTGGGGGAAGGGGTGGAGAGTCAGCGGCTCCGGCGGAGAGAGGCCGAGGGGGGTGGGGAGTAGGCCAGGCTCGCACCGCCCTGGCCCCGCCCCCGGCCCGCGCCGCCGCCCGCGCCGCGCGCCGCCGCTGTCAATCAAGGGCGAGTCAGCCGGGCTCGGGCGGAGAGAGGAGCTGCTACGCCACAGCCCAGCGGCGGCCATTCGCGGAAAAAGAGGCAGAGCCTGTGCCAGCTACAGCCTCCTCCGAGCCACCGCGGGCGGGCGGGACCGGCCTCTCCTCCCGCCTCGCCCCCACCCCCACCCACCTCTATCCCAGTGTCTCCGTCTGAGGGTTTGTCCTGTTAATGCGGGATGAGCGGTACGTATTCTCCACCCCCCTCGGTCTCCTTCACCGCCTCCCTCCCTCCCTCCTTCTCCAGACCCTGCTCGGTTCTCCCCCCTCCCCCGGGGCCGCTGAGATGCTTTAAGGGGAGGAGGAGAGGGCGGGAGGGAATCAGAGGGAGGGAAGGAGGGCTGCGTTTTGTTTTAATATCTGAGAGAGAACAACCTCCTTTTGGGTGTTGCTCTGGAGCCGATGGGTCGGGTTTCAAACCACGTTTTGTGATATCCCCCTCCTCCCTTCCCTCCTTCTCCCCCACCCCCTGCCGGTGTGCGTGGATCGCGGGTTCCTGGAGATTAATGTTCGCGGGGAGGGAGGGGAAGGGAGAGGGGGGAGACGAATAATAATAATCCTAATAACCTGTTGTCGTGTGTGTGTGGGGGGGGGTTTGTTGCAGATCAGAAGAAGGAGGAGGAGGAGGAGGCGGCGGCGGCAGCGATGGCTACAGAAGGAGGGAAAACCTCTGAGCCAGAGAATAACAATAAAAAACCCAAAACCTCAGGCTCCCAGGTAAAAGAAAACGTAAAAAAAAAATTCCTCACGAAACGTAAGGGGGAAGAGGGAGTTATGCCCTTTAAATGCCCAGAAGTGAAGAACAGAATAAAAATGTTAATCCACTCAAAGCATCTTTTTGACAGTGAGGAAATTAAATTGTAAATTTATAAAGATTTCACATGTTTGAGGGTAACGTTGGTTAAAATTACACCAGGAACTCAGACTGTTAGAAAACAGTGTGTATTTTTTTCCCAAGGGCATTTGGAGTTTAGGAAAATAACACTTTAAGAAAGTTTGTTAGAAATTTACTTTTATTTAAACTTTATATTACAGGATCAGCTTCCTTATTCTGTATCTTAATTGTTTTTGTTAATATTCCTTTTTGATTTCTGCCACCTCCTAAGTTCTGAAATGTAGAGCTGTCAAAATAAATAAGCCCCTCCCAACTACTGGCCTCCACTAAATCCGCCCACTTTCTCCCCCCCCCCCCCTCTCCTTTACCATCCCGTTTTTGGGTAGGACTCTCAGCCCTCTCCTCTGGCTTTACTGGCAGCTACTTGCAGCAAAATAGGGACTCCTGGTGAAAATCAAGCAACTGGACAACAACAAATTATTATAGATCCAAGCCAAGGATTGGTGCAACTTCAAAATCAACCGCAACAGCTAGAACTGGTAACAACACAACTTGCTGGAAACGCTTGGCAACTCGTTGCCTCCACTCCTGCTCCAAAGGAAAATAACGTTTCTCAACCACCTTCTAGTTCATCTAGTTCTTCCAGCAGTAATAACGGGAGTACGTCTCCTACAAAAAGTAAATCAGGTAATTCTTCCACCCCTGGTCAATTTCAAGTCATACAAGTGCAAAATCCAAGTGGTAGTGTACAGTATCAAGTGATTCCACAACTTCAGACAGTGGAAGGCCAGCAAATTCAAATCAGTCCAACCAGTAGTTCATCTCTACAGGATTTGCAGGGTCAAATTCAGCTCATTTCTGCAGGTAATAATCAAGCTATCCTCACGGCTGCTAACAGGACAGCTTCTGGGAACATCCTTGCTCAAAACCTGGCAAATCAGACAGTTCCAGTCCAAATTAGACCTGGTGTTTCAATACCACTGCAATTACAGACCCTTCCTGGTACTCAGGCTCAAGTTGTAACAACACTACCAATTAACATTGGAGGCGTGACTTTAGCTTTGCCAGTGATAAACAACGTGGCTACAGGAGGAGGGACAGGACAGGTTGGCCAGCCTGCTACTACTACTGATAGTGGGACTTCAAATGGGAGTCAGTTAGTTTCCACACCCACCACCACCACTGCTTCTGCCAGTACTATGCCGGAATCTCCCTCCTCTTCTACCACCTGTACAACCACTTCTTCAACATCTCTGACCAGCAGCGACACGTTAGTGAGCTCAGCAGATACGGGACAGTATGCAAGCACATCAGCCAGTAATTCAGAACGCACTATTGAAGAATCTCAAACACCTGCTGCTACTGAATCTGAAGCCCAAAGCTCCAGTCAGCTTCAGACGAATGGAATACAGAATACACAGGATCAATCAAATTCTCTTCAGCAGGTGCAAATTGTGGGCCAGCCTATCTTACAACAGATCCAGATCCAACAGCCTCAGCAACAGATTATTCAGGCTATTCCACCACAGTCGTTTCAACTCCAGTCAGGGCAGACAATTCAGACCATCCAGCAGCAGCCTTTGCAGAATGTTCAACTTCAAGCAGTAAATCCGACTCAGGTGCTTATCAGGGCTCCAACTTTAACACCTTCAGGGCAAATCAGTTGGCAAACTGTACAGGTTCAAAATATTCAGAGTCTTTCCAATTTGCAAGTTCAGAATGCTGGGTTATCCCAGCAATTAACCATCACCCCAGTGTCTTCAAGTGGTGGCACAACTCTTGCTCAGATTGCTCCAGTGGCTGTTGCTGGTGCCCCAATAACTTTGAATACTGCCCAGCTTGCATCAGTGCCTAACCTTCAGACAGTGAGTGTTGCCAACCTGGGTGCTGCAGGCGTTCAAGTGCAAGGAGTTCCTGTTACAATCACTAGTGTTGCAGGTAAGTTACTACAATCTTTTCAAGGACCTTTTATACACTTTTTAATAATGATTAGTTACCGCTTTTCTTTGCCAGTTCTTAGATTTGATGTAGACCTCTCAAGTAAATAGATAATCATAAGGAATCTAAAATACATAGGAATGCTATACTATCATAATTCTGTAATCATCAGTTGACCTGTTCACATTTATACATTTTAGTATTAGGTTTTATGTGTTAAATTTGTTGGACAGTTTTATAAAATTCTTCCATGGAGCAGAACTTCCTGATTAGAATCATAATAGTCTTCTGTAATGTAGAGATCATATTTGAATACACGAGCTCTTCTGAAAGAACCCTAGTCAAAATGATGTTTGTACCTCCCTTGAGGGAAAGTAGGTCTAAATCTGAATGTACAGTTGTGAGCTGAAGTTTTAATTCTACTTTGTAATAAGTCTTTTTCTTAAATTGGTAGTTATTTCTCATGATTCAGCATTTTGTTGCCCTCGTTTTTGCTTTTTATTGTACAGCTTTGTTTTAAACTAAATATTGATGAAGTTGATGTAAGTTTACCTTGGAAGATGTTTGATTAACTTTTTTCTACTTTTTTGCTAAAACCAGGATTTGCTCAGGCTTTTGAGTTAATAGTCCTTTACTTATAAAATTATGTTTAAGTAAGTCTTATGGTAGTTATGTTATTTATAGGTGTTTTTAGTGCAGAGTTGGTGGAAAGAAATTAAAAATGAAGACAGTAAAATGTCACTAATTAGAATTAATTGCAGTAAGGTCATTTTAAAACACAGTTATAAAGCAGTTAATTGTTAGCATGTAAATAATACTTTGAAGTATGGAAAACTAGTTATAAATATTTTAATCTTTCTGGATCAGTCTTATTTTACTTACTACCTTTTGTTTTCTAGTAATTAAACACTTTTCATTAATTCTGGTTTGGTGAAAACCTAGTTGTCATTTTAGTGCCTTTGATATTTTCAGACTTCTTTAGTTAAATATTTATGTTTGATAATCTGAAGTGAATAAGCATATCACTTTTGAATGACCTTTCTTTAAACAAATTTCAGAAAAATTATACTAGGGTTCTTTTTTTACAGTTAATAAAAGTGGAAATTGCTGGATAGATGTCTCTGATTCAGGAGAACAGAGATCACGTTATTTAGATACCATTACCTCTAAACCAAAGCTATCCAGAATTTTCTGTGATGATCTGTTTACTCAGTATGTTAGCTACTAGCTATGTGTGGCTATTGAGCACTTAAAATGTGGCTAGTGCAACTGATGAGCAGAATTTTGAATTTTATTTACTTTTAACTTAAATAGCCACATGTGGCTAGTGGCTCCTGTGTTGAAAGCACAGTGATCTAGCCAAGTAGTGTTTTTCTGAGTGTGGTATTTTTTTCCCCTAAAACTGTTACAGCACATTATATATAAGTGCTTCTCTGGGTTACAGTCCTTAGCTTTCTTTGTTCCTGCTCTTTTTCTAAATATTGACAATAACTTAAGTATTTTAAAAAATGTCTGTTTTTGCTGGGTTGAATAATTTGCATTGTCAAAGCAAAAATTATTTCACTTATATTTTGGCTTCTCTATTAAGCATTAGTGAATTATTAAGATAATTGAGTAATTTATAATGGAGTTTAGATATAGTCAGTTTTGTTCTCTAATTAATGTCATTTACAACCCAGAGTTTTTCCCTTGCCCATTGTGAGGGTAAGTCAATGTTAAATGAGAGTATGATTTTCTGACTGCCTATCTGCGATTCACTTAAGTGATGCATCGTTAAAAGTGGGAGGATCTATCTTCTGGAACTATGATTTTGGAGGGGAGATGTGGTCACGGGATTTGCCTTTTAAACAGATTTCCAGATGATTCTAAATCTCACTGAAACTTGAGAATTAAGGGTTTAGTTATCAGCAGTGCACCAGAAGGCAAAATGTGGAAGTAGGTGGGTGTCAAGCGAGGTCCCATGTGCCTTGGAGAATGGATTTCAATGGCAAATATAGCTTATTATAGTTTATATTCCACAAACTCCTATTGACTGGCTGCGTGCTGAGCACTTCCAATAGTTGTATTTTGTCCACCATTTTGGGGAATAATTTTTTTTAAGAGTTTACATGATGGGGGCACTTAGATGTATGAGAAAATTAGAACTTAACAGTTTTTTTCCCCTGATACCAAGATCTTAAATTGTGTCAGTGTTGAAGAGCCTTTGTTCTAATAGAGATGCTCCATCATTTTAAGATGATAACCATGTTACTAACCCCAGAAATGTACCCTGATTTCTACTAGTCATTACAGTTAATGTGGGCCCAATTGTTTGTAGATTTCCTTACTTCCTAGCATAGTAAGGCTTGACAAATGTTTGCTGAATTAAGGTATTTTAATGGAGCTAATGAAATAGCTCTGATTTCATTCATTTCTCTTGGCTTTTGAGTTTTAAAGACATTAGGAGTGGGACACGAGGAGGGGAGAATGAGCAACAAGTGCCTATATATCCCTTTCATAAACGAGCCCTGGAAGTTCAGATCTTTTACTTTCTGTCCTTATTCACATTTTAGTACTTTTTGAGTATTTCATGTCTCTCTGTGGCCTTACCCCCCTGAGCGTGGTATTGTTTAGTTTGGTTTAACTTACAGGAAAAAATTTGCTGTGAATATTCATGACGACTGTTACTAGGGTTTGAACAAATGATTAGTAGTCAGCTTTGACAGAATGTAATGGTTAGCTCAAGAACAAAGGATGAAAAGTTTTCTATCATTCATCCTCAGTTACTCTTTAGGAGGTAGGGCAAGGGTCTGGATGATATGGGCACAAAAATAAAGAAAATTGTACAAGGTAAATTGAAGGACACTAGTTCTTAAAGATGGGGAGCTTCATACTTGATTTTATGAAATGAAACTATTAGTGACAATCTCCGAGGATCCTCTTTCCTTGATAATGTATTCAGCATAGTGTGTTTCTGTGGTTTGGGCTCAGCTTGAAATCCTGAATTCCAGGCTGAGCATCTAGCATTTAATTAGTTAGACTTGTAGTAGGAACTAAATACATGTACCCCCTACATATTATTGTTTGTTTCCTTGTTGGGATTCTGAGTTTGACTTTGACTAAAGGAAAAGCAGAAATCTTATTTTAAGAACAAAGCTATCAACCAGTCGAACTGTTGGTTTAAGAACATCGTTTGTTTTAACTAAGTGAGCAAAGTGAAAGGTATTTTGCTCAAAAAGAACTACCTGCTTTCACTATGTACTGTTAGCCAAAGAGCCCTGGATAAATCGAACTTGGGAGTTATATCTCCTTAAAGAATTTAGAATATGCAGGAACCATTGGTATTTAAATCTGTAATTGTACTGGCCAGCAGTTTGATTTATTTTTGGCCGTAATCATCATATATGGTAACAGATTATGCTTTTGTTTGATGGATGGACATTTCTTTAGCAATTTTAATGACTATTAACACTTTTGTGCTAATTCTCACAGAAAGGAAGTTCAGGGTCCAGCAGAAGTAATGACTGCCTGAGTGTGGTTGGCACGGTAATAATATGAGTGTAATAATTTACAGTTTTAATTTGAACACTTCACTTAAAATGTCATGGTGTGCTTGAGTGTGATATTGTCATGTTACAGAATTACACGCTTATGATTTTGTAATAAAAGATTTTGTAATAAAAAAGGGATGTTATTTGTGCCAGACCCTGTACTTAAGGATAAGATGTTGCTAGCCCTTCAAGAACTTGACTTTCTTACTTTCCTTTATTTTCTTAGGGATTTAAATGATGAGACCTGTGGATATAATAGAACCAGGAATGGGAAGGCCAGTTTTTCATTTATTACTAAAATGGGGACCAAAGAAACTAACTGACTTTTATATTTAATTTAAAAACCTAATTTGATCCTCCAGTAGAATCAACCTCTTATACCAAACATTTTTCCAGAGCTACTAAAAGTAGAAAGCTGACTTGAAGTCTAATACAGGTATGGTTTACCTTTGCCATATATATAGTCTATTAATTTGGATTTCCTTAGCAGGCACCTTAATATAACACATACACGTATGTTGTACAAGTGTACACACATGTGTATGTATATACACACATATATACACATATATCTGTTTGTATACCTATGCTACCATCTTTGGTTGTTATTCCTTTTTCAAAGAAGTCGGGTTTACTCCTTTAAACTTATTTTTCTAAAATCTTCTAATTCTGTTAATTATATATTGGAATTCATTATGAGGAACTTACATTGGGTTGGCCAAAAAGTTCCTTTGGTTTTCTTTTTTCTGTAATATTGCTCTAGTAGCGCATAGTTGTTTTTAACTTTATTTGAAAGAATTTTGTTAGATTGTATTGTGACATCTGTCATATCAGCATGCATATAAAAAACTTATCAAATTGGTGAATTTTTGTGGAACCATTTTAATATTGAAGATAGAAGAAAATACACAACATTTTCAGTATATTATGCTTTATTTCAAGAAAGGTAAAAACACAACTGAAATGCAAAAAAGATTTGTGCAGTGTATAGAGAAGGTACCGTGACTGATTGAATGTGTCAAAAGTGGTTTGTGAAGTTTTCGTGCTGGAGATTTCTCGCTGGACAATGCTCCACGGTCAGGTAGACAAGCTGAAGTTGATAGCAACCAGATCGAGACATTAATTGAGAACAGTCAATGTTATACCATGTGAGAGTTAGCCGACATACTCAAAATACCCAAATCAATAAAGTTATTGGTGAAAATAAAAAGTGTGTCTTTTATTTTATGGAAAAAACCAAATGGACTTTTGAGCCAACCCAGTATCAGAATACTCTGTACAAGTGATTTAGTATCTGAACTTTCTGAACTCCAGGTTGGCTTTACCCATTAGATGATATACAGCGTGACCTTTAAATTTGTTGATGTTGCCGAAACAGTATTGTTGCCTATTTTTAAGATTTTCATAGAAGATGAAAAAGTACTCAGTGTAGAGTCACATTAATTTTTTAAAAGGGCATCTTTGAGAGAGATTTCAGGTTAAAGAGATAAGCAGTGGTAAACAGTTTTAATCTGCCTTTCAAAGCCAAACCAGTGAATGTATAACAAGTAATACTTAAGGAATCCTACGGCAGAAGGCGTAAAAGCAAGTTGAAGAGAAAAAAGGAAGCTTGATAAAGAAGGACGCTAGGGGAAAGTTCCTATACATAGATTTTGTAGAAATGACAGATGTACAAAATGATAAATTTATTCTGAAAGGATCTTCGAGATTATTGCTCACTAGTTTTAGTATTTTGGTACTGCTGCTAAAGTCTATAAAGGAATTTTGTGTTTTTCCTGTTAAGTGAAAGCAGAAATATGGGCGAGAGATTCTGCAGTGCTAAGTGGAGTACTGTAGGGATGATGTAGTAAGGATTGACAGTAAAAGGGGAACCTGGCCTGACACCAGACCATACATATATATGTAGGCTCTTCTGTTCTGGTCTGGGTATGCGATGTAATTGGATGTGTGTAATGCTTGTATTTTGCTACCCAGAGAATGAGCAAATTGTGGCAAACGCAACCTGTTGAACCACAAATTGACTTATACAAGTATGTGGTGAGATAAAGGCTTAATGAAATTGTCGTTATGTAAGCTGACTTAAAGATAATTGACTGTTCCCCTCTCTGTGTCTACCCCCACCCTCCATTCCTTAGTGGTATTTTAGAAATGAAGAAACTGAAGCCCAGAAAGGTTGAATGACTTCCTGGTGCTTTGTGGCAAAGTGAGGGCTAGAACACTTACACCGTGTTTATGGTATTGTTATCCAAGTCTTTTGCTAGCAGATAAGTAAACGTATCTGAGATCTAGTGTAGGGATCAAAGAGGGAAAGTGTCCAACTTGAGTTTGTCATCTCCCAGATAGACTGCCTATTGATTTTCACCGGATATTCAGCCTTAGTATGTTGATTATGATATCGGTGAATAGTGCAACTTGGCAGCTTTCATTGTTATTGAATTTAAATGGGGGAACCCAAATGGTACTGTTTTGTTACTTCTTTTTTTTTTTTTTTAAGATTTTATTTATTTATTTTTTAGAGAGAGGAGAAGGGAGGGAGAAAGAGCAATGTATGGTTGCTTCTCACATGGCCCTCACTGGGGACCTGGCCTGCAACCCAGGCATGTGCCCCGACTGGGAATCGAACAGGGACCTTTTGGTTCCCAGCCCGCACTCAATCCACTGAGCTACACCAGCCGGGGCTTGTTTTGTTACTTCTTGAAGGACCAAATTCAGAACTAAAGAGATCAGCAAATTCTTTGTGTAGGTAAGAAATCTTAGGCTGTTGAGATACTGTATCTTTATCCAAACTATAATAAGAAATGAATTTTTAAAAAAACTTGTGGAAGAAGAAAATAAACATTGTTTACCTAGTAGGTGCTAAATGCTGGGCTAGGTATTTATATTAACTCATCAAAACCCACAATATCCTTGTAAGATTAGTATTATTGTGCTCATTTTACAGATAGTCTCACCGGCTTTAGTTTCTGTAGGCAAATCTGCCCCTCCAGTAAGTGGTAGAGCCAGGATTTAAAGTCATCTCTGATTCCAGGGCTTTTGTTCTGTGATGTAAGGGAAGAGGGTAGGTCCACAGATAAAGGCTATTTCCCACCCCTCTGTTTCTGATGCATGCTTAAATCCTTTAAGAGTGAGCAGTCTTGAAAACTTAAATACTGACTCTGCAGTTAAGGTTTCTTCTAGCCCTAACATTGCGTGGCACTGACAGACAATTACAACCAAATGTGGTTAAAAAAAAATTGTGGATAGAAACTAGTTGCCTGAAGACCTCTGTGTTAAACTCAGATTTTAAAATACTATATATGAAACATAGGAGACACATAGGATTAAGATCGAAAACAAAAGGCAGCTTGACATTTTAAGAATAATGTCAGGAAAGCAGAAACCCATAACAAAGCCAGGTTTTTAAAATTATTTTAAACAACTTGCTAAGGCTTTACATCAAAGCAAGAGACAATTACTGCTTGAGCAAAATGGTGTCATAAGAAGATGGAGAGAAGGTAGAGAGCTTCTCAATTCTGCTTCTGTTAATGAACAAGAAAAATGCAGTTCCAGCTGAAATGACTAGAGTTGTAACTCACTCAGAGATTTGTTGCTTTTTGGAAGTCAGGATGATCAGTATGAATGTTATCCTAAGGGTCAGAAGGAACTTCGAGCTTTAGTTTCAGGCCAGTATCAGTAATGTAAAAATTATGCATCATAGAAAAATTGAGCATGAATAAGCACCTCGCTTTCTAAAAACATCTCTAAACTGCAGACAAGTGAGTTTGATAACCATCCTTAGCAAAGTCCCTTAAATGAATTATTGAGTGGTTGTCCTTTGAGTATTAAAAAATATACATTCAGGGATCTTTGGGAGCTAATATGGGTTAATTAAGAAACTATGTTCATCTATTCTTTCTTTAGAGTTTCCAGATGAGTATATAAAAGAAATTACATCAACATGGTGTGTCTTGGTTTCAGTATTGATAATCATGATTTCTGTAAAGGCTTATACTTGGTTGCTCAATTATATGAAAAATGCTGATTGTCCAATTCAGCAGAGTCCTCTGTTATTGTGGCGTAGGATTCTATTCTTTTTTTTTTTTATTAATTATTGTTCAATTACAGTTGTCTGCATCCTCTCCCCTCCCAGGATTCTATTCTTGATATAGTCCTGTTTAACTTTTTTTTTTCCAAGTACTGGATTGAAGGATGCCATATTTTCCAAATTCAAAAATGAGACAAAGCTGGGAGATGTTGCTAATAAATATGATAGGAAATAGAATTGAGATTCTGAGTAACCCTAATAGACTAGAATGCTGGGCCAGAATTAGCAAGATAAATATAACAGTTAAGATCCTCTAAGAGTTTAGAGATGGTGGACATTGTATATGTACAAGATGAAAAACCTGGCTTGACAGCAGGGCATGTGAAGGATGATTTCGGATTTATTGAACTTAATGTGAACTAAGAGTAAAGTAAAGCTCTGGATTTTTGTGTTGGTCAGACCATTCCTGCAATATTGTGTACAGTACTAGGTGGCACATTTGAAATGGGACATTGATAAACTGGCAGGCATATCAAGAAGGATTCCCTGGATGAAGAGTGTGGAAAACATTTTATACTATCAATACTCGAGGAGTGATCAGTTTTATTGTTCAAATAAAATGAGAAAGTGTGACAGCTATCTTCAGATCTACAGAGGGGTGGGTTTTTGGTAACTGAAATACATGTACTTTTGTTTGGCTCAAAAAAGGAATGATGCATTTATTTGTGTATGTACGTGGACTAGAGCTGTACAATGATAGAATGATTTGGGTTGTGAAGCAGTAATCATCCTGCCATCAGCGGCTGGATGTCTGTCTATCAGAGACACAATGGAATGTAGAAGTTTTTTGTACTGTATAGAATGGTTGATCTAAAGTTTAAGGTTTTATGAATATTTGAGTACTTGGTTCTGTTCTGGTTACTTCCATCCAGCATATGGTGAGAGTGCTCTATAAGTTTTAGTTAAACTTACGTGATTGAGTATTTAGGGATTTTTTTTTTTTGAGGGTTACATTTACCATTTTTCTTATTACAAAGTCAGTATAATTAAGATGAACTTTATAGGCCCTGACTGGTGTGGCTTGGTTGGACATCATTTTGCAAAATGAAAGGTTGCTGATTCGATTGTTGGTGAGGGAATGTGATGGGGTCGTGGGCCAGATCCCTGGTTGAGAGCATGTGAGAGGCAACCAATCAGTGTTTCTCTTTCTCTTTCTCCCTCCCTTCCCCTCTCTCTAAAAATAAATAATAAAATCTTTCTGAAAAAGGTGATTGTATTAATATATGTAGTACTTTTAATCACAAAATAATAGCCTGTTCTGTTCTTGATTATACTCTTAGATGCCATTTTTCTGAGTCATTAACACTTTTATTGAGTGACTACCAAAACATGAGTATTTTAAACATATACTTCAGTGTCTAATGTTAAATTTGTATTTAGGATATTTTATGTCAGTAGCTCTTTAACCATAGCTATGTTTCTGACACTGTTACTTTAATATGAACAATGTAATTATTTTTTCTTGAGTGGAATTGGAAAGTAGTTAGAAAATCTAGGATTCTAATGGATTACAGGCTCTGGGAAGCACTCGCAGCTTCAGATTTGTTAATTTACCCTGTGGAGTAAGCAAATCCAGTGTGCCTATCTTTTTGGCTCAGACTATCTAGCATATATGTGCTTCTAAAACAATATTTGGGACCTGAGACTCTCAAATAGAAAAAGTGATGATTCAAGTATTTGAAAGTTCTCCTTTCCTTATATATGGTAATAAAGTTAGGTGCAGGATGTGCTTGATCAGTGGTGTGGTTCAAGTAGTGGGTTTATTATTACAGCAGATGTGTATGGAGAGGGTTCTTAGAGAACAAGTATTTTGTGTTTTGTGCTGGTCAGTCAGATGTGGCCCCAAGACGAGACCCAGGAAAAAAACATCATACTCACTGGTCCTAGAGAGACAGAGTCACTGGATGCCCAGAGGGAGTCACATGTGAGGGAGCATTGTGGGAGGTGACTCAACCAGATGGTCGGGAACAGAGAAGATAATGAGAACCCATGGTCAAGTGCCTTTATTGGGGAGGTCAGGGTGGAGTACACAGAAAAGATGTTAGGGGATTTTACTGGTATGTATAAACGTTACTAGGTCACAATCAGGGGAAGCTAGGAAGGGAAACTCCTGGCAGGAGCCACCTCATACACCAGTGCACTTGACTGCCTGGGTGGGGTGCCCAGAGCCTGCTTGTGGGGGTGTTGAAGCAGTAGGGAAAAAATGCATTTTAAAATTTATAATACAACAGGACAGAGAATTAGAACTCTTACATTTTTGCTAAGTGTGCTGCTCCCAGTTAGCTGTTCCATCCTTGGCAAACATGGTATAATTGGAGATTTATTCTTTTTTTTTATTTGTAAATTAGTGGTATTAATTCCTTTCTTCTTTATCTCATAGAGTTGCAAAGATCAGATGAGATATTGTGTACGAAAAGGCTTTGAATGTTAAAAAGAAAACTACGTATGGAAGTTGGTAACCTAGTAAAGTCTCTACACAGCAACACCCACTGGAAGAATGTGAACCAGTAAAGCGGGAGAATGAGTAGTTTTAGGTATAGATACTAGCTCAAGTTAGATATCAGAGCTAAAAAAGAGAGTTGTATAAAATATCCGAAAGCTTTGCTGAAGTGCAGCCAAGGCTATGGGGAGAGGTGTGTATCTATAGGTAGAGAAGAAGCAGGGTGTTTCAGAGTAGTAAGAACTACTAAATGTCTGTTGTGTGCTCTGTCTGTGTAGGGGTCTAAATGTATTAATATAACCTGTCTTAAAAGAATGCTTATTTTCAGGATGTAAGGCTTCTATATGTGAAACAATTATATGGCAGCTGCAATTGCATATGAGAGTTTACAGTTAAGTACTGGATTTTGAGGTATAGAAAATGAGTATGCAAGCTCAGCGACAAGTGACTTCAGTGGATGGGAGTAAACAAGGCAGGAAGGCTTTCTGTGATGGAGATGGGACTTGAAACAGGCCTTCAAGATTGGGCTGGAAAGTGGACTTTTAAGATTTGAGGATAGAGAGGTGAAGAGAGAGGATATCTTGAGCCAAGTGGTCGAACAAACGTGGAATGAAAAGTATAAAGCCCTCACATGAAAGCTTATGTCTCAGAGAGGGAGTGTTACTCTCTTTTTCTGTGCTCCAGAGAGGCACAGTGGTCTCACAGTAGCTCAGGGTATGTCAAGAGAATGGCCTGCCATCCCTGTTTCAGCCAGAGAAGTCGTGTGTTTATTGGAGTGTTTCCTAATGTTTTAGTTGAAGAGATTCTGCCAAGATAATAAAAATAAGTTTGGAAAACATGAATCTAGTCAGTGGAAGCAATTGAATGGAAAGATTTGAGATGCAAATGATTTTAGAGTATTTCTGTATAGATAAAAGTATGGAAAAGTTATAAACCAGGAGCCCAGTGAAAAGAAGGTTATTGGGAGAAATTTAGTCATGAATTCAAAATGGCCTGTAAAATGGGTATGGCAGTGAAATTGCTTAATATGAAAAGCAGTTGTCAAACTTCTCTTCATATTAACCAGTATCGCCCCAATACATTAAATAAAAAGGAAGAAAAAACTTCTCTTTAGTACCCACAATGGTGACATGAAAGAAATGGTAAGGGATTAGGTAATACCAGGTTTGCGTGTACTTTTTCTCTGTTGTGTATTAAGCATGGTATGGCACTGAGAAACTGAAGATGAATGAGACAAGTTTGCTGCTCTCATGGAGTATATTATCTGTTGTGGCATTTCTTTGCTCCTAAGACATACTTTTCCCCTCCATTTTAACACCTTTGAAATTGAAATGTGCCTTACAATCATAGTCATGTCTCAGTTTAATAAACAAAATTTTTTTCTTTCTAATGGTCACTTGCATCTTAAACTCAATTGAATATGGT
Source organism: Micronycteris hirsuta (assembly GCA_004026765.1). Taxonomy (NCBI): domain Eukaryota; kingdom Metazoa; phylum Chordata; class Mammalia; order Chiroptera; family Phyllostomidae; genus Micronycteris; species Micronycteris hirsuta. The sequence goes on from PVJI01000386.1 coordinate 245,600, forward strand.
GACTATATAGTTACTTAAATTATAATGTGGCATTTGTTTTATAGAGGCTATAAATGAAGTGTTATAGAAGCCCAGAGAAAAGAAAAACTAGTTCTGCTTATAGAGTTCTGGAAGTGTTTTCATGGAGAGGGTGATAAGTGAGCTTGGCTATAAAGAATTACTAAATATTTGCCGGGTTGGAATGAGAAGGGTCATTTCTGGTTATGTTGGATTTTACATGCAGTTTGGAAATTCAGTTAGGGAGAACTTATAAACATTGAAAAATTCAGGCTTGGATCAAGGACTTTTGTATACATTAAGTTGAATTGAGAACCTTCAGTAGGCAGGGGCTGTGTCATATACATATATATATTCTTTTTTTCTCACACATTTGTGAACTTTGTTCACTATGTATCCTGTTGTTGAATGAGGGGGCAGGATACAGGTAGAGAACTTTGATTTCATAGGCGACTGAGATGGATGGATCCTTGCAAAGATTCAAGATGCGTACTTGAAAAGGAATGAGAGAGTTTATGATCATAAAAAGAAAAGTGATTAGGGAAGCGAAATAAAAGGAACTTACATCTGATTGTCTCTCATGTTTTGGTAGACATTTGCAGGTGAGAATCTTAGCAGTGACAGGAGTTTTGATAAGAGAAATTGAAGTTATTTAAAGTTTCCAGGTTGTTTTTATTCTTAATGTGGCCAGTCAGAGGTTCAGTACAGTTCTTTAAATAATGAGTCAAGTTACCATAGCTTTTTGTCCACAGAAGCGGAGCTGCTTTTGCACAGGAGTATAGGAACCAGATAGTGATCTGTGCTGTGGTAAGTGGGTACCGGTGCCTGGTGTGGGGTTCAGGGAGGGGGTGGAAAACTCTTGTTTGGTTGAGGTTGAGGGTGTCAAGGCCCGGGAGTTGCGGGAGAAGAGGGAAAAGGAAAAGACTAGATACATATGATGATGAGTACTAACTGGATTTATGTAAGAGAAATAATTATACTTAAAGTGGTTTGCAAATCCTGTGTGTTTTCCCATATATTTAAGGCTTCATATGAATCAACTTGAAATAACTAACTTTGGACAGATATTTGTAAATACTAAAAACTGTAATATGTAACGGAAGAAGTAATTTGATTTGTGATTTTATTAATATAGTTTTATAAAGTTAAAGTACATTGTATTCTAGAATTTTCCTCACTTTTCATCCTCATTAGTAGGATGTCATTACCTATAATTGATTTTAATAACAGGGCAGGTAAATGGTTTTAGTGACCTTGTGATAGATGTACATTTATTTCATGGACGGCAGATTGCATCCATTAAGTTTAGTCAGCATATGGGTACTCACCATCTGTATTGTGAGGGTTGTTGTGTTCCTTATAAAGTTGAATAACATGGACTTGAACTTCTACTTCCATAATGTTCTAAAAGGGAAAGAACTCATTTAATTTTCTTTCATGAATAAAATAAGAAAAGTATTTTTCTTTAACCCTTGTTTTATTTGGTTCACTACATGTTTATAGTATGCCAGATACTGTATGCAGCACTAGATAAATTAATGCATTTACTCTTCAGAACACCCTGTAGTTACCATTACCAGGTGCAAAAACTGAGGCCTAGAGTGGTAAAGGACTTGCTCAAGGCCACATAATCCAAACATATTCTGCTTGTAGAACCTGTACTTCAACCATTACCACTTACTGTCTTTCCGTATATACTGGGACTGGCAAAAGTAAGGCTTGAATGTGATTGGTAGGGTGATAATATGGGTATAGTAATTTGAACCTTTTACCCAAAATGTCATATGGTGTGCTTGAGTGTGATGTCATTATGTTACAGAATTACATGCTTATGATTTTTTAATAAAAGATTTTGTAATAAAAAGGCGTTATTTGTGCCAGACCTTGTACTTTGCATGTATGTTTTCTATGATCATTTATAGAATTAATTCATTGTTAATCTCTTATGTGTTAGACACTGTGCTTAAGCATTTCATGTATAGTAACTCATTTAATTTTTGCAATTCTATTAAAAAGGGTAACGATGGTGACTGCAGTTTATAAAACAGGAAACCAAGGCCATCAGAGGTTAGTATTTTGTCCTAGGTCATACAGTATGTTAGGCAGCTAGTTAAGTGAGAATACTTCAGGGCTGGTCCAGGTGAGCAGGACCATCACCTACCTTTACAGCTAAACAGTACTATTGTAAGTATCTTAGTAACTACTGTAGTATTGGGTTGGCCAGAAAGTTTCTATGGTTTTTTTCCCATAAGATGGCTCTAGTAGTGCTTAGTTGTCTTTAACTTCATTTGAAACAATTTTGTTAGTGTATTGTGACAGCTGTCATATCAGCGTGCATTTAAAAAAATCAAAATTGGTGAATTTTTGTGTAGCCACCTGAATATTGAAGATAGAAGAAATACACAATATTTTCAGCATATTATGCTTTATTACTTCAAAAAAGGTAAAAACACAATGGAAACACAAAGAAAGATTTGTGCAATGTATAGAGAAGGTGCTGTGACTGATCAAATGTGTCAAAAGTGGTTTGCAAAGTTCTTTGGTATTATTGACATTTTGGCCAAATAGTTCTTTGCTATGGGGCTGTCTGGTGCATTGGAAGATGTTTAGGAGCACCCCTGGCCTCTACCCACTAGAAACCGATAGTGGAAGATAGTTGACATACTCAAAGTACCCAAATCAATAAAGTTATTGGTGAAAATGAAAAATATGTCTTGTTTTACGGAAAAAACTAAATGGACTTTTTGGCCAACCGAGTATATCCAATAGGCTCTTATTCCTGCATCTTTAGCTGAACAGTCTTTTATTTCTAGGACAGTGATTTTCAACCTTTTTCATCTCATGGCAGACATAACTAATTACTAAAATTCTGTGGTACACCAAAAATATATATATATTGCCGATATGACAAAAAATTGGTGTAATTTTGATCGACTTACAAAAGTAAAAATGATAATAGTATTTAATCTACCCTTTTTACTCCAAAGTGACTTTAAAAAAAATTAGGTGCCTATACTTGTATATAAGGATTCTGGTACCAAGAATTAACCGATCACATGTGACGCCAGTAAGATACAACTCTGTTGTATGACCTATATATTTATGCTTCAAGACAGGGCATTTATAACAGACTGCTGTTGTTGTGTTGGCTGTTGTCAGTTTTTTACTTGACAGTCTAGGGAAGAAAGGTAGGTGCCCCTGACTAAATAATCAGGTATTGCATGTTTTAACAAATCTTACAGCGCACCAGTTGAAAATTGCTTCTCTAGGGCTTGGGTCATATATGCCACAGAGTTAAAATTAAAAAAGGTTTTCCCGGCTGGTGTAGCTCAGTGGATTGAGCGCGGGCTGGGAACCAGAGGGTCCCGGTTCGATTCCCAGTCGGGGCACATGCCTGGGTTGCAGGCCAGGTCCCCAATGAGGGCCATGTGAGAGGCAACCATACATTGCTCTTTCTCCCTCCCTTCTCTCTGAAAATAAATAAATAAAATCTTTAAAAAAAAAAAAAAGGTTTTATTACTTTGTCACAGTCCTGTGTTGCTTGGGAATTTGAAGCTAGTAAGAACATTTCCTTTACTAAGTATATGTTTATTATAAACAAATTTTGAATGAGTTTTTAAAAACAGATTCCATGAATATAAACCATAAAGAAGTCTTATATTTCATTTTCATTAACAAGCGTAAAATATTAATAATAACATTTAATGTATTACTATATATTAAGCAGTGTTAAGTGTAGTCAACATAGTAATATTTATGTACATTAATATATTAATTATGTTAATATGAAAGTAATAAAATTGTCAGATACACGAGGCCTATATTTCATGACATGCTCCTTGATCAGTAGGTGACATGTCAGTAGGTATGAATTTTATCTACTTTCTGAAGGGAAGGAATATCATTAAAAAATTACTTTAAGATAAACCAAAGAGCCCTGGCTGGGTAGCTCAGTTGGTTAGAGTGTCATCCTAATATGCCAAGGTTGCAGGTTCGATCTCTGGTCAGGGTACATACAGGAATCAAACAATGAATGCATAAATAAGTTGAACAGCAAATTAATGTTTCTCTTGCTCTCTCCCTCCTTCACTCCCTCCCCTTCCTCTTTCTCTAAAATCAATAAAATCTTTTATTAGAAGAAAAACCAAAGACCATAAAATTATATATAGAGAGTTTGTATTCTTCAGATAATCTTGCATGTCATTTTTATGTAACATTAACTTAGTTGACAGGGATGTTGTTACACATTTATATTTGCTGTCTAGTGAATAAATAATAAATAGCTGTCACTGTATATCAGACATTGTTCTAGGTGCTAGAGAAACAAAATGGATATGTTCTCTGCTCATGGGGCCTATATTTTGTTCTAGGTGAGTTTTATCTCAATCTTAGATTATTGTTATTTTTAGTAAGGTGAGAAAATTAAGTCTCTAAATAATTTGCCCAGTTTTACAGGATTAACAAATGGGGATATTGGGAAAAGAACCCAGTTTCTAGGAGGGCAGAGGAGGGAAAATTGGGATAACTGTAATAGCATAAGCAATAAAATATGTTTTTAAAAGGAACCCAGTTTCCGTTTGGCTTCACAATCTTTTTGAAAAAATATATTTTTAAGAGATTTTACTTATTTTTAGAGGGGGAAGAGAGGGAGAGAAACATCAGTGTGTGGTTGCCTCTCGTGCACCCCCTGCTGGAGACCTGGCCTGCAACTCAGGCATGTGCCCTGACTGGTGATGGAACCAGCAACCCTTTGGTTTGCAGGCCAGCACTCAGTCCACTGAGCCACACAAGCCTGGGCTGGCTTTACAACTCTTATATTTGATCATAAATCCTTGGAGCCAAAGGAATCAGTTTTCATAAAGTTTTAAAAGGCTTTTTTTCCTCATTCTTACAGTAACTACTGAAGAAAATTAAAGTCCAATTTATATTTTACAAGAGATTGATACAGCAGAGTAAATTTATAGTATTTGAGAATAGAGTAAATTTAGTCAGTGTTTGCAAAAGACATGATTGAGTTTATTTTGTCTACTTGTAGGCTTCTGTGTATGTGTGCATTTATATATATCCTTTAACTCATTATATAAACATACTGAGTAGTAAAAATATTAAGGATATTCTATATCTGTGGACCTATTCATCACCTTTCTCGTTCTCTATCCTACCCTATAATTAAGGATATCAATCCATTTTGGTGTAATTCTAAAAAGTTAGCCCATTTCCTCACACTCTGACCCTTACCCCAAGTTACAAAAAAAATTTGATTGTTGAACTCAACGCAGACAGCTTTCAGTGCTTTAGAAAGGATTCTTTGGCTTCTCTCTGAACTGATGGTGATAACTTGTATAATTTTCCAACTGGAAGGCAAACATGTTTCATTCTATAAGCAGTTTGTGATGAGCAGAAGTAACTGACATATTTAGGAAAAAGCTCTGTGCTCTTTAGCTGTATAGGTTCTCTCTACTATTAAATAGTGTGTCACCTTTGGAGATCTTGGGATTTTCCTCTTGTTACAGTAACATATTTGTATGTATTTGTAAAATGAAATAGTTGAGATATTTTTGTTTGGTGTTAAAATTCTATAATTTTAAGCACAAAAATATACGCAAACCATATTGAGCTTAAATTTTTTATTTTATTGAGCTAAGAGGAAAACTCAGGTAAAAATATTTAACAGCATTTCTGGTTTTTAAATCAAATTGATTATTTTTTGGAGTAAAACTGAATGAGATTTGTCAGCATTTCAAAAAATACAAGGTTTTGTTTTTGTTTTGGCAGATCTTTGAAGCCAAATCTAATAATGAACTTAACGCTGTTGTCCTTTAAAGAAGGATGGTCATCTAGGTTTGGGTCTCATTAAGGATTTACAAACTTTGTTAGTAAATGATTTGCCACCTTGATTTCAACTAGGCACATGCCTAGCCTTCAGCAACAGCAAAGATGCTGGCCAGGGCCCTAAACCCTTGGGCATTCGGATTACCATCTGGGACCTCATCTGACTACTCAGAATGCCCTTGCCAGTGGATACAGACATTGAAGGTGCCTGGTTAGGGACCAGCTGCCCTTACAGTCTGGGAGTTTGCTTGCCGGGGCCAGAGCTTCTCTAGCCAACAAGCAGCGTGGAAAGCCATGTGAGAATAAGCACTGCCATGGTAACTTTGCAGAGAGCTCTCATTCAGTGTTTCGCCCGACCCTTCCAAAAGCTGCGACCAAAGGTTTTTACCGTGGGCCTGCTGCCTTCTTGTTCTCCAGCTTTACAGTAACCATCCCAACCTGCCTGTTCATTTTATTACCTTAGCATGTCCTGACAGACTCCTCTCGTCAGCCTGCCCAGGGATAATAGTGTGAAGTCTACAAATTTAAAAGTGGAAGAGTTAGGTGGATCTTTGTGTTTTGTTTCAAAGGAGAAAACTTTTTTATACTTGTTCTAGAATGTGAATAATATGACAGCTGATTTGTAGTCCAAAGAGGTCTCTTAAGAGCAATAGTAGTATCTTTATGGCAATGTTAGAATTTTCTGCTAGAGGTATTAAAGTGGACAGAACACCATTTTCAAACTCACAATTATTGGAACAAATGGAGTTTAATGTCAAACTCCATCTGTTACCTGGGGAAGAAAGTGTTCTTTAAATGGTGGATTGCACTGAGGTTAAGATGCACTAACAGAATGACTTCTGTGGGGAATTTTTAAAAATTAAATAATGATAAAACAGGAATTTTTCTTAACACAGGGATTTCAAAAGAACTTTTATTGTATTTATTTATCTATAGAGTAAAGGGAAGGGAGGGACAAAGAGAAGGAGAGAAACATCGATTTGTTGCCTCTTGTATATACCCTGACCGGGGACTTGAAGTTGGTCAGGCATGGGCCCTGACCTTTTGCTTTGCAGTACGATGCCCAGCCAACTAAGCCACACCAGTAAGGGCTCAAAATTATTTTTAATATAATATTTGCTTGGATTTGATTTGGTAGGTTAATTTAAATTTATAGAAACTCTTAAAGTATATATTTAATTACAATTACTGTAAAATAAAAGAGTTGTTTTGGAAATTATGTCTTAGAAAGGTTTTGTAAGATCTGCTCTGTCTACTATTATACATAAGTTGGAAAAGGGAAAAAAAAAACAAAACCAAAGACAATTGTGCCTTTAAATACCATTTATAAGTACTCCAGGAAAGAATTTGTTTCATTAGTTATTAAGAATCCTACGTGCTTTTCCATATGTTAGTTGTTCCAGTAAAGGCCATTGAGTAATCGGTATTTGCGGTTAGGAATAGCTGTTTGTTTCTAAATAATACTGTAGATTTAACTTAAAATGAAGGAGGTTTTAGTGCTGGTGAAAACAGCAGTGGACAAGAATCAACGCCAGGCTTCAGTTCCCTGGCCTGCCAGTTACTCTCTGTAATGTGGGGATGTCCTTTAGCTTTCTTGCCTGCCTACTGCATAGGGGTTTTCTGAGGATTAAGTGGAGTAACGTGTGAAAATGTTTTGTAAATGCAAAAGCACTAAATAGATGTAAACATTTGTTAATTTTTATAAACTTACTGTTACTCTTTTTAAATAAATTAATAGTGTATGTGTTTAGCATTTTTAGTCTCATTTTCTATTACATGACCATTTTGTATCTGCAGCATATAGTGCGATGCTGGTATGCAGTGAGTGTTCAATAAACAAACATCCAGTAGAAATGAGACTTCTGTATTACTCAGCTTAATTGGGTGTGTTAACTCTGGGTTTTATTTTTTGTATTCTGATGCTTTGACATCTGGGGCCTTTCTAATTCCTGAGGGACTACCCCTTCCAGGGTTAACTATTCCTAGAGATAGTAAACAACTCCCCCTTGAATGTGCTTTTCAATTACAAACCATCCAATCCAGAGCCCACTTTCCAACTACATCCTTTATTAGCCCTCACACTGCAGGTCACTGTTCCCCTACTCTAATCACCACCCCAGAGCCAGGGACCAACTAGGAACAGCCCCTATGCCCTAGAGCTTCCTGAAATTATTAGAACGAGCCAGTCCCAAGCCTGTTTATCTTGCCTTGCTTTTTCCTCCCTGTGGAAACCACAGTAAAGGCTCTTGTCCACAATTCCTCCCCATCCCTCTGCCTCCTGAACAACCTTGGTGCTTTCCCTAGGTGGCACCTGGGGCATGGTATGCCCCCTCCTCTTGAGAACTGTGAATAACGAAGTCTTTTCAGTGGCAGTCTTTCAATCTGTTAGCCTTACTATACCTCAGATTTTCTATTAATACATTATATTTTAAAATAGTAGGCTACCGATTCATTTTATAATCCTATGGCAGAGTCTTATCATTAAGAAATACTGTAAATATTGTTAAGTTTAAAGTTTCTTTAGAAGTAACTCAAACAGAGAGTCAGAATGGTGTTGAGATATAAACATTTGTGTGTAGGTAAATGTACACGTATGTTACATGTATATATGTGTGTGTGCATACTCATGTGTTTGTGCATAAAAATTTTTATTTAATCTCATTAGAAAATGAAAAATTCTGATCTCTAAGCTACCTTTACTGATGATCTTTGGTTCAGCTTTTTTTGTTTGTAAGTGAGAAAACTGAGGCCCAAAGTGGAGATGTAGTTCACACCTGTAGTTGTTGGCAAAGCCAGGATAACCCAAATCTAACTCCCTCAGGCTTAAATAGACATGCAAGTGTCTTAAGCTTTTTTATTAGGAAGAAAATTATAGGCACATTTTTCTTGTTTCTTCCATCTCTCAAGGGAATAAGGTCGTAAAGTTAATTTTGTTTTCTCCTCTCCCAAGTGGTGGTGTTTTGGTTGCTAGGTAACTGTTCCAATTGATATAGTCATTTCATCTACCAAAATAAAATTTAATATAGTTATTTAAATTTTATTTTATAAACTTTTAAATAATAGAATCCAGATATTTTATGTCCAAAATTCACCAGATTTTGTATCTCAGCTCTTTTTTTTCCTAAATTTGTTTTTGATATTACAAATATAGAAACTTTTAACAGTCTTTAAGCTAGGTGCTTTGTTTTAACAATTTCCCAGTATTTGTACTTTTATCTTAAATTTGACTGGATCAAATAATCAATCATATTGTGGACTGAGTAATATGGGGAGAAATTGTTGAGAGATCAATGAATTATAGTTAACCAAAAAATGAGCCAGGAATTTTAGTGAGTTTTTCTTAGTGGGCTTTTTTTTTTCCTTTTAGGGTTTTTTTTTTTTTTTTTTTTTTTTAAAGATTTTATTTTTATTTTTAGAGAGAGGAGAAGGGAGGGAGACAGAGAGGGAGAAAGCAATGTATGGTTGCCTCTCACATGGCCCTCACTGGGGACCTGGCCCGCAACCCAGGCATGTGCCCCAACTGGGAATCGAACCGGGACCCTCTGGTTCCCAGCCCGCGCTCAATCCACTGAGCTACACCAGCCAGGCTCCTTTTAGTTTTTGGTAGACATAATATTAAGAGGTAAATATACAAGATTTGAGGTGAAATAGCTTTCTGCTGTGTTCTATATTGCTGAGTCTTTCTATAAATATTGAATCAAGTTTGGTTTTCCACATTTGAAGAAAGTAATTAATTAAACAGGGGATGGCATTGAGAAAAGATGTGTTATCCCTGCCCATGAAAACCTTCCACATACTGTGCTAACTACCTCCGTGCTTGTTTTAGAATTGAGTGTCAGCTGCTACCTGAGAAATCCTCTGATATTCTAAGAGAAATCATAGTTGAGGTGTTTTGCGTTTATTTCCATTTTCAGTACCATTTACTTAATCACTGATCTAAAGAGTCATTATGATTATATAGATAAATTAGAGTTTTTGATCATAGGATAAGCACTTAGCAACTTCTGTATCGTACCTTAAATCATGGAAAAATGATATAGAATAATCTGCTTTGTTTTGGAACTCTTGGATTTAAATTTCTTTTTTCATTGCCTTCAGATTTACTATCTGTTTTCTTGCCAACTCGTATACCTGGTGTGTTAGAGGCCCTGAGGTGTTCTTGTTGCCACTATTTTCATCTTTTGTAATGGAAAAAAAATAGCTATAAATAGCTAAGTAACGGTCCACTGTAATACTTGTGATAGTGCGCGATTATCTTGGCTTCCTCCAGTGTGTATTGACAGTGCCTTGCATATAGTTGGTGCTTGATAAATATTTGACCATGTAGATGCAGCTCTACTGAAAAAATTCTGCTTTGTATTTAATTATTAAATTCTATTTTCCATGAGTATGTGGGAATTTTTCAAAACTTGTCAGTTATTTTAAGGACTAGTATTATTATTCAGCTGTAGTAAGTGGAAACTTTGGATTTCACCATATTGAAATGCTTTTGCCTTTTTTGGTAATTGAATAAAAGATAATCATTTTCCCTGATAGCATAGAAAGTTCAATATTCTGTAATACTATAAAATCTTCTGATTTTATTTAATGACATGTTTCAGTTTTATATTGACTTTGCATTTTGTAATTGCTACTGAAAGTTACATGAAACATTTGAATATTTTCTTGTGTTTAGCCTTATAGTTCCATTTCATACTGAAACATAAGATACTCACCTGGACAGCCATACTCCAGGTCCTGCAAAGCTGGCCAAATTTTATATGTTTTTAATCATTTAAGAAGATATTTTTTAATTGATTTTAGAGAGACAGGAAGGGAGGGAGAGTGGGAGAGAAACATCAGTTGGTTGCCAAACCACAACCTAGGCATGTGCCCTGACCAGGAATCGACCTGGCGACCCTTTGGTTTACAGGATAATGCCCAACTGAGCCACACCAGCCAGGGCCAAATTTTATGCTTTTTTTGTTTAGGATTTTAGAATAATTCACAACTCTTTGTTTAGTAATTAAAACTAAATTTTTTATGTGATACATTCTGTTGTCAGCCTTTGGAAGAACTTACTTTAGTAATACTTACAGTTCTCTAAAATATGTAACCAAATTGTAGTTTTGTTGCATTTTTTTTCAAGCCATTCTCTAAGTTTATACAATATTTACTAGGTCTAGAAATAAGAACACTTGCATATTTCTTTCTTTTTTATAATCATCAAGGCAAGCAGGTGAAGCATGTTTGATGATGAATAGACCATGTCTTCCCAAGCCGATGAAGCACATTGGATTTTTCCAAGAGACAGTGGAATAGAAAGTGAAATAATAATTCACTTCTCTAATGTGACAAAGCAGAAAGGGATATGAATGTGATCCAGGTTTGTTTTTTTTTCTATTAGTTTTTTTATATCTTTTATTTCCCATCTATTACCATATATCATGGTTAAATCCACATATCTGTAGTGATATTGAGATACCTTAGCTGTGAGCAATTAATGAAATAAACCACTCGTTTGTAAAATAATAAAAGGATTGTAAATTCATACCCTGTTTGGGCTTCATTGTGTTGAAGAAATTAAAAGATCAAAATAGTTCAACTTAGGAGTTCTTATAACTGTTTTGGAGAAGAAATATAGAGATCATCATTTGTTTGTTAAAAGAATTAGGTTTTGATTATAATCTTATAGTGAAGTTTGTTTCTGTCATGATCTGTGCACATTTTTTCATTGTTTATGTTAGTCTCTTCCATCAAATGCACAAGCAGTTCTCCTATTTGTTAAGGTTTATTTGAGGTTTTAAGAAAAAATTTTAAATTACAGTTTCCATTCAGTATTATTTTTTATTAGTTTCAGATGTACAAGATAGTAGTTAGATAATAATATGAGGTCTGTCCAGAAGGTATCCAGCCATGTAATATGAAAAATAGAGACATTTATTGAACAGGATACCAGAAACGTTGTACAAAGGACAATGACGCCTCAGTCCCCATCAAGGTCCCCTCAGGCACCTTGGGACCTCACACAGTTCTCCCATTTACCATCAGCTGCCCTGTTGTATTTTCCTGAATCTCATCGACAGTCTGAAATTTCTTTTCTATCAAAGGTGATTTAGTTTTGGGACAAGCCAGAAGTTGCAGGGTGCCAAATTTGGGCGGTAGGGAGGCTGAGTTGATATTTCGCCAAAAAACTGTGCATGAGATGTGATGCATGAGCGGGTGTGTTGTCCTGATGAAGCTGTCAATCACCAGATGCCCATAGCTGTGGCCTTCTGAATCATCTGAACAGTTTCTGCAGAGAAATGTTCAAGCTTAACGCAAAATTGGATGCAGATTTGTTGTTCTACTTGCTGAGTCATTTTGAATGTGATGGCCACACAGTACACATGCTCACTCAATGGCGTCTCCTGCCCCCACTGACTAGTATAGTGAAGTTGTCATTGTTCACACACACACATTCTAGAACACTCTCCTTGGCTGCTAAGTTACATTGATGTTGCACAAACCATTCTCGTTATATTAACAATGGCTGGACTTATGCCGGACACACCTCATATACTTTAGAAAGTGTATCTCCTGATATTTCTAGTACTCAGTGGGCACCATACATAACTATTACAATATTATTGACTATCAGGAAATAGACTATGCTGTACTTTAATAAATGAGGCTTTAAAAAAGTTAATCAGATTGTAAATTCGTGTGAGTGAATAAAACTTTCTCTTTGTCTATGTTCTAATCTTCTCCTGCCACTAAACATGCCAGATGTTATTTGTGTTCAAGAAAGTCAGTGTAATTTTTTTAAAAAAATTCCTTTTCCCTCCAAAGGTGTGCTCATACTCCCCTCATCTTAATTGGAAGTGTAAAGAGATGACTAGAACTGAGTTCCCTACAACTGAAGATGGGTCTGGATTGCATGGCAGAGGATGTAGAATGGTTCTTATATGGTTAGAGACAAATCTGTATGTACACTTGAAAGTAGAAAGCTAGTGTTTCCTGGTTGCTCCATTTGCTGTTTAGAGATGTAGCCTAAAATAGTCGTCTGTGGGGTTAGACTGATCCATGACAGCCTAGCAGTGTTGGCCCAGCCTCTCGGCCCTGAACTATGCAGCTATTTTAAGCTGTAACCCTAAGAACCGACAGGGCATATGGTACCCTTGTATCACTGAATGCCAGTTGCGTATTTCCAGGCCTCAACAGATTAGCTATAAACTTCTATGCAATTAATGCTATCATTCTAATAGTTGGGAATCCTCATATCCACCTGCACAAGCTAATAGCTTGCCTCACTATATCAGATTTCATTAAATAGATACCACTGTAGGTGGAAAAAAGGATAAAACACAAACCCTAAGTTTTTCTTATTTATTTTGAGCATTGCCTGTTAGATGAACTGCCTATAAAACAGAAAAATCCAGAGTCATTTCATGATTGTTGTTATAAGATTTTGCTGTGTTTAAAGATTTATTTATTTTTAAAGAGAGGGGAAGAGAGGGAGAGAAACATTGATGTGTGAGAGGTAACGTTGATTGGTTGCCTCTTGCATGCCCCCAACCAGGGACATGACCTCCAACCCAGGCATGTGCCCTGACCAGGAACTGAACCAATGACCTTGTGGTTTGCAGGCTGGTGCTCAACCTACTGAACCACCCCAGCAAGGGCAGATTTTGCTATTTTTAGATGGTTAATACACTAGTGTCTGATGTGTGATTGCCTTTGCCCATATTCTCTGCTCTCACTGCTTTTTTCCTGTTATTTCCTGTTTTACCTATTTAGTTGTAGTGTCCCTGGTTGCTGACTTTCCCTTTTTCTTATTACGTGCAACCTCTCAACTACATTACATACCTGTTTTGTGATTATTCCTGAAGTTCCTACTAAGGGTAAGAACAAAGTTAAGTTCCTGGAACCTAAAGATGGTATCAGACACAGTCCTTACCGTCTATAAGCTTCATGTTTTAGTTGAGGAGGGGGATGTTCCTTAAAATTAAAGATAGCACAGGGAAGTAATAGTACAGTAGTGTATATCAAAAGCACACTGAATGACAAAAGGTAGCGACATTGATATTAAGAACAGGAAGAAGTCACTGAGAATCAGGGCAGAAATAAAGGCTTCATGAAGCCCAGGAGGTTCGTACTGATTGTTTTGTTGAAGGAAAGAAAAGCCCAAAAAACATGAATAGGAAAAGAAGGCATTCTAGACTGAAGAAACAACAGATGCAAAACAGAGGAAGCTGGAATATGCTTCCATATTTAAGAAGGAATTGGTAGACCATTTAAGTTAGTGGAGACTTTGAGGGAAATGATAGAAATGAAGTTGGCAAGGTTGGTAGAAGTCTGGCTATAGAATGACAATGTCAGACCAAGGACAGGTGACAGGTCATTGCTGGAGATGAATGTATTATTGGAGGGTTAGGGGAAAGGAAATTTCATTTATAAAGCGCTATTTTCGTTTTATTATCTAGCAGTCACAGAAGAAACAGGGAAGTCAATTTGGTACCATAGAGTTAGTTCACATATCAGTGATGGGAAATACCAACTTGGGTGTGCAGTGTGTGATTCAAGAGACTTTAAGGAAACAATGGACAGGATTTGATGCATGAATATAGAGAGGAAAATAACTTAAGGGTAATTCTTTAAGGTAAGAGCCTAGGTGACCATGACAGTGATTATACCATGAAAAGAAATGACATTGAGAAAAGCAAGATGAACCTGAATTTGATATTTGTTAAATTTGAGTTGATGGTAAAACATTCATTGGAGGTACCCATCTTGTGTTTGGAGATTGGATCTGAAAACAGGAATCAGTGTTGACATTCTAGATGTGGAAGTCTACATAGAGATGACGGTTGAAATTATGGCAATATGTGAAATTGATGAAGGAGACAGTTTTGAATTTGAAGTGCAAGGATGAGAACAGTCTTTTGGGGACAAAAGGAGACAATTCAGAAAAGTGAGAGTGGTCAGTGAGATAGGAAGAGAACAGGGTGTTATGTCAGAGCTAAGAGGAATCTCAGAGTGTTGAATGTTAGAAGATGACTTGGAGAGTGAGTGTTGAGAAAAGTTTATTGGATGCAGTGTTTGAATCATTTAATGAGACCTGAGAACTGTGCTGTCCAATATGAAGGCCGCCAGCCACATGTGCTTATTTAAGATAAAAGTAATCAGTATTAAACGTTTCTTGAGCCGTACAAACCACACTTCAATAGCTAACAGCCACACGTGGCTGGAGGCTGAGGTTGAACAGCTCTGATAAAGGATATTTTATTATTGCAGAATGTTCTGTAAGACAGTGTAACTTTATAAAGCTTAAGGAATGCTATAGCAAAACTGAAAGCATTTTCTAAAATGATGAGTGAGTGCTGAAAATAATGACCAAGCAAATGTAGGATACATTTTGGAAAAGTTTGATTAAAACAGGAAAAGGACAGTATCTTGGGGGCTTAAAAAGGCTTTTTAAGACCATGATTATGTTCATTCATTTAGTAAATATCTATTGAGGGCCTGTTATTTGCCAAGTACTGTGCTAGGTATCTGTACCATAATAAATAAGGCATTAAACAGTATGTAAGTATATAATTGGAGCAAGGATGTTGGGGGTTAGATATCACAGCAGTTATGATATAGTGTGATAATGCTTTAAATAGAAGGCCCTGTCTTCTATGAGATCATAGAAGTATGCTATATAATTATATGAGGGAATTTGCAAGGAAGGTTCCCTTAAGATGATACAGGATAGCTGAGGTGGAATGACTAGAAATTAGCCAGATTGACAGAGAAAGGAGACTCTTCCCTTATCGTAATCAGGCATTTTAATGGTGTCCTGAAAGCTATGGGGAGCCAATCAGGGACCTTAAGAAGTGGAATATCATGGTCAAATTTAGGTTTTAGATTGCACAGTGTGGGCATGGAGGTCAGAGGCTAATCTAGTTACAAGGAGATTGGTTTAATAGAAACATAGAGGTAGTAAAGAGGGAAGTACTGAAGAGACAGAATGGAGCTTAAGGAGAAAACTGAACATGTTTTCTGAAGCATCGTTTTTGAGAAGAATTACCACCAGATAAGGCAGAAGTTCAAAGAGGCAAGGAATTAGCAAAGAATGCAAAATGAAGCCAGAGGAGGATTGCTGGATTAACAGTGTGTCCAGTCAAGGGACTAGAGAACAAGGTACGGTTGAAGATGACATTCAAAAGTATTGAGAGGAGGAATGATAGAGGTTAAATGACACTGGTCAGAGAAGAGGCGGTGCCAAGAGTGACATGTTGGAGGTGAAGCAGTTCTACCTGATGATGGAGTTTGAGTTGGCGTTCTGTTTCATAGGCAGCATCTTGAGCATAGAACTGATTTTTGTTTCCAGTCTTGCTTCCCCTCCTGGGTTTGTCTCACTCAGTGATGCACTGCCCTCCTTGTGACCCATACCAGAATTCTTACCTGATTTTATCTTTATAACAGTGATTTTAACCAATGTTTGTAGTTTTGTGCCTGTACCTTAGAAGTAGATCATGATTCAGTTCTTGGTTTTGACACTTAAACCTTTTTAAAAAAATTTTATTTGTTGATTGATTGATTGATTAGAGAGGAAGGAAGAGACAGAAAGAAACATTGATTTGTTGCCCCACTTATTTATGCATTCATTGGTTGATTCTTGTATGTACCCTGATTGGGCATTGAACATGCAACTTTGGCATATGGGGACAATGCTCTAGCCAACTGAGCTCCCTGGCCAGGGCCTATGCCACTTAAATCTTGATTGTCTAGAAATGAGTGTCATCATCTCTACAATTCACAATAATCATACTACTTTTATGTATGTATGTATGTATGTATGTATGTATGTATGTATTTTAGAGAGAGGGGACGGGAGGGAAAAAGAGGGAGACACATCAATCGGCTGCCCCTTGCACACACCCCTACCATATTCCAGATACTGTGCTAAGTGTGTTATGTATGTTATCTCAGTTGATTCCCAAAAGAAGAAACTGCAGAGAGAATTGGAACTCAAAGACAGATCTGTCTGACCCCAGAGCTCTGTTTAATCTGTAGATTGCTAAACTGTCTGCTGTGCCTACTCAGTAACTTAGTATTGGTTTACAAATTAACATGACCCATGGTATGTAAATACTCTGGAAGTCATTGGCCAATATGGTTGACCTTCATTTAAGAAACGCAGAGAGCACTCAGTTATTTCTTGTGTGTGTGTTCAGCAGTCTTCTTTTTTTAAGATTTTTAAATTTAATCTTTATTGTATTTTTTCCATTACCATTTAGTCTCCTTATACCCTCCTCTCCCTGGCAGTTGCCACACTGTTGTCCATGTCCATGAGTCCTTTCTCCTTTTTGTTCAGTTGCTCCACCTTCTAACCTCCCCCTACCCCACTAGCTGTCATCCTGCTCTGCATCTGTGAGTCTTTGCCCATTTCCTTCAGTTTATAGTTTATATTTCATCTGTAGGAAAACACATAATAACAGGTCTTTGTAATTAATAAACATAATTTCCAAACTTCGGATAGTATTCTTTTTACTACCACTGTACTATGGACTCTATGCAAGTCATATGTCTGTGAGCCTATTCCCAAATTTATGTTATTGTTTTTGTAAACAGTAAAGATGTTAATTCAGAGTCATTTAGTTTCTGAGACTAATGTAGTTTATAATTTTTATATAATAGGTATCATACAAATGTACCATATTATAAATTATCATAAACTTTGGAATTAGTTATGATCGTTTATAATGATATGAATAAATGAGAGCAATGATCATGAGTTATTTGGAAGTTTAGTTTAAGCAGGGTTTCTTAATGTCAGCACTGTCTACATTTTAGTCCAGATAATTCTTTGCTTTGGGGCCTGTCCTGTGCATTGTAGGATGTTTAGCAACATCGCTGGTCTTTGCTCACTAAATATGAGTAGTAGTTCTCCAAGTTGTGACAACCAAAATTATTGCCAGATGTTGCCAAATATCTCCTGGAAGACAAAATTACCTTTATTGAGAACCAATAGTTGAGATTTAGTACCAACAAAAGCAGAATTTTTTTCTTGTTACTTTTTTTTTTTTTTTGGAAAAGCTTTACTGAAGTATGATTCATATATCATATAGTATAGCCATTTAAAGTTTACATTTATTAGCTTTTAGTATATTGACAGAGTTGTGCAACTATCACTTGATCTAATTTTAGGACATTGTCATAACCTCATAAAGAAACCCCAGACACATTAACCATCTCTTCCCATTTCACTCCCCATTCCCCCACCCAGACATAGGTATACCGGTTTTGTTTTCTTTTTATCTTTAGGAATATACAACTTCCTTGTTTGTTTTAAATCAGGTTATAAAGCAAACCAAAGTCTGCTGCAGACTATATATATTAAAATTTATTGGCAATGTAGAGACATATTCTTTCTTGTATATATCATCAGAGGTCCTTAGACATTTATTTAGACAGACTTCAAGTTTAATCTGTAGAGGAAATAAATAAACCTAAATAGTCTAGGTTAAGAATTGTTTCGTGATTATTCAGAACAGTAAAAAGTCCCTTTAGACCTTCTTGGCAGGTTTTATATTATAGAAATCACAATTTTTTTTTGTTTTCCTTATCAGTTCTAGTAGATAACCTTATTTCCTAGGCTGTGTGTAAAAAACATTGTTATAAAACACATGTACCTAAAATAGTATTTTGAACCTATTGGATTTTAAGCAGAGAAGTGACATGATCTGACTTATGTTTTAGAACAAGTCTCCTGGGAACTGTGTTAAGAGCGAAGTTATAGAGGAGGGCAGTGGTGGCAGGGAGACAGGCCGGTTAGGAAATTATTGTAGTCATCAAGAGAAAACGGTGGCTTGGAAGGTGCAGCCAGTGAGGTGGTGGAGAAATGCTTGGGTCCTGGATCTATTTTGGAGGAGCAGTCAGCAGGGCAGGAAAAAGGATTACTTCACAGATTTTGATCTAAGCAATTGATAGTTGGAGTTGATTGCTTGTCTTAAGAAATTTTAAATTCTGATATGGTCAAATTTATCAGCATTTCCTTTTGTCTTTTAGGGTTTTGTTTAAAAGATTCTATAGTTTTGTATTTTCTTTGAATATTGTTTTGTTCTGTTTAGTTTTAGGTTTTTTTTGCATTCAGCTTTTTAAAAAATATAAACCTATTTGCAATTTACTTTTGTGTATGATATGAGATTATCTAAATTTCTTTGCCCTACTCCCACCCCATGCATACCCATATAGCCAACAGTCCCAATCCAAAACATTTATTTCCTACTTTTCCCTCTGATTTTAAAGATGTCATTTTATCATATACTACATTTCCTTGTATGCATCTGTTTTAGAACTCATATTCAGTTATGTGAGCCTATTTGTAAGCCATTACCTCATTGTTTTAATTCCTGTGGCTTTGTAACATCTTTATTCTACTGTTCTACTTTTTCAAAGTTGTCTTGGCTGATCTTTTACATATTGAATCAGCTACTAGTGTTTCATGCAAAATTTATTAATTTCTCATTGAATTAACTTCATATGGATTAATTTTTTAAAAATTAACACATTCATAATGATTCTTCCCATATAAGAACAGTTATTCTCTCTACTAAGGTCTTGTTTTATATCCTTTATTTAATTTTCCTCAAGACCCTGAACATTTCTGATTTGATTGATTCTCAGATATCCATCGTCACTGTTGCTGTTGTGAATGGATTTATTATCTTTTTCTTTATGAATTTGTTGATGATATAGAGAGAAGCTGTTGCTTTTTTATGTTGCTCTTGTATTTGGCCATCTTGCTGTACTGTCTTACTATTTTAATAATTTGTTGATTTTTCTAGAGGTTTTTTTCATATAGATCTGTTACTTCTATATCTTATTGCATTGGCTTACACCTTCAGGATATATAGAATATTAGAGGTGAGAGTAGGAATCACTTCTGTTAAAAGCCACTGTAAGATACCAATTTTTTGTCTTTTTTAAAAAATCTTAACTGTGTTTCTTTGTGCATGAGATGCAAAGGTATTCTCATATATTTTTAATGGAAATATAAATGAATGCAGCGCTTTATGTGAGGGGGGACCCAAAACCCCCCAGAATTTATTTATAAAAAATTGTGTATTTATTCTGACATGTTCAAAGCTCAGTCACCTTCAGAATACTCTCCATTTGATGCAATACACCTATGGAGATGCTATTTGACCAGTTTTTTCCACTGCTCAGAATGGTTTTTGAACTCGTCGATTTTGATGCCTTTTATTGCTTCTGCTGTTTTTTGTTTTACCTCTTCCTCATCGGCAAAATATTTCCCTTCTGGGGAAACAAAAACAGAAAAGTTGCTCAGGGCAAGATCAGGTGAGTAAGTAGGGAGAGTGGGGCACGTGGATCATATCATTTTTTGGTCAAAAGGTGCTGAATGCTCCGTGCTTTGTGGGCAGGTGTGTTTGTAAATCATCAGTCATGAAACGGGCAAACACATTGAAAGGATCTTCAAAAAAAATTCACTGAAGCCGAATGCAGCATCTCACAACAACGCCTGCTGGTACACTGATAAAGATCGGTTCCTAGAACACTCACCTAGTGGGCGGAGTCTGTACTACAAATGGCCCGCCCTCCAGAAGATAATTCCAGTTTTTTGGAGGGTTCCCCCCTCATACATTGTAATATATATACAGGGTAGGGCAAAAGTAGGTTTACAGTTGTTCATATGGAAAAATAATACAATAAATAATAATACAAGACTAACTCTGTTTTGTGTACTCACAGTTGTAAACCTACTTTTTGTTCTACCCTGTATAATTATATATATAATTTTGTAGTCAGTATAAAAAGTCTTATGAGTATCTCACATCCGTTAACCTAGTAATCTCACTTCTAGGATGTTTTCCCTTGAAGGTAATAAGGAAAAATGAGAAAGAACAGAAACGGAATTGTTTACATAGTAGAATTGTGTCATTATAAAAATGCACAGAACAAAGATTAGAAGCAAATACATCAAAATGATGATAGTGGTAATATATGATGATTTTATTTGCTCCCTCATACTTTTCCATGGTGAGCTTGCATTGTTATTAAAATCTTAAGAGAAAAAACCTAAAGTATATACCTAACTGTAATACTAAGCTATGTTTACCTTCTTCAAATAGGTGGAAAGGGAGAAAGCTTAGCCTATTATTCCATTAATAAGTGGTAAGTTTAATTGTCATTTCTTAGTTTACTTTGTAATGCTCAAAAAATTGTTTTGAAATGTGGTTTAACACATGCTGTAGGACAAATCTGATGTCCGAGAGAAAAGAAACACAGTGGTTTCAGTGGCAGGTTGTGGTCTGTACTTTCGGTGTGTTCTCCTAAATGATCTGAATTCCAGCTCATGAAGCAGGAGAGGGTTGTGATTGTGGTTAAGTATCCACTTATTCTGTTTCTAAGTATCTTGTCAGCCATTTAACGTGTCTTTTGCAAAATAGGAATCATCTAGTATTCCCGTGATCTATCGTTGGCCTACTTTTGTAATAAAGCTTCTGTGTTTATATGCATTTTAGGTTACCATTCACTTTATTTAAGAATCATTCATTGAGTAGTACTTCCAGGAAGAATAAGGTTATATTACCTAGAAATCCCTGTTATTTGTAAAATTATGTTTTAAAAGTTTCACTGTGGTAATAGGTTAGAAGCCAGAGTTTCAGAAGAGCTTAACAAATAACTTTTTTCTCCAGGTATTTCAATAATAAAAATGTTGTGTAACTATAAATACATAGTTTGTTTCTATAATGATTTATTTTCTCCATTATCACCAGCACTATTATTGGCACAGATTCTAACATCTTTAGCATCGATTATTACTTGACAAATTAAACACAGTCATTTCAACAAACCAACTAATTTTCCTATTGTAACAACTTTTTCCTGTGTTTAGTTTTTATTAGTTTTTACTCTCCTGATTGAATTATAACTAGTAGTGGTCTCAGTAATGCAAATGTAATCATCTAGTTAAAAAGTCATGTTACACCAGTTAGTCCTATTAAAAATTTAGGAGAATTTCCTATAATAATTTTAGCTCAACGTGGTGACAGCATCCATTACCACAGGGACCAATCATTTGTTTAGATGTATCTTTTTAAAAGTTTTTATGTATTTATTTTTAGAGAAAAGGGAAGGGAGGGAGAAAGAGAGGGAGAAAAATAGCCATTGGTTGCCTCTTGCACGCCTCCAACTGGGGTACCTCGCCCTCAACCCAGGCATGTGACCAGGAATCGAACCAGTGGCTTTTTGGTGTTCAGAACAACACCCATCCCACTAAGCCACACCAGTTAGGGCTGCTCATAAGTGTTAACATACCCAAGCAATACACTTTTTGGAGTGGAAATGAAGGGAGGTTTATATATATCCTCAAACACAACAATATAAGACCTAGTGGGAAAGACATAAATAAGCAAGCATTTGCAGAATGAAATTACCATACATTTTGTCCATAGGAAAATAAGAATGAAATATGTGACTTAGGCCCTGGCTGGTGTAGCTCAGTGGATTGAGCGCGGGCTGGGAACCGGAGGGCCCCAGTTCGATTCCCCATCAGGGCACATGCCTGGGTTGCGGGCCGGGTCCCCAGTGAGGGCCATGTGAGAGGCAACCATACATTGCTGTTTCTCTCCCTCTCTGTCTCCCTCCCTTCCCCTCTCTAAAATAAATAAATATAAAAAATCTTAAAAAAAAAAAGAAAGAAATATGTGACTTAGATTTGGAGAAACTTTTATCAGAAAGACTTCCCAAAGGGAATGACACATGGACTGAGTTCTGTAAGGTGGGTTGGCTTTTGTCAGACCAAAGGAGATGGAGATTTGGGATGAGAGAATGTACTAGCTTCTAGCTATATTACTCAAAGGCCCAGAGACAGTCAAGCATGGAACAGTCGAGAAAATAGGTAAGTGTGGCTGGTGTTGACAGTGGCAGTGAGGGAGGAGTGCCAAGAGATGAAGCTGTGAAAGTAAGCAAGAGCTAGATTATGAAGACCTTTATGCTAAGAAGTGCTGACCTGTGAATTCACTGGGGGCCACTGACTTAGAGAGAACCAGTTTGTATCTACAGTGTGGAGAATGCAAAGGGCAAAACTGGTGTAATGGTGGTGATAAGGACCTGCATTAATATACAGTCAGTAGGGATGGAGGAAATGGACAACTTGAGGCATTTTGAAAAGGTAGATTCAACAAGGGCTGCTGATATATATGGTGAAAAGAGCATTTGGAGTAAGCTAGAAGTGGGTTCAAATCCCAGCTCTGTCGCTTAACTTTTTTGTGACCTTGAGCATTTGTGTATGTCTCAGAACCTCAGTTTTCTCAACTTAAAATTGGACAGCCAAAGGGATGTGAGGAGTTAATAAAATAATATATGTCAGACATTTAATAAAGTAAGCAT
The DNA here is from genome assembly GCA_004026765.1 of Micronycteris hirsuta. Lineage (NCBI taxonomy): Eukaryota > Metazoa > Chordata > Mammalia > Chiroptera > Phyllostomidae > Micronycteris > Micronycteris hirsuta. Next base: position 268,793 of record PVJI01000386.1, read on the forward strand.
AAAACGATGGTTACTCTTGTTGAGGTGGAAGAAGGGGAATTAAGAATGACTTCCAGGTTTCTATTTGGACAGTGCGAAAGAGTTAGTTTCAGAGAGTAGGAAACCTGTTGATTCCTAGACAGATTACCTGTGAAAAATCTGGGTAGAAATGTTCCCTGGTAGATGTCAAAGAAGGGTATGACACTCAGGAGGGGTGTTTGAGCAGAGGGACAGATTTGGAAGACAGCTGTTTACATACACATGGTAGTAATAAAAGTTACGCAAGTGGATGAGCTGACCCAAGGAGAGAGTTAGAATAAGGGAAGTCAGAGCCCTGCGGAGGAGCTTGTATGGGTGTGGCTGGAAGGAGGAGGGATACCAGTGGTGAGTAGTATCTGGGAAATACCAGGAGGAGAGTGTTTCAGGAAGAGAGTGAGATTAGCAGCTCCGGCTGCTCCGGAAAGGTAAATAAGATCAGAGGGAAGAATATATTTGGGTTTACTAACAAAGAATTGTTAGCTCTCTCGTGATTTAGTTGTATACCTAATTACAGTAGTTTGAGGAGAGAATGGGACATGAGTAAGGGTAACCAGTGTATGCCCCGACCAGCAGGGCAGTAATAGACCTGTTAGTGAAGGAGTGAGAGGGACAGGAGGCGCGAAGAATGGCAGCAAGACAAGATTCTGATCAAGCTGCAAATTTTATTTGAGGATGGCGGGTATATATACTGGTTGGCTGAGGGGCATTGCTGGAGAAGCTCAGTGGAGTCGTGGGTCTTACTGATTGGTCCTCTTGCTCTAGGGACTATATGCCTTTTATGGGCAACGGGGAGCTTATTGGTGGCAGGGCTGTTGCACATGCGCAGTGCTGGCTGGCTGATGCAACTTCCCTTGAAGGTTGCATGGCTTGCTACAGGGTTGTTGCACATGCGCAGTGCTATGGTTTTGCTGGTGCCAGGATCCTAACAAGTGTAGACAAATCTTTTCAAGATGCGACTTAAATTTATGTTTAAATGATGTTAAGAGCTAACAGAGAAGAGGGGATTTCTGAAAATGTGGGGAGTTATTCAGTTTTCAAGAAGGACAAGAATGGTCAGTGGTGTCAAATGCTGCAGAGCACTCCTGTAATGGTCATTGAGAAAATGCCACTGGATCTGGCCATTAGGAGGAAGTTCGTGAACCAGGAGTGAAGTCTTTGAGGCAGAGTCCTTTGAATGCCAGATGTCAGTCAACGGGGAATGATCGAAAGTAATTGCGCATGGAAGTGATATGATCGGAACAGCATTTAAACACTTTTTTTTCTGGCAGCAGTTTGAAGGATGAGATAGGTAGCCTGGGTCTTAGGCTGGTAGAGGCACAAAGTAACAAGAACGTGGACCAGGGTGATGGTCCTGACAACAGAAAGTTAAGATGGGGCAAGAGCTGCTCTGCTATTATGTACCTTTCAACTTGGCTGTCACGTGGATATAATTAATGAATAAAGGAGAAGTAAGCTAAAATTTGACCTTTTAAGGTTTTGAGTGTAAGAAGGAGAATGGTAGTAACATTTACCAAAACGAAAACATTAGTAGAGGCAAGATTTGAAGATGAATTCATGTTTAAGCTTTCCTTTATTAAGCTTATGTTATTGAATGGCTACTATGGGTTGGACATTGTTCCACATGCTGGAGATCCAGCAGTGAACACAGCAGGCAACATCCCTGTTTTCATGGCACTCGACATTCAGAAGTGAGGTGAGGGTGGAAAAACTAATAAAAGATAATTTAAGGCAAGTAAGACAAAACTTGGTGATGATACAGAAATAGACTAAGGGGAACCATTTTAGGTGATGTGGTCAGGAATTGGCATTTCTAAAGAGGGGATATTTGAACTAAGACGAGAATATTACTAAAAAGTCGGCTCTGCAGAGATCTGGGTGCAAAGGCACCCCTCACCTAAACTGGAGAGTGTATGCAGAGGCCCTAGGGAATGAGCTTGATATGTTTGAGTGCCAAAATAAAAGCGCCGTGCGCCAGCAGCATAGTGGGCAAGGGAAAGACTATCACCGCGGTGAGGTCTGAGAGGTTGATGGAGTTTAACTTGAGCAGGGCCTTGGGAGCCTTGGTAAGGAGACTGGTGGGAGCAGTGGAAATAAAAGAAAAGTAGTGTTGATGTATGTTGAACTTGACCAGCCTGGGGCATCTAGGTGAGGAAATCAAGAGAGTTAGTTGACAGGCTGAAATATATAAATTCAGATATGATTTGCTTCATATTATTCATTGAAATAACTTCCCAGCTTGTCTAGGTATTGAACAAATAAACGCTTAGAATGTGGAGGCTCGAGGAGACAGTCATCGGATCTGAGGGGAATGAATAGCCAGGGATCCCTAGCAGTTTTTTGACATAATGAAAGGTATCTTAGATATCATTGCGACCTGAAAGGAATGACCAACTGTTGTATGAGCAGTAGCTGGAAAATTTTTATAGCCAGAAATATCTCATGACTTCAGGGGATAGAAAGAATACTTTCCAACTTAAAATACCTGTGATTCTATAGGGACAAAGCTATAAAGACTATGTATAGTGCTGGTTCACACAGAACTCCTGTTTCCAGCAATGCAGTTTTGTGGTAATCAGGGAGCATATGTATCCCTGTGTTTCCAGATGCACAGGTAGTTTGAATAGTTTGCTTTGCCTTGGTCATCCTTAAGGAATCTGGTTTTACTCCATATGTAAGTTAACATGTGCTCAAAAGCTACAATGAGGTATAATAATTATACTTCAGATTTACTATTGCTTTACGATTTTTAAACCCTTTACCCATTAGAAATCAATTTGATCTTCAAGAGCAACTCTGTAAAGTAGGTAGGGGACAGGAATTTTAGGGATGTCAGCATTGTTTGAGTTGAGGAAACTGAGGATCTCCAGGTACAGTCACCAAAGGGGACATGAATTTACAACTTCTGGCTTTACTTGCATTGCTTTACCTATCTCACTGTGTTAATTCAAAGATGGACAAAAATTTAAACTTTAGTAGAACTAAAATGCCTATCCTTACTAAAACAGTGATATGTTTTGTATTTGTGTGTAATCAGTGCTACCAAAGGCTTCAGGTGTTGTACATACACACAGGAGAGAGAGATTGGCTTTTGGCTGGCAGAGAGAGGTTTGATTTTGTTTAGAAAATGTGTGCTGTTTTCTCACTTGCTAAAATTTGTCTTTTCTTGGTTGCTGTTCATGGTTAAAGTACTATATATGCAGCTTTAAGATTAGCCCTTTTATTTTATATCTAGTACTCACATATTTATTTCTGCTAATAACAGCTAACATGTAATGAGCAATTCTCTGCTGGGCACTGTGATAAGGGGTTTGTAAAAATTAGCTTTTTTAATTCTTATATCAACTCTCTGAGGTGGGAGCATTCCTTTATAAATAGGTGTTTTCTTTTCTGTCCATTCATATACTTCCTATTTCCACAGTTGATGGGGAGAAAGTAGACTGTTGAAAAAAAGGATAATTATAAGGCAAACTCACGTGCACATAAGGATCAATTTATGCCATGTAAATAGCTATTATTTGTCATACTATGTATTATTTATTATAATTTTCCCTAAGTGAAGAAGCCAAATTGATAGAAGTGCTAACCTGAGAGGCGAAGTGTAAGCTATATAAAATGAGTGAAAAAGTAATAATATCCTAAATGTCTGTTTTATGATTATAATAACAGAATGTAATAAACATGGGTGGTTTTACATTTTGCAAAGCTATTTAACTTCATGTGTGTAAAAAAACTCATCAATAAAGAAATGTTTGCTTAATTTGAAGTATTTAGGAATGAGAAGTGTTCATAAAACTTAATCTTTTTAGTTACTTTTCATTCATTTTCTTGGAGTGAATGAAATATGTAGCTTACTGTGGAAATAATAATAATGCTTTGTATTTGTATAGCATCTTTCATCTGAGGATCTCAAAGTGCTTTTCAAATTATGTCTCATGAATTCTCAGAACACTTCAGTGAGGTAGGTAGGTGGCAAGTATTACTATCTTCATTTTACAGATGGAGAAATTAAGCCACAAGATGGTTAAATGATTTACATATGTAGACATACCAACCAGATATAGAAGCAACCTGAGCTACTAAAGTAAAAATAATTATATTTTAGGAGGATTGGCATAACATAAACCATTAACCCCTTAGCTTTTGTACTTTACATAAATTATCTATTAAAACAAATATGGTTAGCTTTATAAGTTCACATTAAAATTAGTGTTTTCTTTCTTGAGGAGCAGAAAATATAATACTCTTTTTCTCCCTATTTTTAGGTCAGCAGCAAGGACAAGATGGTGTCAAAGTCCAACAAGCTACAATAGCTCCTGTAACTGTAGCGGTTGGAGGAATTGCTAATGCTGCGATAGGTGCTGTTAGTCCTGACCAACTCACACAAGTGCATTTGCAGCAAGGCCAGCAAGCTTCTGATCAAGAGGTGCAGCCTGGCAAGAGGCTTCGAAGAGTTGCCTGTTCCTGTCCTAACTGTAGGGAAGGAGAAGGAAGGTAAGTGCGCGATTACCAGCTCTCTCTCTGGAAGGTGTATAAAATAGTTAAAACCAAGCCATTGGTTGGGTACTTAAATCCTTAGAACATCACTTGCTTTCAGTCCAGAAGTTGAGATATAGTATTGTCATGAAGGGGTTAAATTGAGCTGTTCTAGGAACGGTTCTCAACCTTGTACCTTATACTTTTTTGCAATTGTTTACTTTTTTCATTTAACATGTAAAAGTTTAAACTTTATTGACATAAAACTCACCATACAATTCAGTCATTTAAAGTGTACATTTCAGTAGTTTTTAACATATTTACAGAGTTGTGTATCCATTACCACAATTAATTTTAGCACATTTTTGTCACCCTCAAAAGAAACCCTGTATTCTTTTTTTTTAATTACTTTATTGTTCATTTATAGTTGTCTGCATTTTCCCCCCACCACATCCCCCAACCCCAGCCAAACCCACCTCCCCCCCTTGCTTCCACCCTCTCCCTTGGTTTTGTCCTTGTGTCCTTTATAGTAGTTCCTAAAAACCCTTCCCCTCATTGTCCCCTCCCCCCTCCCCTCTGGTTACTGTCGGATTGTTCTTAATTTCAATGTCTCTGGTTATATTTTGCTTGCTTTTTTCTTTTGCTGATTATGTTCTTATATATATCCCTTTAACATTTCATACAATAAAGGCTGGGTGATGATGAACTCCTTGAACTTGACCTTATCTGAGAAGCACTTTATCTGCCCTTCCATTCTAAATGAT
>PVJI01000387.1:0-98562 GCA_004026765.1 Micronycteris hirsuta
CCAGGTAATAGTCTAATAAAGTGTAATTTTAAATAGTGCTGTTGTGCTAGAATATGCCAGAATTTCATAGGAAAAATCCATTTGAAAGAAGGTTGTAGAACTATGATTTGCATTTATAAATTTAAATCTATCAATTCTAACCAACAGTCGGTATATAAGTTTTACATGTTTAAAGATGAAATTGAAAAGGGAGCATATTAATCTGCCTGTTCCTCCCCATGGTCTTAGTTCTTCTCCACTTGAAGACACAACTGTCCTTTTTAGATACTAAAAGTGGGAATGAAAATGGGAAGAAATATAAAGATGTTTAAATCATTAACGTGTTATGTGTTAATGGCTGCTGACATTGTAAACAGGTTTAAGAAACATGGAAATAGCACATTATTAATTACTTAATATAACTCCAACAAAATGAGTAAATATAACCAGAATTTATACAGTTTTTTCATTGTGATTATATAATTTTTACAATATTTAAGTCTCTTAAATCTTGGTCTCTTATTTTACTCCTTCTTGTATCTCAGAAGTTATTAACTATTCTGACAATACTAAAGAAAATGCATAAATGTCAGTTGATATTTTAAAGGTAGTAAAAATAAAAGAAAACTTAGAAAATAGAAGATAAAAAGAAAATACATAAATTTATAATTTTTTATTTTACTCTAATCTCTTTTTCTATTTTTAGCTCCAATCTGCTTTTCCGTTTTAATAAAGATGACATTATACTGTACTCACTCTGTCAGTTGTGTCAACAGAGTGAACTAATATTCATTTGTACATATATAATTTGTCCTAATAATTACACTTAAACTTATAGCATTAGCACACCCAAAGCTATTTATTAATACGTTTGCTTATGTCATTGAAAATAACAGTATAACATTCCACTATATGAATGTGACAAAAATTACATAGCCATTTTTTAATTAATCCATACTTAAAGTGTTTTCAGTTTTCACTGAGGAAGCTCACATTGCATTTCTAGGGCCATTACAAATGCACTGGTAACACTGAGGTGGATGAACCAGGGTTTTCTTTTTAGAGCACTTACTTTTCAAGGGGCTACATTTCTAAATTACATGTAGATCTTTCTAAATGAGAAAAATAAAAGCTTGGATTACTGCTAGCTGCTATCTGGTAAAGTAGTTGTTTTTTCTTCTTTGTATTATAAAGGCAACAGCTTTTAAGGCAAAAAGCAATCCAGTGAGTTACAAAAACTAAAAAAGAAAGCAGCTGAATTTCCTGACCAATTACTTCTAGTCAAGAAAGCTTACACAATTTTTCTCTTTACAGGCAGAAAAATAATATCCTAAAATCAAATCTATTTCAAAGCACATTAGCAAATTTAAAATTATTATAATCCTATGATTTGCTTCTGTGCTTCCACCTCTTTAAAAGGATATAATTTATTCAATAATAATATAATCTTTTCAATAAAAGAAGAAAAAGCCAGTAATCTTTAACTGAAATGTTTATTTTTTTACATCTGGTTTTAAATAAATAAAATTTAAATACATTTGGTCTTTTGATCTAATCTTAAATCCACTAATACTACAGATTATTAAAGGTAGAATATTTATAGTTATCTGATATATAGTCTTTGTATCCAGTGACATTATTTTTGAACTACCAGCTAATATCTTCTTATGAAACTTCCCTTTATCCTTTCCCTTTATTTCCATCATATGATTTATTCTATATTGAGTGTCATGGTGAAAAGTTCTGAAATGGTCCAAAGAATTAGTTTTCTGGTAATCCCTTGACTGGTGCTTTCCCAAACCTCAACCCATTAATATATTTGGTACGTCTGGCGCATCATGTAGGGAGCACCTCACATCAGGCAGCGCCTCGGATAAGAAGACATTAAAACTATAACTGAGAAATTTTCTTTGTCATTAGTAAAAGATTTCTATGCTCAGAGTAAGAGAGGTTGAAGGAAGTTTATGAAGAATAGTGGAAGTGTTCAGCAGATGGGGGAGAGATGCCCTAATTTAGACTTCCTAGGAAGCGCTGACGTAGGTAGGCATGAAGAAATCCTTCACTAGAGAAGTTGTGGGAGTTGAGAGCAAGACCTAGAGAGTCGATGGATTCACTGTGTAGCTATATGGGGTGACTGAGCATCTGGCAGAGTTTTGTCTGCCCCAGGTTATGTCATACAGCAGAAACATTTCTGTGACTCCTCTATGGCTTCCTAAATTAATGGAACCATGGGAAGAGGAAAAGTCATGGCTTACTAAAATGGATGGACCAAGACCAAATGCAAGATGGATTTTTCAGTGTTTACCTTATGGACATATAATTCGATTATAGTTCAGGTAAATCATTACCACTCAATGGCCTGACTCTATGAACCTACTTGATCTGGTAGACAGTGTTACTATCTTAAGGGAATTCCAAATCAACTATGATTAAGTTTTTACTTATTTAATGAATGAAGTTCAAAATAGAACTTGAGTTTCATTACAAATAAATAATCTAGTGAAACTTGTTATTTGCACATCGGAGATTATTGTTTCTAATTCATAACTACAACAAATAGGAAAGAGTTTGCTCTCTATCATGTTTTTAAGAAAAACTTTATTTTGTATAATGTAACAGCTGTTTCATGATTGGTATTATTATTGATTAAATATGCTATCTCCCCAGATATAATCTAAGTGTGATTATACTCTGAGAAACATCATTAATCATTGATATAATTACTCATGTGACATAAACTAGAAAAAATTATTAGAGAAACTCATCATGGTATAACAGGCAAATGAAATCACCATCAAAGCCATACGTATCTATAACAATAAAGCAAACGACCAAATGAAGCATGATAAGTTATTTCGAAGTTTTTCATAATTGATACTCATTTATTTCTTCCTTACTAATTTTAAAGTCAGCTAACACTTGATTGTAGACCGGGAGTAATATTTTCCCAAGTTCTGCAAAAAGTAGTTATTTATTTATGTTCCTTTTAATTATTTAATAAACACTTATGAGCAATATTGCTATTCATAGGAAATAATTATGAACAATAATGTTCTAGGAACGCTTGCCAACCATTGGGAATAAAATGTATATTAGATGTGGTAGTTTTCTTCAGGTAACTGTTTATCATTATATCTATCTATCTGTCTATATATCTGTCTATCACATATCTATATTGTTACCATACCATTGGAATGCTACTTTCTACATTAATTTTATATACAGTACATTATAATATACTTTACATCTTCAAACTTATTTTATGTTATAATTTTAAATTGTGTCATGAAACATAAAAATTAACATCAATTTAAAATTTAATATCATGAATTGGGTGTAATAAATTTTCACCTTAATTCAAAAAATTTTATAATGTACATTATTAAAACTTAATGTTCTTTTATATTTGTATCCTTTAATCAACATCTTTGATAAACAAAAATAATAAAAGGTGTTAAAAATAATAACACCTTTAAAAATAATAATACATTTTTTCTTATTTGGGAAGTTTATATCCATGATAATTGATTTACTTTTAAAACCTGATTTGATGGTATAAGAATAGAAGTTATTTTTATTTTTATAAATTGACCATCAATTTATTCACATTATTTAGGACCACCATTCTTTTTGCTGGTTATCAGCGACCCTGTAAATTCTTTGTCATAAATACATCAATGCTGTTATAATCTAATATTTTTAGATAAAATTCTTATTGAGATTTTTCAAAGATACACACTGGGATAAGAGATATGTGCAAATTCTAAACACTGCAGGATTACACAGTATACAGTGATTTTTAAGTTATTTGTAGTGTATTTTAACCTTATTCAGAGGAAACACAGTTCACTGTCAAAACAAAATACTAATTAACTGCACTGCACCATTATCATATTGCCATGTAACAACTCCAGTCTCCCTTTCCACGGGGAGCAATTTAAAAATGTTCTCTGTGCCAGCACTTGCTTAAATTAGTTTCATGGAGCAATTGCTTCAGGCCTCTATCTACTGAACAAAAATTACCAAGACAGAGTCATTTATGTTAAGGCAACTAAAATGGATCCAGGAAGCCATAAAGAAGCTTGCCTTATGCATATACCACTCATGAACTTTTGAACTTTTAAGCTCACTACAAGACCACCCCCTGGACTTTGCTTTCTCTGTAGGACCATTTGCAAACTGCACCTTAAAAGGAAGCAATCCATATTACCAACCAACATCCTTTATTTGCATGTTGACCTAACCAATCCTTGTTTAACCTAGCCTGACTCCTTTATTTGCATGGAAGACCTAAATGGAAACCACATTTTCAGGTTTTTCTCTTATAAAACCCTGCCTTTCTTTGTGTTCTTCAGAGGAAAATTTAGCTATCTGAATCTGTGACTCCCAGATAGCAGTCCTTGTTGTTCAAATACATGGCCTTTGTTCTTTATTACAGTCTAAACCTCTTTTTTGTCTAACACCTATATAAACTTCTTGGCCTGTTAAACTGCTTCATGTTATTATTCTGTACACTTTTGAAAACTGCATTGATATGAAATCTTGTTATTGGCTCAGGAGACATAGGGCATCTTCTCCTGCCTAAATCATAAACCATTTGAAGATTTTGCATCTTCCTCTCAATATAATCACTGCATGGTCCTGTTTTCATTTAAAAAAAAGTAATTATTACCTCAGAGAACTATTTTCTTATTTCTGTTTGCCTGAATGCTTAATATTGGTAAACGTACTGACCAGCTAGTGTGGCCCCACACCCGCAGAACTTTATGCCTTGGTTTTGGTGGTCTTCCTTCCACATAATGACAAATGATTCTGAACATAGCTTATGTTCATGGTGTCAAATTTTTTATTCTAATTTATTTTCCTACTAACTGCCAAAATATATTCATGTTGAAAGGTATTCCTGTTCAGTCTAGGATAACAACATTTAAGTTGTTTCAACAACTAATGTGGTGAGATGACCTTGACTTTTATGCAAATATTAAAAGAATGTATAACCCAAGTGCATTTGGAAAAATCACTCTTCTGAAATGAGGATTAACTCTTTATCAGTACCGTTTCCTTTATTTTGCGCTTTTGCTCAAGTACTAAATCACACCTGCAGTGCGATGAAATATTTCATTAACTTTATAAATCTGTATAATACATACATATAAAAATATATACTTAAAATTTTGGGAAAATGCACTAAAATATAGTTGTTGGATGTTTAGTATTTGTGCTATTTATATAATATATCAAACTCTTAACATGTGCACCATTCCTTTTCTCGAATTACTTATTCCTAAACAATGTAATAAAAACAGAATGCAAAGTAAGCTTTTTAATAAGCTAAATATGAACTAGAATATTGCTGTTGTGAAATATATTTAGTTGTATAAAGCCAGATAGATTATATGGAGATGTTTTAAAAATCACATAATTTTATTAATTGTAATAGATTCTATGAATGCTAGTTACATTATAAATATAGGATAAACCAAAAAATAAAAGAGTAGGTTTGGGGATGTCTTAAAACTTTATAATATAAACAGAGTATAAAGAGTATAGAGGGGAAGAAGGAGAGTAATAATGAGGGAAAATCGGGGAAGGGCCATCAAAGGACATGTATAAAGGACACATAGACAAAGCCAAAAGGGGTAGGTTCAAGGGAGAGAGGTGGGGATGCGCAGGGCAGGGATGCAGGTGTGGTGGGCTGAAAATGGAGACAACTATACTTGGACATCAAAAGTATAAAAGTACTTTATGATTAACAACTAATGTTTTGTTATAAAAGTTAGGAAATTTTCTTAGCCTGATGTGAATAAAGAATAATTATGGATAACCCCATTAAAGAACATGTGTTAAAATATTAGTAAAAGGAATTTTAAAACACCTTAAATGTATAGACTATTATTAGCAAGTAATTTTTACTTCACTATTTTCTAAATAAATCAGGGCATTAAATAGAATAGGTATGAATATGATAGTCTGATTTTTGCAGGGTGAAAATGAAGATACACAAATATTATGTTTTAAAGCCTTCTATATAATAAAATTATTTTTCAACTTTTTATTTTATTAAAAATTTTTATTTAGCATTTTCCTATGCATCTCTTACAAATGGCAGTATGAAAATATAGAGATTGTGGATTCTAACCTAGTAACAATGAGAAAAATAAATATCCTGAAATTCCATTTTAAATACATGGATTGTATGAGAGTTATCAGTAATATAATACTGTATTAAAGTATAACCAAAATGTCCCATGTCCTAATTTATGGGGAAGCTATCTGTTGAGTAGCATTACTTTTATTAATATGTGCCTCAGTGGTAAATAGCCAGCCTACTTTAATAATACTATAGTCATTAAAGCTAAATATCAAGTTTGTTTTTGCTTTTTTTTATAAAAAATTAATAAAGCGTTAGCCCTGGCTGGTGTGGCTCAGTGGATTGAGCGCCTGCCTGCAAACCAAAGGGTCACCAATTTGATTCCAGGTAGGGACCTGCCTGGGTTGTGGGCCAGGTCCCCAGTAAGGGGCACACAGCAGGCAACCACACACTGATGTTTCTCTCCCTCTCTTTCTCCCTCCCTTCTCCTCTGTCTAAAAAGAAATAAATACAATCTTTTAAAAAATTAAAAATAAATGAAGCTTTAATACCTGAAAGGCAAGATATTTTTTTTTGTTTGGTTCTCAAAGTAAAGGATATATTCTAGGACACATACAATGTGGGTATAAAATGATTTATGGAAATGCAGAAATGCAAAATCCCATTTTCTGAGAATATCTTATTTCAGTCGGTACTCTTCTTTCATACACATTTTCCTTCCGGTCATAATAAATGCACTGTCAAACTTGCCGCCGAGTCTAGCATGCTCTTCTTTGTCTGGCTAACTGACACTGGTTCTTCTGTTTCAACTCAGTTGTCACTTCCTCCGAAAAACCTCCCCTGACTCTCATTGTCCCCTACTCTACGTGAGTTGTGTCTTAATTGTGCTACCAGAGCACTTTCTGCTGACTAATTATAAGGATAGTCACACTTTATGTTTTATTTCTTTCCTGCTATACCTTGGACTCATAATAAACAACTATGTGTTTAATCTTTGTATTAACAGAACCCAAACAATGTCTGGTGAGAATGCATGGAATGATAAATTAATAGAATGAATTATATAGTGTGGTATCTCAGTAGCTTCTCTAGGAATATAGTAGTTTCAATATATGCATTAATATAAAAAGCATACAGAACATTGTCATAGTTTATTTACATCTTAGCCAGTTTTTTCCATTTAAAAAACTCAGAAAGAAGAAAGGAAACAAATAATGACCCTCATTCTATAGTAACTGTGTTCACAAAGTTTAATGATTTGATTAAAAATGGCACCTACAAATAAATTTCTACTTCAAAACTGATCGTTGTTTGAGGCAGTATTATAACATAGAACTTGAATTTAATTCTAGGGTTTCTTTTGACTGTGTTTAAAGCTTATATTTATCCCATAAAGATGAAGTAATGTAATATACATCATAAGTAATTTTTTAGTTATGTGTACATATTTATCATAGGTAGAAAATTCTTTAAAGTCTGTTAGGCAGGTCACTTGAGAAAAATTACAATTATTGCAAAGACAAGAGAAACAAAGAAAATAATTGAGAAGAAAATATATAAGTAGAGTGCTTAGTTCAATTCTAAAAATGAGACGTCTGCCAACCTTTTTGAGATATATGTTATTTAACTTTAGTGCAATATTTGACTGTGTTGCCTGCCACTTTCTTGAAATTCTCATATTTCTTCCCCGAGTTTACCAATAACTACTGGTTTTCCTCCCAATTTCAAGAATGCTCCTCTTCAGTATGCTTTTCTGGTTTCTGTTCTTGTGAAAGTTGAGCTCTTTTCCAAGAATCCGCCCTTTGCTTTCATATTTTGTACGTCATTTCTCTAAAATACCACCTCTAAGTCTGGTTTAGCGCTGTCCGTATCTTTAAGGTCTAAATTTATTGCCTCATCTCTGCGATCTGCCACTTCATAGCTTTAGCTATTGAGCAGGGTATATTTTTTTAATTTCCTCTGTGTAAGAAACACAAGTATAGAAGTACTCCTCTAGGATTGTTATAAGAACTAAATGAAGTAAGCATATTCACCGGCTCCCGGAAGCTGTTCCTCCTTCTACTTTTGAATCATTAGGCTTCTTATAAATCAGAACAGCTTTTCACGGCAATGTCAGTTTCCTCATTCGGTGTTCTGCTGCCACCTGAATCATCTGTGGGAGCCTGTGACCTGTGCAGTGCGTGTCATTCCTTTAGGGAAAACTTGTTCTCTTCAAGTGGATGTAGCCTAGGGAGGAAGTTATATACTAAATGGAAGTCAGCTCTCTGTTAAAAATGGCAATTCTGTTTTATAGTTGTGTTTTTCACCCAGGTGCATTGTGTGCACGCTCAAAATCAATGTTGATTTTTTCAGGTTACATTTCTTTCATCGGATTCTTTCAAAGATGACAGATTGTATCATACCACTTCTTACAGCTTGGTGACTCTAGTTAATAATATATTACATATTTTAAAGTTGCAAAAGAGATCTTAAATATTCTCATCTCCAGAAAAAAAGTTTGTAACTATGTAAGGTGAAACATGATAACTAGACTTATTGGGGTTATCATTTCATTTATTTATTTTATTTATCCTATAAAATGTTCTATAAATTTTCTTTAGGTATAGTATGTCTTAAATATCTGTCTTTCAAATGCATATAGCTTGGTAATCTTGACAAATATAAAATCCCTCTGTGATAAAATGTGTTAAAAATTTCAAAATAAATCTTGTTTTAAAATTCACTCATTATCTGTAGTGATGTCTAGTGACTACATTTGACTTAAAAGATTTTTTCAGCTTTGATGTAATTATTAACATGTGCACAATCAATACATACCTCTTGTAACAGGACTATAATAAAATAACTACATAAGAGAAAAGTGATGAGAACTGATTATGTAAATATTGAATTTGATAGTCATATAACATAAGTTATATATTTTTAAACTGTTGGTTATTTTTATGCTAGATTTATAATATATAAATATCACCCTAAAATGTAATATACTTGAATCAATCACAAACAGAAATACCATGAATCCACAAATAAGCCTTCCCTGTGAACCTTGTGATTTTGCTAGAGCCAAGTTAGCTAGAGTCAACGCATTAAGTATGTGTGATTAGCCATAAGTTTAGTGCATCATTGGTTGCTTGCAAAATAGCTTTCTCCTTGGAACAGAAGTTATCCTTCATACTTACTGGTTGGCTTTCAGTTATCCTATTGCTTCTTTCTGATTGAGCCCAAATTAGGTAGATTACTTAGTCACTGTAGGACCTGACTCTCTTCTCCTGCTACCACTATTTAGAGAGGTTGGGAGGGAGAGAGAGAGAGGGAGAGAAGGAAGAAATATATTACGGAAATAAACCCTATTTAGTTCTTATCCATGCAAATCAATATATATTTTTGCATAAATGTAATGTATATTTATTTGTATATATATATATATATCTAAAAAGAAACAAAGCCTTTGATTTTCTTCAAATTCTGATAAAATTGTTTTAATACAATAATTTAGAGGTATTTGAATTAAAGCATGTATGTACTTAAAAATTATGTATAATGTATTTAAAACATCACACACTCTAAGATTACTCTTTTTGTTTAGGAAAATACATATGAACTGTAATGAGAAAGTGGCTAGAAAAATTACACTGATTTAGTCAAAGAAGAATAGGCTGAAAAAGAATGTGAACTAGGAGTATGCATTCTAATCCAAATACAGCTTTAACCCTTGGTGTGATATACACCAAAATTTTGTACTGTACATGATTTTTGTTAGCACATTTTTGTTATGGAAAATTCTGTTAATGTAGTTTACATTATATAGAAATTTACATTTAAAGATTCTACTAAATGAAAGAGAGACTTCACGTGGGTATGTGAGGGTGTGAGCGTCTTACAGAAATACTCATACACGCAACAGATGAGTAGGGACAAAACTGCTGATAAACCTAGACCTAGGAGTGATAACCCCAGTACAAGTTGCTAATACTATCCAATATTTTATCTGATTCTGTTATTGATTCTATAACCAAATGCAGGTCCAGTTGCCTACTGCTTCAAAAGCCAGTACTCTAGAGATAGGTGCTTGTGAAAGGAAAGAGGTTTAACCAAGTACCAGTCACCTGAGAAGATGGAGGACTCTGTCTCAAAGCCCATCTTAACATCTCAGTGCAGGCAGAGGTTTCTATAAGGAGGGAGAGGGGAAACAGAGCAAAGAGATAAAGGGAGGGGCATGAAAGGTTCTCTGCATGCAGACCAGCACAGTTTATTCTGATAAGGACCTTGATACTGGTCAGGTGATGATCTGCTGTGTATCATCCTGGTTTTACGGATGAAGGTCAGCATATTTTCTAGAGCTGGGATGCCTGGAGGTTCAAGTCTGTATCTTTTGGAGTTAGTTCCTAGGATTCTTACACAAACATGCTGTTTATCTACAGCTACATGTTAGTCAGACTCAGCACTTACAGAAACAGTGCCCAAAGAATGGTAGGGCGGGTTACATCCCCACTGTTCCAATCCCTGCCCTTCCCATTTAGTAATTCCTTGAAAATTAATATTTAAAATGCCTGTTTTATCTTAGTTTTCATATGAATAACTGTCCTAATACATTCTGATATAATTCTTATAACTACATACGAAGTAAATGAGGATGAATCCCAATTATCCAATTATGTATTTTGGATATGAGTTAGCTTTGTTTCAGTGATTGTAAAGGTGCAAGAATACTAAGGGAGCTATATATTCTAGTCAAAAAGAGCATAATAAGCAAAGGACCCGACACACATCCCATTCATTTTTAGGAGGCACAGAGTAAGAATAGTGGTATCACAAGTATGTTATTGCATACACTTGCAAAGTGCAGTCTCATGAATGATCACAGATTTCTAATACATGATTGTGTAGTCTGAACAACTGATCGTGTAATCTGAAAAAAGAGTGCATCAACTGTGAATTCAGTCCTTTTTCTTTTCACAGATGACAAAAGGAAACACTTTAGATATTGAGTAAGTAAACAATATGATTCAGGATGCAAATTGAATTGTAAGAGTGTATGGGCCTGCAATGAAGAGATCACCCTAACACCAAGACTATAGATGACACTAATACAAGTAACAAATTGTGGTAACACTGCTCCCAATTTGTGGATCTATCAATAGGTCAAATAATGATTTCTAAGAAGTTTATCAGTATAATTATTTCTCAGCTTAAAAATAATATTTGAAATTATAAGCAAATAAACAGAAAAACAAAAATCTGTGTAAAAATTTTATTGTTGACTCAAAAGCTTGATAATAAATAGCAAACTCAATGGTATTATTCCCTTTACAGACTTCTGGGCAGGGGCCACCAAGTCTCTGCTTAAATACCTCTATTGATGGAAATTATATAAACTTCCAAATCAGTTAAGTTTGTCTTTAGTGAAATTTCATGTTAAAATGTTACAAAGTTTTTTAGGTTCAAATATGCATGCTAGCGTAGGTTTTGTAGCCATCACTTCCCTACCATTTTAAGTCTAATGGCAAACTTTCAACCTGCTGCAGGTCTTATTATCCTGCTTCTGAAAAGATACTTGGGAAAATAAAGAGGCAGGCCAGAAGTTCTGAGATTTTCCTTAATGGCATTGTTGCTATAGTTACAGCTGAAATGTTATATAAAGCAAATTGCTTATTGATGGAAAAATGCTGAGTAGCACAGCAGCATCCTTTTTCTGGGTTTTTATTCCCTTCATTTCCCACTCATCTCTTAAGATTAATGGATTTTTTGGAGCGTTGTTTTGTTTTGAACAAGCCCTGATCATTTGATGTTAAAATAAATGTGTTTTATTAACATGTACTAGCTGACAAACGAATATGTTCTAGTGCATTATGATAAAAGTGGAGTTACTTTTTTTTTTTAAGATTTTATTTTATTTATTTTCAGAGAGAGGAGAAGGGAGGGAGAAAGAGCAATGTATGGTTGCCTCTCACATGGCCCTCACTGGGGACCTGGCCTGCAACCCAGGCATGTGCCCCAACTGGGAATCGAACCGGGACCCTCTGGTTCCCAACCTGCGCTCAAGCCGCTGAGCTACAACAGCTGGGCTGAGTTACTTTTTTATTAATATTAAAACATTGAATAAAAATGTATGCTTTATATATATAGTCTTCTGAAATTTTTAATGCATTTAATAATATATATGAAATATAAATTTTAATTATGTTTTATACTATTAGGAAATAAGTTATTTCACTATTTCCTTTATAGTGAAAATAAAATATTTTAAAGACACAGAAAAACAAATGGAAATGGTCTAAGAGCATCCATAATGATGACAAGTATGTTAAAAAGCCTATTTTCATTTGCATTTTGTAATTTTATGTATTAGACTAAGTAATATAATAAAAATGCATTCAGTATATATGTATATATAATTATATATAATACCTTATTTATAATATGTATTCATTTTTTATTGCATCACTGTCTTTTATAATATTTCAAAGAGGAAACTAACTTATTTGATATTTAACTAGAAGGCAAAATACGAATAATCATGTATTTCACAATTACAACTGCTGCATATGTGGTTAATGCTATCTCTGATAAAATCTTTTCAGCTAATAAAAGTCTTATATGGCGGTGACTCATTATGCATTGAATTCTTATATAATTTAAGGAATCTTGATTAATTTATCTTCAGATTACAACTGGACTGGTAACATTATGAGTATTTAATCTTGTGGCTATTAAGTAACTAGAAGTACAGATAACATTTTTTGGACATACATTAATAATACTCCTTAATTAAATTCCTGACTACATTGATACAAATCTTTGGGATTATTTTTGGTTAAAAAATGCAAAAAAAAATCTGAAGCACAGATTTTTACATCTTCTTATGTATTTATAGAGCATTTCCCAAATCACGTTTGTGAAGCAGATGATTGTAGTAATTGTATTTGTATTTAACAATGATGTGATAATGACAGTGACTCTTATGGTCCAAAATGAAATTTGATTTTTGCTCATGTTGATTCATGGTCCTTTTCTCATTTCTACTTTTGATTTTACTTTAGCCTCTGATTTTAATTACCCTCTCTCTTAATAAGCAAAATTTAAATTTACATGTTTAGAGAAATATAAAATTTTTGGTGTTACTGTAGTCTCCCCCCTTTTAATTTCTTATTGACATTGTAACATTTTCTTCTGAATGTGTTGGCATTCTTATTTGGTTCTAGGGCTGCAGAAAGAAAGGACACATAGATTAGACCACCCACTCAGCATTTCTAATTGGTGAAAAAATACTCTTCTGGGACTTACAATTTATGAAGTTTCCTATGTTCTAAATTAATTCATCACATAGTCCTATTAAATCCATCATATCCTTTTCATTTTCCTTATTTTTTTTTAAAGAGTTTATTTATTTATTTTTAGAGAGAGGAGAAGGAAGGGAGAAAGAGCAATGTATGGTTGCCTCTCACATGGCCCTCACTGGGGACCTGGCCCGCAACCCAGGCATGTGCCCCAACTGGGAATCAAACCGGGACCACCTGGTTCCCAGCCCGCGCCCACTCAACTGAGTTACACCAGCCGGGCTCATTTTCCTTGTTTTTTAATGTGTATTAAACTTATTTTTACCCATGTCATATTTCTTCTCCTTTATGTGAGTTCCTTGGTAGAATAAGACTTACAGAAACAGTTTTAAAATGATGCATATACTCCATAGATATAAATAGAATATAAATATACAAAATAGGTACATAGGTGAATTATGCTGTCATAATTATTTGACATAATGGTAATATCAGTTTCCAAATTAATTTTGGTGACAAAGTTCAAAGTCATAAGAATTAGGCTTTGCCTTGTAATCTTATTCAGAATGCAAGTCAGTCATGCAACCAAGCAAGTCAAGCAATATCACTTAAAATATTACAAAATAGAAATGATTAAGTATATTAGTTTTAACTGAATATATATCAGATTTTAAGCAAAACGTGAATTTGAACTAGCCATTGAAACTCTAAGAATAGTATCCTTTACTCTTAGATCAGCACTCTTTCCTTCTCTTTGCCTCGAGACCTTTGTAGTATGTGGGTTATCATTGCTTGTATGTTTATCAAGCATTATTTTAAATTGTGGGAATGAAATGTTTTATTTGACATAATAGATTAAGTAGATTATATATTTTATCCTCCTGTTTAAACTTCAAATGTATGAAAATAGTGAGTATACTATATTGAAATAGTCACTATGTTTATTTCTTCAACACATTTACCTTTTACCACTTTCGTACCGCTCACGAGTTTTCTCGTGTTTTGCGCGCCATCTGTTAAGGACCGCATCACGAGATGATTTAATTAACGTGCAGTTTGCCCAATATCGTGTGGTCTCTGGCGTATGTCTTAGAGATTTCTACGCGATACAAAATGTGTTAGCTGTGTACCATTAAGCTGTGTACCATCGTGGTATCATGTGCTGTAAGTAGCAGGAAATGACAGCTTTGTAAGAGTAATTTGTCTCCAAAACTGAGATAATATAATCATATTATTATAATTGACAAAAATTTCCAGTGGAACTAAACCTGTATTTCTGGTATACTAAAAATTTTGTTATTCACATTAGAATATGCCCTGGATGGAAGTACACAACACATACCTGCATTTGATTTTTAGAATCCATTATATAAAACAGCACAATAATTCAGCTATTTGTGTCCATGTTTGTATAAAAAAATGTCAGGCTCTGAATGAAGATTTCCTAAATGTGGTTCAACCAAGTAATGGTTTTTAAGACCACAGCGCAGATTAAGATTGATTTTCTGTAGATAATATGGAAGCATCTCCTCCAGGAACAATTCCACACAAGGACTGGAGCTTTTAGTATTTGATGTAAGGGATCAAATCAGTTTCTTTCCTAAGACTTGTACATAAAGTTATTATATTAAAAAAGCCACAATTCACTTCAGAGTGACTTAAGTAGGAAATTAAGAAGGGAATTGGTACTAGGTGATCATAAACACAAAAAGCAAATTAATTCATCATACATACTACTGTTTTGTAGACAGCATTTCACTGAAGTTAAATAATTGAATTTTGTCCTTTTTAGATTAGTGAATAAGAATTATAATAGCTTAAAGATTTTAAGAGTTATTATTAAGCAACATTTTTATGTCTTTAAAGAAATTGGAAGCTGTAGTGATAAATGAAACATGTCTGATATTTTAGAACAATAAGTAATTTTTGCCTCTAAGTAATTTAAGTTATACAACTGAAAAGTGATCTAGTGTGAAAAGCAGTTTGAAACCGAACTTCACAGAAGACCATGCAACATATTAATGCAATTCTGTTTTGCATGATCCTCCAACTGCATACTTTACAGAATAAGTGCTCATTAAATAGTAACAATCAGAAGCTAAATTTATAGCCTTTACTTTTTTACCTTATAACAAGTATAATGTAAGAAAAAGCACAACATATATCAGTAAGGGAAAAATTCTGCAATTTTATTAGTCTAACATAATCTGTCTCTTGTGATTATTTGTACATGTTATGAGAGAGTAGTTTTAAGTCCTTAGTTTGTAACAGAATTAACCAACAGTTTATTAAAAAGACATATTTTCCTTCTTCTAGACAGGGATCCTGCTAATATAGTTTTGGTGTAATTCCCAGGAATTTGGATGTCTAAGGGCATGATTTGGCACAGGTAGCCCATGAATTACACTGAGGAGCAGAGATAGAAAGAACGGTTTTAGTCAGCAATTCAGAAAACTCTGGGGGTAAAGGTACCAAATAATTTGAGCCTGTGAATGCTTCTTGCTCAATTGAATGAGAAGTGTGAATATCTTTAAAAATGAAATTTTATTTTTATGTAAAAGCAGAGAATTATGCCTAAGTGATTCTTGAAAACTCAATGTACCTTGTAAAATTCTACTGTAGTACATAGAGGTATACTTGACCCAAGCCAGGAAATAGGTGATTATAGGCTAAATAGTAAAAACAAAACAAAACAAACATTTTTTTAGTAATTGGTGATTAAACAAAAATTACTATAAAATTTAATAGTTTTTGAATAGATGTATGATGGTTATACTAATTTTGAAGATACCAGGCTTAAAAAGTTAGTTGTATTTGGAACAAATGGAGATTTTTCACACACATACACACACACAAAAAAAAAAAGAAGAAAAGAAAAGAAAGGGTGTTTCACTGGGTCCATCTGTAATGTTAAAGATTTTTTTTTTTTTATGATGAAGAAAGTGAATTATTCATCTTTAAGGATTTCTCATATTTTTTATTTCAAACAGTCTTTTTGCAATCTCCTTTAAAAATCACTCTTTCATTGATTTAGAGACCAGTGATTCCCCCTTCTCCATATACATAAAAGACCTAGATATTGCCAAATTGTAACCTTGGTAAATGCAGCAAAACAAATGCATTATAATATAATTAATCTGTTCAATACTGTTTTGTTTGCAGATTCAAGAATGGCTTTGTTTAAATTGCCAGACCCAGAGAGCGATATCAGGACAGCTTGGAGACATAGGCAAAATGCCTCCTATACCATCAGGACCAAAAGCCTCTCCTATGCCTGTCTCTACAGAACAATCACCTCAGAAAACAGCAATACCTGGTCAAGTAAAAGTTAAAAAGAAGGAACAAGAAGTAAAAACAAAAAGTGAAAAAATCATTCCAGAAAAAGTAAAAGAAACACCTTTCATTGAAAAAATGTCTCCTAAGGTAACCACAGATCAAAAACAAGACAAGAGTAAACAAGAAAAAGCCAAAGCTTTAGCCCCTCAAGAAAAAAAGCCACTTTCCGAAGAAAAAAAGCCAAGCACTGAAGAAAAAAGGCCACCTCCTGAGGAAAAAAGGCCACCTCCTGAGGTAAAAAGGCTACCTCCTGGAGAAAAAAAGCCACCTCTTGAAATAAAAATGCCAGCTCCTGAAGAAAAAAGACCACCTCCTGAAGAAAAAAAGCCACCTCTTGAAGAAAAAAGACCACCTTCTGAGGAAAAAAGGCCACCTCCTGAAGAAAAAAGACCACCTCCTGAAGAAAAAAAGCCACCTCTTAAAATAAAAATGCCACCTCCTGAAGAAAAAAGACCACCTCCTGAAGAAAAAAAGCCACCTCTTGAAGAAAAAAGGCCACCTTCTGAGGAAAAAAGGCCACCTCCTGAAGAAAAAAAGCCACCTCTTGAAGAAAAAAGGCCACCTCCTGAAGAAAAAAGGCCACCTACTGAAGAAGAAAAGCCACCTCTTGAAGTAAAAAAGCCAACTCCTAAAGACCAAATGCCAACCCCTGAAGGAAAAAAGTTTCCCCCTGGAGCAAAAACATTAGCTCTAGAAGAGGAACAGAAACATGACTTACTTAAAACTAAAGTAGAAATCCCTGAAGAAACGCTTGAAGGCAGAGTGGCTCCACAGGCAACCCAGGAAAAGAAATCATCACAGATGGGGAGGGAGGACTTAGCATCTGGAATGCTTCAGACTTTGCCTGAGGAAGATGATGGAAAAACTAAAAAAATAAAAGATCAGCCACAGGCAGTTGGCATAGCAAAGCCTGATCAGGTGGAACCTGGGAAAGAAAAAACAGTAAGTTATGTTTCCCTAACTTTGCACAGTCTTAGGTATATGATTTACTAATTTATATCTAAGTACACAGAGTACTTAATGTTAATTTTATAAGTAAAATCCTACAATTAATGGTGTTTTCATAAAAGTATAACAGTCATTTGCTAAAATGAAGAACTTTGGTTTTTTAGATAGCTTAATCTAATTTAATAAAGCATAGATATAAAATTATTTTTCTAAATTTTATGTCTATCAAATAATTTATCCAAATTCTATAGTGTGATGAAGAAGAGTTTCTTTCCTTTTTAAGTTATTCCTTTTTTTCTCTCCACTATGAACATAAAATCAGTATCCTCCTTTAATATGAAATAATGTATATTAAGTTTCTATTCACTTACTCACTTGGTTAAATTAGTCAACAAGTTGTGTTCTCATTTAAAAGCCTTTTAAGTTGTGTTTAGCCATAACATTATATAACAGCGATTATAAAAAATGTGGAAAAGCTTAAGACAGCATTTTTTTCAGTACTTTTACTGAATTCAGTATGACTTTAATTAGTGTATTCTGTTTGGAGTTTTGTTCATTGTGTTTAATATTGTAGGGTTATTTATAATCCAAGCATAATCTGCAATAATATATATTTTCTTCTTTAGTAGAAACTTTTGAGTCTGCCATCTTCTTCATATTTATAAAGCAATACATTCATTTTTAGAAGAACTCTGATTTTTCAGATTACAAGAGGTCTTACAATATACCTGATTGAGTAATTTTAATTCACAGATATAACAGTGACTTCCAGGAAAATGAAATGATTTATTAGTATTTAAAATTAATATTAGAATCTATAATCCATCCAAACTCTGTTTCGTTGTTTTTCATTGTGGTTTGCATTTTTTAACATACGCTTACTAACCTACCTCTGGTATATGATGCATACCTCATTAAATAACTTTTGATCTTCTTTTGTTATATAAATGAATTTATCAGAGTCATAGAAAGCAGATGCCCAGATATGTATTCTCTACTCCAGTGGCTGGATCTAATCACTACCACCAGCAGCAGCACCACCACCATCTACCCGTAACTTCTCTTAGCTAACCACTTTTCAGACCTTGATGCTTTTTACCATTTTTCCCTGTGTTAAACTATCCTTGGCTTTCATGACCCTTCCTTTATTGTTCTCTGTCTTTCTGATCATCCCTTATGAGTTCTTTGATTATGGCTATCTCTTACTTTCCCAGTCTCCATAAGATGAGATTTTTCTTTGAAATCTGTCTTCTTTCCTCTTAGTGGAGTCACATGAACAATTCCTAAATCCATTTGTGTACCTTGGCCCCTTTAATTGTCAGACCAGCATTTACAGACTCAATAGATCATCCCACTTCAAAGCCTCACTCTAAGCTGGAACTAACTCAGCATGTTAGAATATTGCCCGCTCTCTATAGAACCAGCTGCTTCTTCTGACTTTTGTATTTCCTATAATGGCACCATCATTCACACTGTGTCTGATTTTCCAGTCTGAGTAATCTGAGGTCTCTTCTTTCACACTCTTTACTGTCCACATCCAGTTTATCACAGTGCTGTTCATTATCTCCCATGCCTGAGGACACTATCCCACTTATGGCCTGCATGACCTTTCATGAATGATTTGAATAATCCTATTACCGGTTACTGTGCCTTCGGTTTCTCCCTTCTCCAGTGTATAGTGTCAGATAATTGTTGTCCAGGGTCCAGACAATTTAACTCAGATACTTAGAGTGATTATCTCTTGCTTGTTAAATACAATCTAAACAATGTATTCTAATATTTTGCTAATATACTGCTTTTTATATTAATTTGCACTTTTATCATTTTCTTTTATCATACTTTTTCTTTTCTTTTGCAACTTTAATATGTATATATTTTTGTTATTTCTAAATTATGTGTATGTATTAAGTTACTAATATATTATTTACAATATAAAATTTTGACAAAAATAAAAATCAGTGAAATCAATAAAAATTATCATTTTATTTATATGTGATTTATTTATCATTGTATTTATTTAAATGTAGGTACATTTGACTACATTAAAATATGATTTATGATAGTGTTTTATACAGAGCACAGATTGTAATTCAATATTTTAGAAATTCTGAGCCTGAAATTTTTTGATGGAATTAATTGAAACTACACTTGTAGGTTGAGCTGATTTTTATATTTTGACATTTAGTTTTAATGACTATCATAGCAGAAAAAGATAACCCATAAGCATATATCAGAAATGAGTGAAGTGGATCAAAGATCATATTGCTCAATTTTGCTGTTTTCTAAGTTTAAATTGAAAACAATTTTTTTCTTAATTGTAGAAATTCAACAAATAAATGTTAATTCCCTGATACCAATCATCAGAAAATAAGATGTTTTTAAATACTTTTTAAACAAAGGACTTTAAAACCCACTAAAGTTCTTTATATGGAAGATTTATAAAGAGAATAAGGTATTCTCTCTAAAGTTTATTAAATGAGTATAGATATGACAGCTTTTAAAAGTGACATGTCATTTTATATAGCATAATCACATAATTTCCAAATATCTGTCTTCAAAGGAGTGTTTTCACACAACTTTTTTGAAGAAAAGGCTATTGTTTATTTTTACCTTAATGCCTGAAATGCAGCATATTGCTAATCACCAGGGTTTAATTTTTTTTCCTAAATATCTAACATGTAGTATATTACTGAAAACCACTTGGCATCATCAAAAAGTTGATCAACTTTGGGATTCTTCTACTTGTGTTTAAAAATAGTTAAATCTTCACAATTATAACTCTTCAAATTAATTTTTGTGATATAATCAATAAACCTCTGTAGTTAAAATAAATTTATAGTTAGTCTTTATCATTACAAAATATTAAAGGTACTTTTTATTGAAATAAAAATTTCTCATTAGTATTGAGCATATGCTGTATCTGTAAAATCTTGAGTTACTCTATGCAATTATGGCTTACTTGTAATAGATACAAGTAAATGAATCTCTTATGTACTGCTATATCTTAACCTTACTCTTTAAAAAAAATAATTCCAATCAGAAAAACTACTCCTCAGTATTTTATATGTAGTTTTTTTCATTAAAAATATATATGTGTGTGTATATATATATATATACCTTTATTAAACTAATCCCTCAATATTGAGGCTGTCTTCATTGGTACATTATTTCTTAGTGTCTCACAATATTAAGTCTTGATGGATTTTATTATTGAAACACATTGTTGAACATTATGAACTGAGCATGTTAGAAATATCTACACTTTGCTTCTATTATTATGTAACCTTTTGTTTCTTACTTTGTCCTAGTAATTTTTCCCCAAGCATTCCACAGTTACATCTTTGCTTCTTCTAACAATATTTGCTAACAAATGCATGCAGTTTGGTTTGTTATATTGATTTTTACATATGATTTTAGCTATTTTTCCATGACAGAAAAATGTTTCCCCAAACCCATGACTGTTTTCTTATATTATTAAATAAGAAAACTCAAATGAAGATTATGTCTTTGTTACTCAATTTATTGAAAATTTATAAAGCACTAGAATGGTTTTTTTTTGGTGAAAATAATATAAATTCGTGATAGTGTCATAATATCACTTGCTATAATGCAAAAGCAGTTTATGTGTTTAGGCAATGTGTAATTAGCAATAATAGATACAACACAGATATTAAATAGTTTTTCCAATAATGTCAAACATTTTTGGCCAACTTATTTCAGATCTTATTCAACTTGGTCATTGTTGCTTTTAGCTTGTAAAATTGCTGAACAATATGGACTATAAGCTTCTTATTGATGTGTTTTTACATTTCTTACATTATTAACATTATCTTTAACACATGATTTTTTTGTGGAAATCTTTTTAAGGAATATTTTGTCTACCACTTACCTAATACAGGGAAGTTGGTTTAGTTGAAACTAAAATACGGGCCAGAAATTTGCCTAACTGAACAATAAGCTTCAGTATAGAGGTGAGCAAACGAAACGACTGCCTCACTCTATCTTTTCCTTACAGCATAATTTCCACGTACTTCCTAGGACTCTCACAGACCATGCGACCAGCTGAAATGAGAAATAAATGAATAGTGGTGCCAATCCTTGTATTAAATGGTAGTAAGACATAATTTTAGATTGAAAATACAGCAACACTGTTAATGTTTACTTCTTACAGTCCCATTAGGTAATTTGGTATATTGGCCAGGGTTTCTGTACGCCATGGTCAAGACTCCTGACTTAATAGGTTAGCGTGGCGTTCTCAGTCCTCTAAAGTATGCCTCCAGTGTAACTTTTAAGCATCCTAATATTCCACATTAGTGAGAAATAGAAGGCCAAAATATAGGCCTTTTTGTAATTCTTGAATGCAGCTTTTGCTCTCTCTCTTTTGAACCTGTTCTCAGTTCTTCTCTGTGCACTGATGCTGCGACCTTATGTTACCTGTGAGAAAAATCCCACCTGGACATCTGGACCACTCATGTCCTTAGTGGCAGTCATTTTTGCTGCTGAACTCCCTATTCTGATAAGTTTTAAATTAGTTTCCCTTGGAAAGCAAAATAACACTCTTAATTTACCTTTTACTATATTAGAGGCACTATGTCAAGTACTTTTTCTATCATTTAATCTACATAACTAATGATAAGATAAATATTATCAAATCTATTTTAAAAAGGGAGAAACCAGACTTCTGTGCTCAATCTCATGTATATAGGAAACAGCAAAGCTAAGATTATAGTTCAGTTCTGATTATAAAAGCTGAGCTTTTTAAACACTATACATAATGCTTCTTTCCTATGATACTTTTAATGTACTGCCTTTTCATAATTATAATTATTCATATCACTTGGCAACTCCCACTGTAATCCCAAGCACTTTGTGTAATCTTTACATTGTTAATATATTTGTTATTTTACTTATTCATTTGTCACTTGTGTCATATTAATATGGTATATTATTTGCATTTCTTTGTTGCCACATCATTTTCTTTCCATTCATTGCTCTCTTTCAAATGTGTTTGTCAAATGGAATTAAAGTTTATTCTGAAATATAATAAATAATGTGATAAGTATATTCTTCTTTACTTTTTTAGCTTAATACTTTAAAATTACATGCTACTACTGAATTCTCTCTTTTTACTTATGTATATATTTAACAGAATACTGCTTGTCTGCATTTGACACATTACATAGAAACACTATAGCTTTCTGAATAAAAACCAAAACTTGAACATCCTTTTGCATAAACTTTTATCTCATTAAAATGACTCAGGGGTTAACATTCAAGTTAAATATAGCCACTGTACATAAGGGCATCATAATCAGAAAGGATGACAAATAATGTTTTCTGTAGTGAAAAAGATTCCCGTGTAGGTGGTACTGAGTTTTCTCTCCAGACTCAGTGAATTTTTTGGACTTACTCATGTTTAGAGTGTTTGGAACACTCTGACTAGCAAGCTGTTTTGACCCAAACATTCTATAAATGATTAAATACTCTTCATTTATTGTTTTACTTTGGCCCATTAAAATAAATGACTTAGGGAAAATTAACAAAAAACTTCATATTGCATCCTTTCTTTGTATAACATTATATTAATCAGGAATCCAGTTCTTAACCTCAATAATATCCAAATAATTTCCTTTTAGCTTCAACATGGAAGGCTAAAAGTTTCATTGTGGAAAACAGCAGAAGTAAGTTTGGCAGTGCAGGGGTGTCTTGGTGTATTCGTCACTACAGCAGATGTCTCAAGATGAGATACCACGCAATGAGTTTCAAATGGGTCTCAGTTCACTGTCTTTCTGCAGTAGAATATTGGAAGGAAAAGGAATTCTCTACTCTTTGCTTTATATTGTCAAGTAAAAGAATATGAATTTTAGCCTCTGAAAATTTTTTTGTCTCATATATGCAAACTAGGCAGGCTCAAGTAGCCATAATTCTATGAATGGGAAATGCATGATACATAGTAATAAACAAAAGTCAGTATAATAGATGTAATGGAAAATGTACTTAAAAAAACATAGGAAAATGTGTTCCCTGGGAGAGCTGACAAAAATAACATTGCTTTCTTTTTAAAAAACATATGCTTAAATTATGGCTGTTCCCACTCACTGCCTCTATCTAAGATGACAAACAAAATTCTCATGCAAAGGATAGATACTGGAATTATATTCTTATGTAATAATTTCAGAGGTTTTTCAAGAAGTGTTTTGTAAGAAATGAAATGGATAATTAATTTTAACATGTGACTACTTAAATGAAGAAAATAATACAAAATAAGAAAATTCAGTGATATTTATACACATATGTATGTGTATTGCATATGTATGTCACTTAGAAAGAACCTTTTGAATCTATTTACTTCGTTAAATATTAATAGGTTAGTAAATTGCTTGATATTCTTCTCAAAAGTAAGTATATAGTTATGTATTTTTTAAAGCAACTGAGAGAAAACTCTCAATCTTTTAGTTCTAGAGACCTCTGGGAGAAAATAAGCCCAATTATTCTTTCTCACATAAATCCTTTGATCATATTTCTCTAGAGTTACAGTACCTCGGACATCTGTTTGAAGTTTGAATAATTAGAAAAAATCAGACCCAACTTACAAGCTGTGTTTTACAGTCTTCTCAGTTCCGTGTACTCTTTCATGTTTGATCTAATCATTCCCTTTTTAAGATACGTTATTTATAAAGCAAGGTTTTGCAATATTAAGTCTCTATAGGCTGCTTAACCTACATCAGTACAAATTGCACCAGTACTTGCACCAGGTATCGCACGAAGGAGAGTGGTTAGATAGCGACAGGAAGTATAAATGATGGACAGATGAGTACCTCAGTGTGCTGATCTGTGTATACAAAGAAAAACTTTGTATTCAAATTTTAGCAGCAGGTGAAAAGCTGAATGTGGGGGTACCTTAAATCAAAGAGGCAAATAATCTGATGATTAACAAGTTAACACTGTAATGAAGAAGCAGGTCACTGACCTGTGTCAGGGGACTTTATACCTTTGCTACTTAGTATGATAAAAGTTGACATTATGATATTTTTCATTATATTATGGTACAGTAAGTACATTGCCAAATTGTTCCTTCTGAACAGTTCAGCAAAATGGCCTTCGGTCACCTAACTTGATTTTCTTATTAGCCAATCCTAACATTTATCTTAGGCCCATAAACCTGCAGAACAAAATCTTCCCAGATCTTGCCACTTTATAATGAGGAAGAGAAGAGTCTTTAGCGGGCCAGGGTAGGGGGAACCATCACAGCATCATCATAGGTAAATTATGATTGAATTCTGTGAGGAGCATGGGGGAAAGAGACCAAAAAGACAGAGCAGGAGGGAGAAGGGCATAAAACATTACTGAAGGAAGAAGGAAAGCTTGAACACAGGAGCCTCATAAAAAGGATTGTAGGGTAGGTGTTTTGCTATTTATTTGTGTTAGTCCTCTGTCTAATGCATCTTAATTTCCTTTGTCATACTATATATGTCTGGTCCTAGTCTTATTTTTATAAAATGTCATTAGAACATTCAGAACCGACTGAATAAAATTAGAATGTATCTTTTTTTATAGTTAATGAATTGTTATCTGTAACAGCAGTGACATTTCTTCTATATATGTATAGTTTCGTTACATTATATGTTGCATTATATGTTACATTACATAAACATTGTTATGTTTTATAATATATGCAGACACAAAATAAAGAGTACAAATGAATCCACCAAACTTTGTTTATGAAAGATCATTACTTTGACCTTTCATTCACAAGAGGCTTAGGTACTCCACCCCTGTGCTTGTGGTGTTTACTGTGATTTAGTGAAACTTGGGAAAGAAGACAAGGAAAGACATAGAAAGCACAGTAGACTCAGAAGTGTGTTCTGGCGTTGTGTGGAATGTGAGGAAATGGAAATCTCCCTCCACTGTGACCGTCCAGAGAGATTTTATTAAAAGAATGCTTTGCCTGTGCTTACCTCTTCAGTGTGAAGCTCTTAAGAGAAACAAAGCAGAGCTTTTGGGTGCTCATTAGCCCTACTACTATAGTCTTATAACTGTAAATAAATAATCATTTACTGCAAAGGCATTTGAAATTAATTCTTGGTAAACCAAGGTCCAGGGAAATTAATTCTTGGTAAACCAAAGGGCAGGCATTACTTTTTGGACTGTGTTGTGAAAAATATATCAGGCTGCCTTTTAAAAATTGAGTTATGTTGTAAATTCAGCTAAAGCATTTTACTCTATGGTTGTCAAGTTACATCTCTAACCATTCATAATAAAGACATATATGGAGATGAAAATGAATATAAAATGAATAGCAAGCCAACCACTTCTGTATTTGAGAACTCTGTAGGTAAAAGAAGGAGGATGCAGGGAAGGAGGTGGAAAAGGTGGAAGAGAAAAGGGAGGAAGACAAGAGGGAAAGAAGGCAGGAAAGATCTTTTTGCATGTTTGTTGTTTGTTGTCCTACCTGATATCTGTTCATTTTGTCTATAGATAGGTTGGAGGAGCGCATGCCTGCACACCCAGTAAAAATACTGAAATGGTTAGTTCAAGACACAGACTTGGAATTGAGTGACCTCATAGACCAGCATCAAATAAACATGCCCTTGTGAGGCTTTCCATCTGACCTGTTCCTTTCAATGGGGCGTGGGGTTTTTCAATGTTCTCCTTTAAACATGGAAATGAACTGGATCAGCTGGGTTTCCTTTTGCTCATAGGTTTTTTAAATTTGGACTTATGCAAAAAGTCTCTATGTTTAAAATTTTTATTTAAGGCCTCTCTGATTCTAAATCAAATTGTCATCATGACCATGTCATAGGAAAGCAGTCACTCGAGCCTCTGATTTGCCTACTGTCTGTCTTAGCTCCCTGGAAAGCCCATGTTTCCATTCACAAAGTTGGTTATTGTTCTGATTGAAGGGAGCTGACTTTGAAATTCTGTGAAGGTAAAAATCCAAGTATTTTTAAAGTAGGAAGATGTTTGTAAGTGATAGTTGTTAAATATCTTGAGGTGGGATGCTGAAGATAAATATGATTAACAGCTTCACAGAAATAATAGCTATTTCTCTTTTACTGAAGCCATGAGTCAGGCCGATAATTGTGTTACTTTTTCACAATTTACAATTCTAAGCATGCTATTCAAGTGATACAACATTATAATATTAACCTCATTACCGAGTAAGTATAGTTTTTAAAGACATTTTTTAAATGTTTTTAAAAAGCAGTGCCTTGTTTGAATCTCTCTCAGGAAAAAAAAAGTTCCTTGGTGGTAGGTGGGGCAAATATTATTATGGCCCCATAATGATTTATGTTCACTTCAGTTAATTTCCCAACATCCCATAATACTTGTAGCCAGGTAAAAGCCCATCCTCTGATTCTTTCTTTGCCTGTCCTCATAATTCAGAAGTATTAATTATGTCAGTGGAAATTTATCATTAAATTTTTTCTTTAATAATTTGAATTATATCCCAAAGTAAATATACCAAGAAAGAAAATCATGTTTGTTTGAAGGAAAATGGTATTGAAATAGATAGAATAAATAGATAGAATATTAATGAACTAAAAATATCATTGTGACTTGACATTTAAATTAAGGTTAAATAAAAACTAACTTTAATAAATGTATATTAACTTTTTTCTTTTTTGCCCAAAGATTTATTTAAAACAATACTGGCATACAGTTGAATACATTTTTCTGTATTTTTCCCTGTTCATAATAGTTATTTGTAAGTAATGGAAAGGCCATTTTATTAGTTTAATCACGTTAAGTTTTCCTGTATCTCTTCCTCCCTGCTAGGAAAAGGAAGATGACAAATCAGACACCTCAAGTTCTCAACAGCCCAAAAGCCCACAAGGTCTGAGTGACACAGGATATTCGTCTGATGGCATATCAGGTTCACTTGGTGAAATTCCAAGTCTTATTCCAAGTGATGAAAAGGATTTGCTCAAGGGACTCAAGAAGGACTCTTTTTCACAAGAAAGCAGCCTCTCCAGCCCCTCAGATTTGGCTAAGTTAGAAAGTACTGTCCTGTCCATTTTGGAAGCCCAGGCAAGTACACTTGTTGAAGACAAGTCAGGAAAGAAAACACAGCCTCAAGCGGTTTCTCCTGAGCCACCTAAGGATGAGCAGAAAACTTGGAGTTTAACTGAAACACTGGAAACTATAATTTCAGAAGAGAAGCTCAAAGAGAGTCGAGAAGAAAAAGATACGTTTACAAAAAATGACCAGAAAGATGCTCCTTTGAGCAAGGACCACAAAGAAAGGTCTGAGTTTGTTGATGACGTGGCTACAAGAAGACAGCCTTATGATTCAGTTGAAGACAGTAGCGAAAGTGAAAACTCACCTGTTCCACAAAGAAAACGGAGAACTAGTATTGGGTCATCAAGCAGTGATGAGTACAAACAGGAGGATAGTCAAGGATCAGGTGAAGAGGAGGACTTTATTCGCAAACAAATCATAGAAATGAGTGCTGACGAAGATGCTTCAGGTTCTGAAGATGATGAGTTCATTAGGGCCCAGCTCAAGGAGATCAGTAGTACTACTGAGAGCCAGAAGAAGGAAGACACAAAGGGGAAAGGGAAAGTAACAGCAGGGAAGCACAAGAGACTGACTCGAAAAAGTAGCACAACCTTTGATGATGATGCAGGGAGACGCCATTCATGGCATGATGAAGATGATGAGACATTTGATGAAAGCCCTGAAATTAAGTACAGAGAAACTAAAAGTCAGGAGAGTGAAGAACTTGTAGTTGCTGGCGGAGGAGGGCTGCGTCGATTTAAAACGATTGAACTCAACAGCACAATCGCAGATAAATATTCTGCAGAGTCATCACAGAAAAAAACAGTGTTGTATTTTGATGAAGAGCCAGAATTAGAAATGGAAAGCCTGACAGACTCACCAGAAGATAGGTCAAGAGGGGAAGGATCTTCTAGTCTTCATGCTTCCAGCTTTACTCCAGGCACATCCCCTACATCAGTGTCATCACTTGATGAGGACAGTGACAGTAGCCCAAGTCACAAAAAAGGAGAGAGCAAACAGCAACGCAAAGCTCGGCACAGATCACACGGTCCCCTTTTACCTACTATTGAAGATTCTTCAGAAGAAGAAGAATTGAGAGAGGAAGAAGAATTATTGAAGGAGCAAGAAAAGCAGCGGGAATTAGAACAGCAACAAAGAAAGAGTTCTAGTAAAAAATCAAAGAAAGACAAAGATGAGCTTCGGGCTCAGAGGAGGAGGGAAAGACCAAAGACACCCCCCAGTAATCTCTCTCCCATTGAAGATGCGTCTCCAACAGAAGAATTGCGTCAGGCTGCGGAAATGGAGGAGCTTCATCGATCTTCTTGTTCTGAATATTCACCTAGCATAGAGTCAGATCCAGACGGTTTTGAAATAAGCCCAGAAAAGATAATAGAAGTGCAAAAAGTTTATAAATTGCCCACAGCTGTGTCTTTATACTCACCAACAGATGAGCCTTCTATTATGCAGAAAGATGGTGGCCAAAAGGTATTAAAAAGTGCTGAGGAGATATATGAAGAAATGATGCATAAAACCCACAAATATAAAGCTTTTCCAGCTGCAAATGAACGAGATGAAATGTTTGAAAAGGAGCCTTTGTATGGTGGGATGCTAATAGAAGATTACATTTATGAATCTTTAGTAGAGGACACATTCGCTAGTTCAGTTGATGGCAGTCTGCTAACAAGGCAAGAAGATGAAAATGGGTTTATGCAGCAGAGAGGGAGAGAGCAAAAAATAAGACTTCCAGAGCAGATTTATGATGATCCTATGCAGAAAATTACAGACCTCCAGAAAGAGTTTTATGAGTTAGAAAGCTTACATTCTGTCATGCCTCAGGAAGACATTGTTTCAAGCTCTTATATTATCCCAGAAAGCCACGAGATAGTGGATCTGGGTAGTATGGTACCTTCGACCAGTGAAGAAAAAAAATTGCTAGATGCTGATGCTGCCTACGAAGAACTCATGAAGAGGCAACAGATGCAGTTAACACCTGAATCCAGTCCAACCCAGCCCCCCATCAGGGATGACATGGAAGAGTCTACTATGGACTTGGATAGGTTGCCTGATGCATCTTTGACATCAAGTATTCTTTCAGGAGCCTCTCTTACAGATTCAACTAGCAGTGCAACACTCTCTATTCCAGATGTTAAAATAACCCAACATTTTTCAACAGAGGAAATTGAAGATGAATATGTAACCGATTATACAAGAGAAATTCAAGAGATAATTGCTCATGAATCATTTATTTTGACATACTCTGAGCCTTCAGAAAGTGCTACAACGTTTCTACCCTCTGACACACCTTCCCTCACATCATCTGTTTCTTCAGTTTGTACCACAGATAGCTCCTCACCCATTACCACCCTTGATAGCATAACCACGGTTTATACAGAGCCAGTAGACATAGTAACTAAGTTTGAAGATTCTGAGATTTCTTCATCAACATATTTTCCAGGCAGCATTATAGACTATCCAGAAGAAATAAGTTTATCTTTAGATCAGACTACCACACCAGATGGTAGAACTAGTGCTGATCATATTGAGATTTCCTTATCTGATATGCCACCTTCTGTCTTAGAATCTGAAGAAACTAAACCCAAGGGACTAATTGCTGATACCATTTCCACTGACTTATCTGTACCTGAAAAAGACTCAGTGAAGAAAGCCAAGGAGGAAACTGGGAATGGAATTATTCTGGAAGTTTTGGAAGCTTACAGAGATAAAAGGAAGGAGTCAGAGGTCGAACTAACAAAAATTAGCTTATCTGAAACTGTGTTTGATCAGCCACCTTCTGGAATAGTCCTTCCAATGAAGGAGCAAATTTCAACTGCTTGCCTTGTATCTGGAGAAGTCTTTGGTCAAGCAAAACCTGCATCTCAGTTTCCACCTAGCAGTCCTTCTGTTTCCTCTCTTCCAACTAGTACACGTGTATTCTTACGTAGTTCTTCTTTGGACACATCAGCTCAACCTCCTCCCCCTCCTCCACCTCCACCTCCTCCTCCTCCACCTCCACCTCCACCTCCTCCCCCACCACTTCCTCCACCAACCTCACCTAAACCCCCTATTCATCCTAAAAAAAAGGTAACAGTTACAGGTCCAGTGACTCTAACTATGACAGCTACACCTCTAGTTGATAATGTTACTACTGTAGAGACCACAGCTGTTCCAAGGAGTAATGAGTTTCCTGTAACAAAAATATGTACCACTGCACCTCCACCTGTTCCTCCTAAGCCATCTTCAATTCCATCTGGACTTGTATTTACACATAGACCCGAGCCAAGCAAACCTCCCATTGCTCCTAAACCACCAGTTCCTCAACTTCCAGTAACTACACAAAAACCAGCAGATACACACCCCAAACCAACAGGTCTATCTTCAACTTCAAATATGACATTAAATTTGGTCACTACAGCAGAGTATAAATTGCCTTCCCCTACCTCCCCACTTTCCCCTCATTCTAACAAGTCCTCACCAAGATTTTCCAAATCCCTCATGGAAACTTATGTGGTTATCACATTACCATCTGAACCTGGGACTCCAACAGAGTCAACTAGTCAAGCAATTACCAGCTGGCCCCTGGGATCACCCTCCAAAGATCTGATTGCCATTGAACCAATATTTTCTGTAGTTCCTCCTGTGACAGCTGCAGAAATTTCACATTCATCAGAACAGGGCCTGTACATCTCAGGAGGTTTGGAGGCGTTTTCTGCTATCCCTATCACAACACTATCTTCATGTCAAGCAGCTCCAAGCTCAGTTACACAGTTTCTCAAAACTGAAGTTTCTAAGGCTGAGGTTTCAGCAGCCAGAAGTACAGTCCCTAGTGTTGGTCTCGGCAGTGTCTCTATAACAATTCCTCCAGAGCCTCTTGCTTTAGACAACCTAAACTTCGAAAAGCATCAGCATAAAGAAAATGGAAAGTTGCAACTTATCGGTGATGCCATCGATTTGCGTACAGTACCAAAAGTGGAAATTAAAGTAACTGAAAAATGTATGGACCTTTCTGCTTCTACAATGGATTTGAAAAGGCAGACCACAACAAGTGAAGCTTATGGGAGACAAATCAGTGCCGTCCAACCCTCTATTATAAATCTCAGTGCAACTTCATCAGTAGTAACTCCTATATCCCTGGCTACTGAGACAGTGACCGCTGTCACGTGCACAGTTGGTACAAGTTACACCATGGGCACAGAAAGCTTTGTGGGTATAGGACATGCAACGACACCACCACTTCAGCTTACTACATCAAAGCATACTGAGCTCCCATACAGGTTACCAGGTGGCCAGTCCTTTCCTACAGTTAGGCAGGAAGCACCAATAAACTTATCTTTAGGTACCTCAGCACATGCAATGGCACTGGCTACTACGAAGCCTGTTACTGTGCCTCCTGTTGGTGTCACAAATGGATGGAGTGACAGCACCATGTCCCAGGGCATTACTGATGGAGAGGTAGTGGATCTCAGTACAACGAAGTCTCATAAAACTGTGGTAACAATGGATGAATCTACTTCAGGTGTGGTGACCAAAATAATAGAAGATGATGAAAAACCTGTTGATCTGACTGCAGGGAGAAGAGCTGTGTGCTGTGATGTGGTTTATAAGTTACCTTTTGGAAGGAGCTGCACAGCCCAGCAGCCTGCAACTACTCTTCCTGAGGATCGTTTTGGTTATAGGGATGACCACTATCAGTATGATCGATCAGGGCCATATGGTTACAGAGGGGTTGGGGGAATGAAGCCTTCCATGTCTGACACTAACTTAGCAGAAGCTGGACATTTTTTCTATAAAAGTAAGAATGCTTTTGATTATTCAGGAGAAACTGATGCAGCGGTAGATCTAACTTCAGGGAGAAGTTCTGCAGGTCAGTATGATATGGCATCAGATCTTTCCTTGAAATATCATGGTGTTTCTCATCTCATATCAGGATGAAAATGTGGTCCCTTTTCCATTTTGTTACTTTTTCTCTTTCTTTGGATATTTTGGCAACATATTTTGAAGTACATGTGCACTTTTATTTCTCCATTTTTTAGAAATTTGTTCTGCCCAAAGTCACCTGCATGTGCCTGCATGTTCAACATTGCTTTTATTCAGCATTTAATTAGGTTAACCAGTGAATTTGCATGCAGTCCCATTGATTATGTTCATCAAGATTGAGAGCTCTTCCAAACCCCAAAACCATCAATCATTCTGGGAACTGGACTATAACTCTACCCTGTATTTCAGGTGAGGTAATGGATTATTCAAGCAAGACTGCAGGTCCATATCCAGAAACCCGACAAATCATTTCAGGAGTTGGGATTAGTACTCCACAGTATTCCACAGCAAGAATGACTCCACCTCCAGGATCCCAGTATGGTGTGGGAAGTGTTATGAGGTCAACTAATGGCGTTGTCTATTCTTCAGTGGCAACTCCAATCCCCTCCACATTTGCTATCACCACACAGCCTGGCTCCATTTTCAGCACCACTGTGAGGGATCTATCTGGTGTGCACATGACTGACGCAGTGACTACATTATCCACCCTGCACCAGAGCCAGCCAATGCCTAGATCATATTTCCTAACAACAGGTGCATCTGAAACAGACATTGTAGTAACTGGTATTGATATCAATGCCAGTCTGCAGACTATTACTATGGAAACTCTTACTGCTGAGACAATAGACTCAGTTCCCACATTAACCACAGCATCTGAAGTGTTTTCTGAAGTGGTGGGAGATGAAAGTGCTATTTTAATTGTCCCTGAAGAAGATAAACAACAGCAGCAGCTAGACTTGGAGCGTGAGCTGTTGGAACTGGAGAAAATTAAGCAACAGCGTTTTGCTGAGGAGTTGGAGTGGGAACGTCAGGAAATTCAAAGGTTCCGAGAACAAGAAAAGATCATGGTTCAAAAAAAGCTGGAGGAACTGCAGTCTATGAAGCAGCACCTTCTCTATCAGCAGGAAGAAGAACGTCAGGCCCAGTTCATGATGAGGCAGGAGACATTAGCTCAGCAACAGTTACAGCTGGAGCAGATCCAACAGCTGCAGCAACAGCTTCATCAGCAGCTAGAGGAGCAAAAGATTCGCCAGATCTACCAGTATAACTATGATCCTTCTGGAACTGCCTCTCCACAAACCACAACAGAGCAGGCAATGTTGGAAGGTCAGTACACTGCCCCAGAAGGCGGTCAGTTTTGGGCAGCTGAAGATGCAACCACTACAGCCTCCGCTGTTGTGGCAATTGAAATACCACAAAGCCAAGGATGGTACACAGTTCAGTCTGATGGCGTTACTCAGTACATTGCCCCACCTGGCATCCTTAGTACAGTTTCAGAAATACCTTTAACAGATGTTGTTGTAAAAGATGAAAAACAACCCAAAAAGAAAAGTTCTGGAGCTAAAGCCCGTGGACAGTACGATGAGGTAGGGGAAACTATGGCAGATGATCCCCGCTCTTTTAAAAAGATAGTAGACAGTGGTGTACAAACTGATGACGAAGACGCGGCAGATCGGAGTTACGCGAGTAGGAGAAGGAAAACTAAAAAGAGTGTTGATACAAGCGTCCAAACTGATGATGAAGATCAGGATGAATGGGATATGCCTACTAGATCGAGGAGAAAAGCTCGTGCGGCAAAATATGCTGACAGCACTCCAGAGGCTGAGAAGACCAAAGCCGTTTCCAAAGTCTCCAGTATAGCAGTTCAAACAGTGGCAGAGATGTCTGTGCAAACTGAACCAGTTGGAACCATTCGAACACCTTCGATACGTGCACGCGTGGATGCCAAGGTAGAAATAATTAAACACATTTCAGCACCTGAAAAGACTTACAAAGGGGGCAGTTTAGGATGTCAAACAGAAGCAGATTCAGACACACAGAGTCCTCAATATCTGAGTGCTACATCTCCACCCAAAGACAAGAAACGCCCAACACCTTTAGAGATTGGTTATTCATCTCACCTTCGGGCAGATTCCACACTACAGCTGGCTCCTTCCCCTCCCAAATCTCCAAAAGTTCTTTATTCACCCATCTCACCACTTTCACCAGGCAAAGCCTTAGAATCAGCCTTTGTACCTTATGAAAAACCCCTCCCTGATGATGTAAGTCCACAGAAAGTACTGCATCCAGATATGGCTAAAGTTCCCCCAGCGAGTCCTAAGACAGCCAAGATGATGCAGCGGTCCATGTCTGACCCCAAGCCTCTGAGTCCAACAGCAGATGAAAATTCCAGGGCTCCTTTTCAGTATACCGAGGGCTACACGGTAAGAGTGATTCTTTTCAGTTAGAAGACAATGGATGAGTTGATGTTAACCATGTGTTTGCAGACTTTAGGAAGCTATAAAACTCCTGGGACCTTAGGAACCTAATACCGAATTTCAGTGAGTATTACTTCACTAGTAATTTGGAGAAGAAATAGAAATGCATACATTCCCACAAAAAGAAAACATACTATTTTGTAAGCAGAAATGAGAAAGAAGTTTACTATTTTATGACTTAATGAGATTGCAAATTTTGTTCTAATCTTGAAATCTTCCAAGTGTTTATTTATAGGCTGTGATTTCAGTGAATGTTATTAATATTCATATTCAGTGATGGTATAAACATTGAATATAAATAAGGCAAAGATGGCCATAAATTTAGACTCATAGATATGGGAATTCTTAGTGGGAAGGCCTTGGAGATTATTGCATTGGTCTCTTCTTCCTCCAGCCAGAATGTCTTCATAAAAAGGCTTAGGACATTTACTGCTCAAAAGAACACTTCTGAGACAGGCAGGTGAATGTGTAATATAATCTTCATAGTTCAACCATACCTATTTTGTTTCTGACAACTGTCTTACCTCAGGTAAGCCTTAGTCCTGGTGCTTATAAAAGCAAATGAAAATGTTTCTTTCTTGGAATAATAGAGATTAATTAATAAATATTAGTTATTTAATAATATATAGATATGCTTTACAGGGAAGAGAACAGAGATGTGGAATACATTTGTGAAGAACTCTATAGCTGAAAATAAATATTAATGAGCTATAAAAGTAGATGTATCCTATTTAAAATCTAATATAATTCTTTAGAAGGTTATTGTTAAATATAGTAGCTCAATTTAAAAGTTTCTCTTAATGCACTGATTTCAGAACTCTAGCTTCTAAATAGGTTTTTCTGAGATATTGCTATATTTCCTCTGAACCATAAACAGGGTGGAGCAAAAGAAGGTTTATAGTTGTGAGTATTCAAAACACAGTTTATTCTTATATTATTATTTATCATTTTATTATTTTCTACACAATCAACTATAAACCTATTTTTGCCTCATCCTGTATATTAAAAGTTGACTGTCAAAAATATGTTGTTATCCATTTATAGGTATATAGAAATATCAATAGCCACATATATATTACAAATTTGTATTTAAGTTTTCTAGTTCTTTAGTGACTTTTTTATTATGTACTTTCCCAAACAGTATATTCTAAATGTAAAACTGTTTTCATGTGGAGGACAGAGGTTATAACTATTAAGTCAGGGAACCACTGGTACACTGAGATTTCATTCAATTTATAGATAATTATTTTATGTGTAGCTTTGTTTCTAGAATTAATCTGTTGTGTGTTGTGGATTCATAGCTAGGCAGAATCCGTGGTGACCATGACTGAATGCGTTTATAAATAATTCTCACACCAAATACGCAGGAAAAGGGATCCGGGACCACGCGGCTTCCCCCTCATCATCTGGGAGAGAGCCCTGAGCCTTGGGTCCAGGGGCCCGAGGCTTTGGGGCACAGAGCATCAGATTGGTCTTCATTAACTTATGCATAGATTATATATTCCGGTCCAGTGGTACACAGGACCGGGGCCATACATTAAGAGGGTAAATGTGTAAATTGAGGGCAAGCTAGCTAGGGCTGCTTACTCCAGAACCATAAACATGGTGGCAGGAGAAAGCCCGGGCATTCATTAGCATAAGCCCCTAGATCCAGGGGTGAGAGACTCAGCAAGGCAGTAAATCTTTAAGAAATATTTTGGCCAAATTCCCCTACAAAGAATTCTTTTTCCACAAATATGAATTTGTGCATGCCGACTTGGGAGATTTAATCACACGGAGACTTTGCTTACATGCATGATTCCCAGGGCTACACTTCCTTCATGCGTGTGAAAAGAATTCTCATAGTTATGAGATACTATTATAACTCGGTTATAAAATATAGGTATTTTTACAGCTTTGGCCTGTAAATTCACCTAAAGAGTTACTTGGAAATCTTGGTAAATATGTTTTCTAATAGTATTTGAAAATAATGTTCAAGGTTTCTCTCAATAGAAAGATTAGGCTTTTCCAGTTGATCTATTGATCATTTACTTAATATATGACCCTGTACTCTTAATTCAAATAAACTCAGTTAAAGAAGAGATTCAAGTTGTCTATATTTTTTCCTCACAATAT
The DNA here is from genome assembly GCA_004026765.1 of Micronycteris hirsuta. Classification (NCBI taxonomy): domain Eukaryota; kingdom Metazoa; phylum Chordata; class Mammalia; order Chiroptera; family Phyllostomidae; genus Micronycteris; species Micronycteris hirsuta. The sequence continues at coordinate 37,041 of PVJI01000387.1, forward strand.
TCACTTTGGACTTAGAAATATGAATGGAAAGTGACAATGGGTTGTATTGTATCAGTAATATAGATTAACTATTAAATCATAAAAGAAGTCAAGTAGAATTAATAAATAATGCCCTGACCCTGAAAATTCCTAGGTGTATTGAGCCTTGGAACACAATTCAATAGCTCATTTTTCTAATTGGCCAAACTCAACACACACTGTAATGCGGAAAAATTGTACAGAAGCTCAAAGATACTGTTTTACTGAACACATGCAGGGTAGGCCGTTGTATATACAGGCAAGATTTTTAGCACTTTAGGTACTTTGATTCTAGAATGTGAATTTTACAATCTATTTCTTTGTAAATTTCTAGTCATACTTTGAGTCTGTTTAAACTAATTTTTTTTAATTATAAGCCTGGATTATTAAGTATTAGTTGTACTGAGAAGAATAATTTTCTAAGTGATATTCACAGTGATATGAGCTTAAGAAATCTAGCTCAGTAGCGTACAATTGTCTCATACCAGTAAAGCTGAAAAAAATCACACCATTCAGCTGGAATTGTGACGGCACAGTTAACACTTATAACACAGCATGGAAGACAAGTTTTATTCTATATGAGATTCTGAGATAAGATCTCCTCTTCCTGGAAGTGTCAGGAAGATGAATGAGAGATTTCTGTTGGACCATGAAGAGAAAAATGACAATCATTCTAAAGAGAGGGAACAGAATGTGCAAATGTTCAGATTGGTGAACAGATTATAAAGCAAAGAGGAGAAATGAAATTGGAAATTTACAAAGGAGAAGGTTGCTGGGGATCTAATTTGCTGAATTGGAGTTCAGATTTACTTCCCTCGACTGTAGAGAGCCTAGATCAAAGTCACCATCATTTTAAATTTACACTGTGTACTATCCCTTGGACTCCCTCTCCTCTTGGCTTTCTTCCAGTCAGTTCTCTTACCTGCATCTAGGGTGATTTTCTAAAATGTATGTCAGATTAGATCATGCATTCTACAGCTAAAACTCTGACAGATTTTCATCAAATTCAGAATAACAGGGACTCATATGATCTGGTCTTGGCCTGTCTCACAACCTCATTTGTCATGTACCGCATTTTCCCTCCCCCCCCCACCCCCTGCACCTTCTTGCTCTGCTTCTATGACTGACCTTGCCCTTCCTTCCTTCCTTGGATGTGCTAACCTCATCCTCACCCAAGGCCCATGTCTGGATATCTCTGTCTCCCTAAATCTTTGCCTGGATAACTCCTTTGTGCACGTTTCTGCTTAAATTTCATTTCCACAAAGAGGCTCTCTTTACTGCACTCTCTAAATGAGTCAGCCTATCAGCATGGATCCCCATATCTGCACCCTCCTCATTTGTATATATTATTAATCAGATACCATTTTTCATGTTGTAGAACACAACTGCTGCTGCAGCAGGAATCTTGCTTTTCTTGCTGCTGTAGTTCCAAGTGCCTAGAACAAAGTAAGCTCTCAACATTTATTGAAAAAAATGTTTTAAAGGAACCGGTGTAAGTATAGAAGCAATGGCATAAAACATGCATTAAAAGACTCTGGCTGTTCACCTTTAAATTACCCCAGTCTAGACCCATCCTAGCCAGTCGTGTTGATAATCTAAACTAATATCTCCTTGGTTTAAAATGTCAATTCCACTTCATTGTTACGTAGATAACTGAAACACTGACCACAAGTCGAAGTATATTTAGCTATTATACAGTCCGTCACCTTACAAATGAGGAGCAAAGTCCAAAATAGGCTATTGACTTTATCATGGTTCCTTTTTTTTCTTTTCTCATAGTCTTTTTAGTGTGTGTATTTTATTACAGTTATCCCAGTTTTTCCCTTTTGCCCCATTCCACCCAGCCCACCCCTCTCTCCCACACTGAATCCCTTCTCCATTGTCCATGTTCATGAGTCATGTATACATGGGCTTTGACTAATCTCTTCCCTGTCCTTCCACCGTTCCTCCCTATACCTCCTGTCCTATGGTTATCAGTTTGTTCCATATTTCCATATCCCTGGTTCTCTTTTTCTTGTTAGTTTATTTTGTTCATTAGATTCCAGTTTAAGTGAGGTCATGTGGTATTTGTCTTTCACCGCTTGGCTTATTTCACTTAGCATAATGCTCTCCAGTTCCATCCATGCTGTTGTGAAGGGCAGGACTTCTTTCTTTCTCCTGTGTAGTATTCCATGGTGCAAATGTACCACAGTTTTCAATCTACTCACCTACTGATGGGCCCTTAGGCTGTGTCCAACACTTGGCTATTATAAATTGTGTTGCTATGAACATTGGGGTGCATAAGTTCTTTTGAATTGGTATTTCAGTATTCTTAGTGTATAATCCCAGCAGCAGAATCGCTGGGACAAAAGGCAGTTCCAGCCCTGGCTGGTATATCTCAGTGGATTGAGTGCAGGCCTGCAAACCAAAGGGTCACCGGTTCAATTCCCAGTCTAGGGCACATGCCTGAGTTGCTGACCAGGTCCCCAGTGAGGTGCACATGGGAGGCAACCACACATTGATGTCTCTCTCCTTCTCTTTCTCCTTCCCTTCCCCTCTAAAAATAAATAAATAAAATCTTTTTTAAAAAGGCAGTTCTATTTTTAGTTTTTTGGGGAAATTCCATACTGTATTCCACAGTGGCTGCACCAGTCTGCATTCCCACCAACAGTTTACTAGGGTTCCCTTTTCTCTACAACCCCTCCGGCACTTCTTGTTTGTTGATTTATTAATGATAGCCATTCTGACAGGTGTGATGCGATATCTCATTGTGGTTTTAATTTTCATCTCTCTGATGGCTAGTGATACTGAGCATTTTTTCATATGTCTCTGGGCTGTCTGTATGTCCTCTTTGGAGAAGTGTCTATTCAGTTGCTTAGGCCATTTTTTAAATTGGGTTGTTTGTCTTCCTGATGTGGAGTCATATGAGTCCTTTATATATTTTGGAGATTAACCCATTGTCTGCTGTATCATTGGCAAATATGTTCTCCCATACTATTGATTTCCTTTTCATTTTGATGCTGGTTTCTCTAGTCGTGGCAACTTTTTAATTTGATGTAGTCCCATTTGTTTATTTTTTTTCTTTACTTCCCTTGCCCTTGGAAATATATCAGCAAAAATATTGCTATGTGATATGTCTGAAATTTTACTGCCTGTATTTTCTGCTAGGGCTTTTATGGTATCATGATTTATATTTAAGTCCTTAATCCATCTTGAGCTTATTCTGGTATATGGTGTAAATTGGTGGTCTAGTTTCTTTCTTTTGCATGTACCAATCCAGTTCCCCCAACGCCATTTATTGAAGAAGCTGTTTTTACTCCATTGTGCGCTCATGCCCCCTTTGTCAAATATTAATTAACCGTAGAGACTTGGGTTTATTTCTGGGCTCTCTATTCTGTTCCTTTGGCCTATATGTCTGTTCTTAAACCAGTACCAGACTGTCCTGATTACAGTGGCCTTGTAGTATAGCTTGATATCAGGTATTTGATCCCTCCAAGTTTGTTCTTCTTTCTCAGGATTATTGAGGCTATTTGGGGTCTTTTTTGGAACTATATATAATTTTTGAATATTTGTCCTAGATCTGTGAAATATGCCATTAGTATTTTAATAATAATTGCATTGAGTCTATAGACTGCTTGTGTAGTATAGACATCTTAATGATGTTAATTCTTCCAGTTCATGAGCACAGTATATGCTTCCATTTATTTGTATCTTCCTTAATGTTTTTCTTCAGTGTTCTATAGTTCTCTGAGCACAGGTCTTTTACATCCTTAAGTAAATGTATTCCTAGGTACTTTATTTTTCTTGTTGCTGTAATAAGATTTTTTTTCTTAGTTTCTCTTTTTGATAATTCATTGTTGGTGTACAAGAATGCCATTGATTTCTGAATATTGACTTTGTATCCCGCTACTTTTCTCAGTTCACTTATTAGGTAAAGTTTTGTTTGTTTGTTTGTTTTTGGTGGAAACTATAGGGTTTTCTACGTACTCTTATCATGCCATCTGTGAATAGTGAGTTTTACTTCCTCCATTCCAATTTGGATATCTTTTCTTTATTTTTCTTGTTTAATTGCTGTGGCTAGAACTTCCAGTACTATGTTGAATAAGAGTGGTGAAAGCAGGCACCCTTGTCTTGTTCCTGATCTTAAGGGAAACTTTTAGTTTTTGCCCATTGAGTATGACGTTGGCAGTAGGTTTCTCGTATATGGCCTTTATTATGTTTAGGTATGTTTCCTCTATTCTTACTTCGCTGAGTGTTTTTATCATAAATGGGTGCTGGATTTTATCAAATGATTTTTCAGCATCTATTGATATGATACTATAGTTACTTAATAAAACAAACACCCAGCCAGAATTCAAATATTAGACTCTGCACTTTACAGTTTTTATCCTTTATCTGTCTCTTCTGATGCTTACTTAACATTTTTAATATTTTTTTTACTAAATCAGTACCATGCTTGGTGTCTTTTTATCTTGTCATTTTCTCTGCTCTTTCTAAATTTACAGTTTCAATCCCTCTTGATTAGATTTATTCATTTTAAATTTTATTGTTGTTTGCAGTCACTCATTATCTCAATCATTCATTGCTCTTTTCCATACACTCTGGTAAACTCTAAAATTATAGGATGAACCAGAGTGGCAGTGATTGTGCCTAATCTCTTACCATTGGAATCTTTTTGTTCTTCTTGTCCATGTACTGTATTAGTTTGCTAAGATTCTCATAACAAAGTACCGCGGGCCCAGTGGCTTAAACAGCAAAAGTTTGTTGTCATAGTTCTAGAGACCAGATGTCCAAAATCAAGGTGTCAACTGGTTTGATTCATTTCGAGAATTGTTCCAAGGCTCTCTCCCAGCTTCCGCTGGCTTCTGGCATTCCTTGTCTTGTAGTTTATGGTCTTCCTGTGTCTCTTCATGTTGTCTTCCCTCTCTGTGTCTGTCTCTGTTAAATTTTCTCTCTTACAAGAAAGCAGTCCTATTGATTAGGTCTTACATTAATACCCTTGATTTAACTTGATTAACTCTGTAAATACCCTATGTCTATATAGTTTCACATTCTGAGGTACTAGGGATTAGGACTACTACATATTTTTTATAATAATTTGGTTTTATCATGATTTAGAAAAAGCACAAGAAGTATGATTTCAAATGAAAGGTAGCATGTAAACAGTGATTTTCTAACTTTTATCAATAGAACTCTCTTGCATGGAAGAAGTTCTATGGAAGTTCTATGGAAGCCAAAAAGTTAAAAATGGGTAGAAACTGCTGTAATGATTGGATGAAAAAACATAACCTTCTCATCACTAAGTCTGGCAGTTGTATCCAGTACAGTTGATTACCTTTCCTCAGGTTGATATTTGGCAATATTTGTGTATCCTCAACATAAATGCACCAACTACCATTAAAGAGCTTTACTTTATGGCTTGGGCGAAACAAATTTTAAGTCTCATAGTGACTGTGTGCCTTTCATATTCTTTGGAGTATTTAATACTTCTTCTCTAGAATTTTCAGATTTCAGTGCTCTGTAACCATTTTTAGTTTACTCTTTTGGGTCATGGGGCCTTCCTTTATTAGCTAGTTGAAAACCGCCTGCCTTTTTAACACTCTCTGCTTATGTCCTTGATTTGTCTCACATATCACATCACATATCGTCATCAAAAATATTGTTTGTTCCTTTGCAATTTTATGTATTGTGTTTCTTCCCCTACCAGAATTAATGGGTGAGGATTTTTGTTTAGTGTGTTTACTGCTATATCCCCAATTCTTAGAAAGATAACTTATTCGTAATAGGTTCTCTATAACAATAAATTAACTTGACAAATTAGTGAGCGGATGGACCTTTTTATCCATCAAAGTGCTTTCAGCTTGGGGGAATTCACCAATTTTCACTCCCACCTAGAACCAAAAAAAAAATAAAAACAAAGAAAACAAACAACATGTTATTCATCTTCCCACTGTACTTTCTGTATGGTGTTGTGTTACAGTTTTTCCTTTTGCTTTTCTCCTCTGTGTTTTTCTACCATTTGCTGAATGATTGACGCTATACTTTCTCAAATTTATTTCAGTCCAGTATTTTTGCATCTATTTTTGGATTCTCTCTAGCATCACATTTACAAAATTTTCATAAATCAGAGAACCAAATGTGTTTCTTATGCCCTTTCTCTTCCTTCTACACAATGAAGCTGATTACATCATTAACCTCAGATGATCAATGACTTCAAGAAGGAAGGTTAATAATATAGCATGTTCTTTATAAAGTCTGGGGAGAAGATGACATTTTCCATTGGGAGAAATCGAGTCTGAATTCAAAGAATTTGTTTGGAGCTGAAAGCGATCTAATTCATTCCAAGGTTTCTCTGTCTTAAATCAGACACACACACACACACACATATTTAAATGATTTCTTTCTCAAAAATGCATATATTTCATAAATAGAACGTTTTGCCAATGATGATACACACCACTGTTGTACTAAACTAAGCTACATTTAAAATGTTATCAACTCTACAAGGTCTTAAAAATACATAAGTTGTTAAGTGTTAAAGCTGATTTGTCCTATTCTTACACTATTGTCCAAGTTTAGAGCTTTTTGAATAATAGGCAAACTCCTTATTAAAATTATCTTATTCTAGAGTTAAGCCATGATCCTACTGCTAGGCAGATGGTATTCATGTAGTGTCGTTACAAGAATATGTTTTGCTTCACTGATTGCTGTTTTGATAGCTATATTTAAGATTTTTGGAACCATTTAATGTCTATTTCTGAGTAATTTCCATAACCTAAATGGAGAAGTTTTATTTCTGTCAATTTTATTTCTGTCAGAATGTACAGATTTAAGAACTAGTGACTATGATGACCAAGTGTGATTGGAAAAATAATATTTATCAGGTGTTGTTTTTCATTATTCTCTTTGAAAAGCAATGTTAAGAAATCAGTTTATTAAAACTGACTTTGATGAAAATATCTGTTTTATAATTATTGTGTTTATATATATCAGTGAGATTACTCTTATATTAAAGATTGGCTTTGTAAAGTCTCATTTTTTCTATAGCTCTTACCTTTTCCTTACTAATACAGTTTTCAGATTTTTTTTCTTTATGATTAAAGTCTTACAGTTTAAAATTCAGCTATTTTCTTTTCTTTTCTTTTTATTGAATGTATTGAGTGACATTGGCTGTTTTAAAATTGAAGTAGAAAATATTTTAAAGACATTTTCAAAATAAATGGCAGTAAAATAATAATTTATGGTATTTAATTATTAGGGTATGATTAAAATAAGAACAAATGAATACATACATAAATGTCATTGAATGAAAACAAGCAAGTTTCTAAGTTGATATCAATTTAATGCTCAGTAGTGAGCATTGCTATTTCATTATAATTAATATCTAAATATTAATTTTAAAACAGCTTTAAAGACTGAAGTGGGAAAAATCAAATTATTTGTGTTATCCTTTCTAGACATTGCATATCAAAATATGCAATTGAGCATAATTGTTAAAAACAGACTTATATTCCTAATATTTAGTGAAAGACCTCTGTGAAAATATAACACTAAATACTTGGGCATGTCAGTTGCACATGGGAGTTCTGAGTTAATAGAGCATTGATTATTACTGACATGGTTAAAAACAGAGACCATTATTTAACATTCATTAGCTTCTTAAGTATTTTATCATAGTATTTGTTAACAATTCATTATATTTTCTAATTTGAAAAAATGTACAGTTTGTAACTGACTCCACAATAAAGCTACATGCATGATCTCCCAAATATATCTCCTCCCAGTACATATACATGCAATTTTGTATATTTCTTTATATTTATAAAAATGACTAATAATTTAGAATTCTCTATTTTGCTGCCTTAGCTTTTACTGAAAAATTTAGCAGTCAACTAAAATGATTATGATATAAAAATCATATCATATCACCTTGTGAAAGTTTGAGATATATTTCAAGGTACAAGGTACATAGTGGCATTGCAGTGTATTCCAATGATTGCTTGACATTTTCCTGTCATTGTATTCAACATCAAAATATACATTTATAATAGGCATATATGCATATGCATACATACATATAATAAACATATAAACATAGTATACTTAATGCTTTTAGAGTCTCATATAACTAACAAAATACTTTTACATGCAATTGCTAAGTTGAGATCCAAACCAAATTATTTTTTGTAGGCTTTATGTTTCATTCTATATTTTAAAGATAAGGAACCTAGAGTCTAGGTCAGTATCCTTTTCACTCATTTACCCAGCATTTGCATCAAATGAGGCCCCACTCTTTCACAGTAGTTTTTTAGTACTGTTCTGTATCTTTAATTATGTGCAGAGTTTGAATTAGGAGAGTGATAGAACAAGTGTGGTTAGTTAAACTGAGTCTTAAATGAACTGGCTACATAAACTGAGGTAGTGTAGCCTGAAGCTATAAACAGTGAAGGATGTTTTTATCTATTTTATCTATTTTTATTTCAACATCAAAAACAAGTTAAAATGGTTGAAAAAATTGATGGTTGAAAACAATATAGGAAATCACTAAGCTAGATTATAGAACTATCTTAGTATTTTTTATTGAAAAAAATTTACAAGGTGGCAAATAGAAACACAGTTTTGTGAAAAACAATATATAACCCTCCTGAGGGAGTAAAGTATCAGTAAAAATAGAAGATTTGAAGCTAAAGGTGATTACACTCATCACTCCCATTCCTATTTCTTCCTCTTCAAGTGAATGATTAAGTATAAATGTATGAAAAATATATACATAGGAAAATTGTTAGGGTGCTCTGATGAACTGCACCTCTAGGTGATAAGCAGTTGAAATTACCTCTAGGTAAAATCACTGCTTAAAGTACTGAAAAATGCTATTTGTTGGTAGCTTTATAATACTTCATAAAAGACTTGACATCACAACATTAATTTCTTTTTGACATGAATATATGTGCATGAATTTCTTAAGTGCATTGTGGGTATTAAAATAGTAGAAATGTTTCTAACAAGACGGTGATATTATTGTATTTTTTAAAAAGCTTCTTCGATGGTTTCAACCAGTTGTTCCCTTTATGCAAGAGCTGATACGAATACTCAAATGCACAATAGTCATTAAGCTCAGGTTTCATTAGTTATCTAGTTGGAACATCTTCATCACCCATCAAGTATACCTCTATCCTCATGTAATTGAATGTGTAGAATTGAGATTGAAAAGAGAAGTTAACCTCTTAAATGACATTTAATAAAAATATTCTTATATTTATATAAATCTATGAGCTTTATCTTTCAGGAGACTGAATAAAAATATTTCTTGCCACTTATTTTAATTGCCATATTTTATTCATTGTTAATTATTGTATTCTAAAGCACCAAATGGTTTGGCAGTTTATATGGAATAAGAGCCATGGTCAAGTACTTTACGAGAAAATTTAAATTACTTTAATTTGGGGGATCTATTTTACATGATTTGGGTTTATGAAGAAGAAATATTTTATTCACTGCAAACAGACATGATAAAAACTCTGAACTATTTTAATGTCATGTCCCAAGTTTGTGTTCTAGTCCAGAGGCTAACCGATAAGAGAGACACAGAAACTGGTGATTCCTGTGATTTTTGCAATTAGGCATTTCAAGAGTTTGAATATAAATACCTTTATTATCTCAAGATAATTTAGTAAAGACTTTGCACCACTATTGAACTGGTGGTTATATTTCCCATGGCTTTTGATAAGTAGTTATTAAATCATTCCTCAAATTGCTAAAGATCTAAGGGTTTAGAAAACACATCACATAGTAAGCAATCATAATTCTAATATCCATGTGTAGAATTAGAGATTTATATTTTACAGCATTTGAAATAAAGTTAAATTTCTTCTGATGAGAGATTGCCTGTGAGAAAATATTTTATAGAAGCATTGGAATAACTACAGTCTCTTTTGGATCAATAATTTTGTTCTCAAAGTGGAATATTCACAGGCAAGCAGTAATATAATACTCAGCATGCTGGAGCATAAGAAATCACTGCTGAAAAGAAAAAGGGGAAGATGCTTTATATTTTGATTTACACTTACGTTTTAGGATAAGTTTTAATGTTAGTTCTTGGAAAAACTATTTAACTTTACTATTCTACTTCCAATTGCCTGCATGAAGCACTTTTTCACATTTTCTGGTAAAGGAGTGTAGTCATTATGTCATGGCAGGATATTGAAACTATAAATGGTTTTTTTTGACCTTGAAAAAGGAACCACCGATAGAAAGTTGTATTTGTTGTATTCTCTATCCTGGTCCAACAGCACCAGGCAAAAGTTAACTGACAAAATAGGCAGCATCTGGGCTCATTTTCCAGTGAGCTGATCTGGTATTTCAATTCTTATGCTATTATGTTTACATAGTCTTTAGGTTGTCAGTGATTTTAAATTACTTGTTTCTCTTTATTATGACGGGTGGTATCCTTCTTTCTGCCTAGCAAAGAGCATATACCCAATATATGTTTTCCTGCCCCAATACATTTTTGAAATCTTAACTACAAAAAGAGTGATTTTAAACTTTATAATAATAACTTGATGTTAGAAGATTGAAAGGAAGAAAAAAGAAAGACATTGGTACCTTCAAGCGTTTTCTTTTTTCCTAGAAAAATAATCAAGAATGTAGTGTTTAATGATGCAACAAACTACGTAAGAAATATGTCTGTATTTTTACATAGCAATACATCTTTCAAAGAAATGAAAATGTAAAATTTAGAAATATATGTCCCTTATTTCTGAGACTATTATCATTAACCTCCTTTTATTTCGTATACCCTTATCACTAGTAAATGTTTTACTTTACACTGAATACTAATACCTTAAAACAAATGAAGCTTTGAAAATAGTGCCTCAATAATCGTGAACGCACATGTATTTGTTTGAACACCTGTTTTCAGGTCCTTTGGGTATATACCTATGAGTGGAATTGCGGGGTCATATAGTAATTTCTTAATTAGCTTTTTAAGGAATTGTCAAACGTTTTTCCACAGCAGGTGAACTATTTCACATACTTACCAGCAATGTATGAGGGTTCCAGTTTCTCCATCTTCTTCTGTGCACTTGGTATTGTCCATTTTTGTAATTATTATCATCCTAATGGGTATGAATTGGTATTTGTGATTTGAATTTGCATTTTACTAATGACTAATGATATTGTGAGTATTTTTATGTGCTTCTGGACCATTTGTATTCCTCATTGGGGAAATGGCTATTGAAGTTCTTTGCCCAGTTTTTAATTGGGCTACTTGTCTTTTTTGTTGTTGAGTTGTAAGAATGCTTTCTGGATCCTAAACAATTATTGTATGTAGATTTCAAAATATTTCCCTTGTTCTTTAAGTTGCCTCTTCACCTTACAGTGCTCTTTGATGTACAATTTTTTTAAATGTTTATGAAGTTTAATTTTTTTCTTTTGTTTCTTTGCTTTTGGTGTCATATCTAACAATCCATTGCCAAATCCAAAGTCATAACGATTTAGCCATATGCTTTCTTCTGAGAATTTTATCGTTTTAGCCCTTTTATTTAGGTAATTGATCTATTTTGAGTCAATATTTGTGTAGGGTGTAAGGTACGTATTGAAATTCACTTTTTTTTTCCATCTGGACGTACAGCATCATTTGTGAAAAGACTATCTTTTCCCTATTGAATGGTCTTGACGCCCTTGCTGAAAATTAGCCATAAATGTAAGGGTTCGTTACTGCACTCTCAATTTTATTCTGTTGATCCATCTACATCCATATGCCATTATCACATTCTTTTGATTACTATGGCTTTGAAGTTGTTGTTAAATAGGGAAGTATCAGTCCTCAAACTTTGACTTTTTTCAGTATTGTTTTGACTGTTTGGTGTTCTTTGAAATTACATATGAATTTCCGTAGGAATTGTGTTGAATCTGTAGATCACTTTGGGTGATACTGCCATCTAACCTTATGTTAAGTCTTCCAATCCATGAATGCTGGATATCTTTCCATTTATTTATCTCTTCTTATTTTTTAAGCAACATATTTTAGTATTGATATAAAAGTCTTTCATCTCCTTAGTGAAATTTTTATGAAGTATTTTATTCTTTGAACACTGGTATATATGAAATTGTTTTCTTGGTTTCCTTTTCAGATTGGCCAATGTGGGTGTATAGAAACATGACTGACATTTTTTTGTTGTTGTCGGTGGTGGTGTTGATCATGTACCCTGCATCTTTGCTGAATTAGTTTATTCGCTAAGTTTCCTTGTGCAGTTGTTGTATTTTCTATACGTAGGATCGTGTCATCTGTGAATGCATTGTTTTATTTCTTTATTTCCAATTTGAATGTCTTTTATTTATTTTTCTTGCCTATACTCTTACTAAAACTTCGAATACAATGAAGAATAGCAGTGGTAAAAGTAAACCTTTTTTCTTTCTTACCCCTGCTCTCAGGGAAAAGCTTTCAGAATTTTACCATGAAGTCTTTAACTATTAAATATGATGTTAACTATGGATCTTTAATAAATGCCCTTTATCATGCTGATGAAATTCCCTCTGTTCCTCATTTCTTTAGTGTTATTACCATGAAAGAATGTTGGCTTTCTCTGCATCATTGAGGTGCCCAGAATTTTTTTCTTCATTCTATTGCAGCTCTGTATTACATTGATTTTAGTATTTAATATGTTAAATCACATTTATTATCTAGTATGTTAATTCACATTGCTGTTGCATTTGGTTTACTAGTATTTTGGGGGAATTTTGCATCTACCTTCATAAGTGATATTGACCTATAATTTACATTTTCATGGTATAAGTCTTTCACTTTAATATCAAGTTAATAGTCTCCTCATAAAATAAAGAGTGTACACTTCTCTTCTAGTTTTAAAAAACATTTCAGGAATACTAGTCCTCATTCTTCTTTTAAGTATTTGGTTGAATTCATCAGGTAAGCAATCTGATCCTGGGCTTTTTTGGTTATGGTTGGAAGGTTTTTGATTATTGATTCAATCTCTTGTTATAGATCTACTAAAAAAAATTTAATTTCTTCTAAAGTTTGATTTAGTGATTTACGTATTTCTAGGAATTTGTCCATTTCAATTTTATCTCGGTTATTTAGATTGCCAGCATGAATTTTTTTGTTGTAGAATTTTCTTATAATCCTTTTTACTTATGTAAATTTGCTAGTAAAATTCTCTCTCATTTAGTATTTTATTTATTTATGTTTTTTATTTTTTTCCTAGTCTAACTGAAATTTTGTCAATTGTCTTGGTCTTTACAAATAACCAACTTTTGATGTTATTGATTCTATTTTCTATTCTCTACTTCATTTATTTTTATTATTTTTCTTCTGTTTGTTTGTTCTTTATTTATTTTTCCAGTTCCATAGATGTCAAATTAGGATATTGATTTGAGAACTTTCTTCTTTTTAGTGTGTGCATTACAGCTTTAAACTTCCTTTGGAGAACTGCTGTCACTTCATGCCATGTGTTGGTATCTTGTTTTCTTTTATTTTCATTCATTCTAAAGTGTTTTCTCATTTTCCTTGTGATTTCTTTTCTGATTCATTGACTGTTCAAACATGTATTGTTTGATTTTCACATACTTATGAATTTTTCAGTTTTCCTTTATATACTGATTTCTGTCTTCATTCCACTGTGATCAGAGAATATATTTTATATGATTTCAATTTTTAAAAAATTTGTTGATTTCTTTATTGTGGTCTGACATATGGTTTATCTGGAAAATATTCCAAGTACACTTAAGAAAAATGTGTATTCTGCAATTGTGGGGGAGAATGTTCTGTATATGTTTATTAATCCTTATAGGTTTATTGTTTTTTAAGTCCTCTAGTTTCTGGTTGATCTGTCTAGATTTTGTATCTGAGCTGGAGTGTTGGGATTGTAAGACAGTAAGCAAAAACACCACAGTACTTTCTTACTGAATTACAGTAGTCTCTTTCTTCATTGCATATTCCTCTGTTTGCTTTAAGTTTTTCATTTGTTTCTTTTACTAGATTTTAGAGTTCCAAAATGGTGGATTCTGTCTGTTTTTGCCAGGTCGATTTAGTGGAAGGATTGATTCTTAGAACTTCCCACTTTGCCTTTTTCATTATGTCACTCCAGTCATGGCATAGAACTTTAATGTATAATTTGTTCTGTTTCGCATTTGGCATATGCCCATTTAATTTTTAGCTTTACATAAAGAAGTAGTTACCTACCTCTATTAAGCTAACCTGTTTATAGACATGGATCATTCTTTAACATTAAAAAGAAATGTGGGTTCTGTGTTGTAGAGCATTGTCTTGTTTTTTTGTTTTGTGGGAGGCAAATAGGTGTTTATATCATTCCATTTGATCTCTAAAATAACAGAAACTATAATTTTAACAACTATTATCTACTGAGTATTTTGTATCCAAGCAGTCTACTAAGTGCTTGAAACAACTAAGCACATTTTATCTTATAGGAAACCAGTGAAGTATAGGGAGTTACTGAATCTGAATCTTAGCTTCTTTCCAGTATACTCAGCCTCTTTTTGGTCATTCGACAAAATGGCCTTACCTAATGAATCATTATTAGATTATACAGTGAAGTCTTATATTTTAGGAAAAACATTTAGTTGATAAATTTCTGAACTTCTAATACCAAAATATCATAACTTTCATTGAGTTTTCATATGCATATTTGGTAATGTCATGTGTGTTGTGTGCTATGCATCGGCTCCGACTCCTGGTGACTGACATCTACTATGCCCTGTCCTCAACAGCCTTGCTCAGCCCTGTAGACTCATGCCAATGGCTTCTTTTCTGGAGTCAATCCATCTCATACTTGTTCTGCCTCTTTTCCTGCTGTGTTCTTTGCCCCCCCTCCCCCACAGCATTATTGTCTTTTCAAAGAACCCTGCCTTCTCAGGATGTGCCCAAAGTAGGACAGCTTTAATTTTGTCATTTCTGCCATCAGCGATGTTTTGGGCTTAATTTGTTGTAGGACCCACTTATTCATCTTTCTGCTGTCCAGGGTCTCCACAGAGCTCTCCTCAGGCATCGTGTTTCAAATGAATTATTGTTTTTTTTTCCTATAAACCTTCTTCACTGCCCAACTTCTGCATTTGTAGATAGTAACTGAAAATATTAGGGTGCAGATGTCTTAGCCTTAGCCTCTAAAGATGTATCATTGCTCTTTGTGACCTTTCCTCATTTTTTCATTGCTGTCCTTCTGAGTCAGCCTTCTCTTGCTTTCTTGGCTTCAGTCTCCTTTTCAATTGATGAGTGAAGTAAGGTAAGCAAAACCTTTAACAATTTCAGTGTTCTCATTGTGATAAAGTTGTGTGTTTCTTCTGTAGTGAAGATTTTTGTGTTCATGATGTTCAAATGCAGTGCTGCTTTGACACTTTCTTTGCCTTTCATAAGAAGTCATTTCAAATCATTGCTGCTTTCTGCCAGTAAGATCGTATCATCTGCATATCTCCAATATGAAACTATTTCTACTACCAACTTTTACTTCTTCCCGAGTCTACCCCAGTTTTTTGTATGACAAGTTCTGCATACAGATTAAACAAATAGGGAGATAAAATGCACCCTTGCCTGACATGTTTGCCCATAGGAAACCATTCTGTCTGTCTATATTCTGTCCTGACAGTGTCTTCCTGTCCACCGTGCAGGTTGTACATCAAGACAGTTAATGCTTAGGCACGCCTGTTTCTTTCAGGGCAGCCCTAACACTGCCTCTTATGACCCACACAGTCACAGGCTTTTGTAGCCTATGAAACTTAGATGAACCTTCTTCTCAAATTCTTTGGAACAATCCAGTATGAATGTTCTCAGTTATGTCTCAAGTGCCTCTTCTTTTTCTAAGTCCAGGTGAATGTCCACAATTCTTGCTCCAGTTAGGGTAGATAGCTTAGTTGCACCACCCGAGCGTCACTTTACCTGTGTGGGAAATTAAAGCAATAGTCCTGTAGTTATTGCACTGCTTGTCATTTCTCTTTTTTTTTTCCTTGAAAATTGGGGCGTATACTGAACATTTCCAGTTTGTAGGCCATTGTATTGTTTTTCATATTTGTTGACATATTCTTATCAGGATTTTGACAGATTCAGTCTCTGTGGCTTGAAGTAAGTCTGTCAGTATTTCACATACCCCTGATTATTTATTTCTTCCCAATAATTTCAGTACAGCTTTACTTTTCTAGCATGACAGGTCCTTCCTCAAAGGAATCTTCCTCTGTATTTATTTTGTCTCTTCTATATATATTTTCAGTACACTGGGCCCACCTTTATATGCTGCTGGTCAGATCGTGTGCTTCCTTGTGGGTGTTTAGCATTCCAAGTTTAGATTTAAATTTCCCTTTTATGTCTTGAGTCTTATGGTAGAGATCTCTATTTTTTTGTTGTTGTTCTTTTACATCTCCTTATATTGATTAATGTAATAGTTCTCGTTTTCTGTATGTAAAGTGGTTGAAAAACTGTGTTCAGGACTCTAACCCTGCTTTTGTCCCCTTTCACTTCTGCCTCTCCCCGTCTTTAACAAGTTTTACTGTTCCTTCTGTCATCTCTCTCCGTTTTTCTCTTACTACTTCTGACATTGTCTTTTCACATTCTTCCTTAATAGTATTTCTAGTTTCAGTCCACGGTTCTTCCGGCTCTTAATCCATTGAGTAACGGTGCAAATATATTTTGTTATTTGGGCTTTAAATCCATCAGGAATAGTATTTACATTATATTTTGACACTATGATTTTTTTGGTGCTCTGATGTTTGACAGTAACAGTTCGTATTCAGTACTACTACAGTCTGTTTCTCGTTTTGTTTTGGCAGAGAGAATAGAACTTTCCCATCACCTGCTTCGAATTACATAGTGTATTTGCTTTTTGTATTGGCCATGTGGTGAAGTTCGTGTATATACTCATCTGCTCAGTTGTTTGAAGCATGGGTTTGTGATGGACAAGTGTGGCTTCGCAGAAATCCACAAGCTGATCTCCTGCTTCATGTATGACCCCTAGTCCAGATTTTCCAATGACATTTGATTCTGCTTTATTTTTTACTTCTGCATTCCATTCACCTGTAATTTTTAGCATGTCTTGTTTTACTGCATCATCCATGTCTTCTTTAATACTTACGTAAAAGCTTTTAATTTCATTTTCAGCCTCTGTAGTTGGAGTATAGACTTGAATGATGATTATATTGATAGGTTTTCGTAGAAGTCGGATTGATATTATTTGGTCAGACCTTACACTGTAGCCCCTAACTGCGTAAGTCATAAAGCCACTCTATTTCTAATGAAGAATTATTGATGTTGTTTTTAAGAAATGTGCATTATAATAACAATTAACCATTTATATTACTATCTACCATTTATTGTGTGCTTGCCATATATATACATATGTACACACGTATATGTATATGTATATATACATACATACATATGTGTGTATATGTGTGTGTGTATCTTTGTATACACATACATGTGTTTATATATATGCCACCAGAGGAAAACCAGGTAGACAGAAATAGATATAAATCTAGAGATCTTGAATTTTTGTAGGCAATATATCAAATTTTTTCCCAGACATATTTTAGAGTTGTTGCAAGTTTCAACACTATCATACTGTAGAGCAGAAAAGCTAGCTGAAATCTGAAAAGCCTGCATATTTATATGAGAACATATACTTGTGAAGTATTTCATAATTTAAAACAGCAATCATTATGTCTTTTGTTCCATAAGTGACAATAAAAATGTTTAAACTGAAACTGTATACTACCACTAAATCAAATTTGTGTTATATTTATCATGGCATTTGGTTGCCAATCTACATAGATAATCAGATTATTTTATGTATACGTGAATATGGATGTAAGTTGATCTACGTACGCCTTAATATACTAAACTGAGTTTTGTTTAGAAGACTTGTTGTGCTGAATTTACTTTGTGTAGTTATTTTTTTCTAGACTTTCAAGAAAAACAGCCCACTAAAGAAATTTCAATCATTAGGTTCCCATGTAAAGATCATTAGCTACTATGAGGTTGATAGGGGAATCTCAATGTCTTTGGATGGCCACCATAAAAATCTGGCTATTTCTTTGCAAGAACATTATGAATAATATTGCCTACTAAAGTGATTAATTTGAATAGTTTATAAAAGTTATATTTATTATAATTTCATATAATTTCATATATAATATCATTTATTATAATTTCACATATAATTTCAATACAACTTGAAGTAATAATAAGCTAACTTCTAAAAAATGCCATGCTTTTTTTTTTTTTTTAAGATTTTATTTATTTTTAGAGAGAGGGGGAAGGGAGGGAGACAGAGAGGGAGAGAAACAGCAATGTATGGTTTGCCTCTCACATGGCCCTCACTGGGGACCTGGCCTGCAATCCAGGCCTGTGCCCTGACTGGGAATCGAACCGAGACACTTTGGTTCCCAGGCCACGCAAAAATGTCATGCTTTTAATTGGTCAGTGAGGTGGACATGTGGAATGTTTGTAGCAAAGAAGGGACCCAAACATCCCTAGTTCCAACGCATGACATTTCATCATTAGAGATTTAATTATCTGAGTGATAACCACCCTCCCCAGCAATCTATTAAAGTGTGTTCCTAAGGCAGATCTAATTTTCAACTCTTATGAGAAAAGACAATTCACTAGCAATGAAGGCATGGGGAGACCAAAGGGTCGTTTGGCCTTGGCCTTATTTTTAGAAAGGGCCTCAAAATTTAGACTTCCGATGTCATTTTCAAATATGAGTCTTTTAGTATTTTTGTTTGTGCCTATTGAGAAACATAATTTAGCTGTTAACATTTCAAGAATATCTTAGTTTGGTAATTTTATTGGGAGCGTTTCCTCATGTCTTATATATCGGGAATACTTAAAAATGGAAATAGTCTAGATCTCTTTTAAGTACCAGTAATCCCTGCATGTTTTCATTTAGCAATTGATACAAGACAATGCTATGAGGGCTGAAGATTGTTCTGCAATAGGGAAGCCTAAGATGCATATATGTTGCCCAAAGTAAGCTATTTTCTCAAATGCTTACCCTTTCTGTAAATAGCCAGTGTGAGAAACACTTCAAGTACATTTCAGCAAGAAAGCTAACATTCTAGAAAACTGAAAACTTCAGGATACATTTCAAAAGGCTAAATTGCTAGTATTTCAACCGTTCCCTTGGTATTTAATTAACAGCCTGAAGTATCTTCATTTCTTGGGAGCACCTCAAAGACTGGTCCCTCTTACCTGGTAGGAACTTGTGAGCCCGGAAAGAAGCCTGTGGCAGTAACCCAGAGAGGGTCCTGCTGACTCCGTGGTGAGTCACCTCTGGCTCACGAAAGGAGTCTACAACAGTAACACAAAAGCAAGGTGAAACCAAAGAGTAAAGAACCTATGTCTGTAACACAGGAGTGGATGGACTGTCTACAAAATGTGAGACCAAATTATCAGAAAGATGGTCATATATTCAGATGTTCAGTACTGTAGAAAAGTCAGTGAGTATATTAGTTATATACTGCTTTGTAATAAATTACTTAAAATTTATTTTAAATAATAGAAAATAAACAAAACAGATCCGGAGATGTCTCCTTTTCTCTCCAAGAATACATTGGCATCAGCAGTGCAATCCAGCCTGTTTTATCTATAAGCATAAATATCATGTGATTTTGCTTGTATCATAGATTGAGATCGCGCCATCAAAGGTCTGGCAGGTTTTGAGTTACTAACACAGCTGTGGGGATGATGAGCTAATACTTAGCTCTCTATTTATCTCCTTAAAGTTCATCTCTAGTGATCATTCCTTCTGAACACTCTTCTGAGGAGATTTGTGATGAAATATGAATATTCCCCTTGATTTCTAGATCTGTCTGG
The DNA here is from genome assembly GCA_004026765.1 of Micronycteris hirsuta. Taxonomy (NCBI): domain Eukaryota; kingdom Metazoa; phylum Chordata; class Mammalia; order Chiroptera; family Phyllostomidae; genus Micronycteris; species Micronycteris hirsuta. Next base: position 56,872 of record PVJI01000387.1, read on the forward strand.
TCATTGAATAAAGCAGTTGCAAGTCTGAAAACAAATGCCACGCATATAATGGCCATTATGTGAGATACATCAGAGGGCCATATAAACAGCATATACTTTGTTCCATTCATTGGAATATAGTCATCTGATTTAATGTTAGGATAGAAAAAAGAAAGTAGGAAAGAAAGGGAGGGAAGGAGGAAGGAGAAATACATATGGCATATACACATACATACATACATAAAATGCTCATCTTAAAAATCTTGTAAAAGGACTCTGTAAAATACTTTAGGCAGATTTTAGGAAAGAAAATAAATTAATCTCTGGGACATTCCAGAAAATGTAAGGCAATAAGTGCCTCGCAGACTGACATCTCAAATGCTTCTATTTAGTGAGGTAGAAACTAGTTTTCTGCTTGGCTGCCCAGCCCAAGAGCAATGACTTTCAGCAAGAAAACAAAACAAACTGGAACACGAAGTGCATTAAGGAAACGCTTGAGGATTTCTGATGAAATATTGAGTGCCGTTTTGACAATATTATTTGGAGAATATCTTTGTCTATGCTACTTGGCTTTGGGAAATAACTTCGGTGTGACTTTTAAATGTAGTTTGTAACTTTGTTTTCATTCTCCTATTAATAGGGTCCTGTGACTGAGTTTCTCACTTTTGTCTTGTTACTAGACTATTATAACAATGAGAGAAAAACTGCTTTTTAAAAACTATTTCAATTACATACACAAATGGTAAATTCTCTCCCATGGCAGTAGAGAGTCAAGATTGTTTATTGGTAAAAGTGTCTATAATTTAAAAAGAAAATAATTCAGTGATATTCTGTAGCAATAAGGATACTGCTTATTTACAGTTTTGGTTCATAAAAATAGTTATTACACTATTCTCAGTACTCTTAATTGAAGAACTTTTATGGCTTTATTTTGTATATGCCAGGCAGTGTGCTATTGCAATCCCTAATGTATTTTAAATGTTTTATTCGTTTTTAAACTATTTTTCCATGAGTAGTATCATTTAGAATTTCACTTTTTCACAGGTCATTCTTCTTTTTTCTTTTTCTTTTGTTGTTCAAATAGAGTTTTCTTCATTTTCTTTCTTGTATCTCTTAAAGCAGTAGAAATTTTTGAACTGTTATATGGAACATTTTGTGTGTTTTGGCTCTATGTGGGGATAAGCGTGGCACGGTGTTAAATAATGGGCCTATTTTGGAACCATGTTATTAATGACAGAGTGCGTAGAATAGAATGCTGAATATTTTTACACTGCTATTTTGTCTCAAAATTGGAAACTGTTGGTATTGGGGTGGAGAGAGACCCCTTGAAGTTGAATTAGTGTTTACATTGACATTTCATAGTAAAACTCTTTTTCCAGTCAATTTACAAGAAGGGGTGTGTAAAGGCATATTTTTCAATTTGTAGCCTTATGTAGTCCTTACACCTTCATCATCATCCTTCACCTTGACTTCCCAATGTTAAAGAATATGCTAACGTACTCATATATTTTAAAGAGCTATCTTGGTTTGAAGGAGAAACATTCTAGACATTCACCTGTCTTCCTAGTACTTAAAAGCCATAGCTGTTTGTAGATGACATTTACACCCTACGAAGAATGAATGGCCAAATACACAGCAGATCAAATAAAGTCAGAGAGCAGGATGTTATGACTGAGTATTATGCTTCTTATCAAGACAAAGATTTATTGTCATCTACAAAGTAAATAAAGGCTCGGGATGAAAGTTCAAATAGGGTTGGACAAATCCCAAAAGCAATATCTACTCAACGTTTAAATTTGTTTTTCACTGAACTATTAGATAAATGTTTTTTTGTTGTTGTTACTGCTATCACTTTTTTCGTATTAGTTTTAAGTTGGCAAGAATTTTCTTGATTTTAAAATTGAGTTTAGCTTTCCAACTAATCTCCCTTAGTTATTCTGGTGTTTAGTTCCATAAATTAAATAATTGTCCTGTCCTCTTAAGGTTGTAATCCCTTTTTAATTACAGCATTGATTCTTTTTTGAAATTAGGGTAACTGGCAACCTTGACAAAGACCTATCATTTTCATAATTTTCCAGTCATACTGGCAATTTCTTATCTTTTGATTTTTTCGTAGTTATTGCAGCTGTAGAAAATTTCCCAAGATTTTTATGAGGTTGGACTAGAAAAATTAACTTTCTATACTCAATGGACTAATTCTTCTAATTATAGACATCTGATTTTTTTCTCCTTATTCTTTAATAAAACTATATTTTTAAATACCTGGTTGAATCACTTCTGAACATAGTTTATGTTAATATAGTAGGTAAGAATTATCCTATTTAATAACAGGATTAATTATAGGATCATAAAATAAATTTACAACAAGACAAAAACCCAATATTCATATCTTTATGAAGTTGCTCAGATTGCTACCATAGCCTGGACTGTCTCCTTTCCTTTCCCCCTTTATCCCAAGAGTTTTCCCTTTTCAAGTCACCATTCAAGTCCCAGTTCCTCTAAGAAGCCTACCTTTTCCATTCAGACTAAGGTACTCTGATACACAAATACTAGTATTCTCATCATCGATAGATACAATTACATAACAATAAATCAATGATTTCTTCCTGAGGACATCATCTCGTATAGACTCCTACCTCACTGGTTCTCAACCAGTGACTGTTTTGTGTCACCTCCCGTAGACGTTTGACAGTGCTTAGTGATACTTGATTTACATGAACGGGGAGGATGTGCTCATGACACCCCGGGGGGAGGAGCCAGAGTAAACACTGAACACCCTGCCGCGCACAAAACTGCCGCCACCACCCTAACTTAGAATTCCTTGGTCAGGAATGTCATCGGTGCCAAGGTTGGGAAGCATTATTGGATTGCTTACATTGATGCTGGACCATGAATAGCCATGGTGTGCATGGGTTCTGACAATTTCTGTGATCACTTTTGATTCTTATGGCCGGCTCTGTCATGGGACAAGGTAAGGCGTTGCTGAAGGCCTACAGATTGTATCTATTGTTTCTGTGTTGTCTGCAGGCCTCATCATCGAAGGAACTTACATTGGGCTGCCACAATTTTCTCTTTGACTAAGCCGTACTGTTTGCTATGCAGTACACTGCATTACAGGTCATTGCCAAGGAGTGCACATTTACATTTTCTTCTTTTGCCCTGGTATTTCACATGAAGTTACTTTGACCAGTATGTAATGACTAGGGTTACCTTTTCCATCCGTAAAAAAGGAAAATGTATGAATGGAGCTCTTAAAATAGACACAGCTTTCAAAGTTATTTTTTTCCATATAATTTATTTTCTCTTTCTATTTACATAAAATCTCTCTGAATATGTTTCCATCTCACAGGTATTAATGCATCTTAGGGTGAAATGAAGCCAGATAATCCTTGGTGTTTCCAAAAAATTACATTTGATACTGTTCCCTCCACATAGAAAATATTCTCCTGTTTAGTCCCCATCCATTCTTAAAATCCAAGCTTTCTGTTATGTCTTAATCCATCATTCCTTCCCTAAACTAAAAGTAAACTCTTATTCTGGGTCCCAGTGCATTCTGTTTATATAATTGTCTAATTCACCTTCTGACTTGTGATATAGATCATCTTTTCACAGGCTATATGATATTTATTTCCATTGAAGTATCTTATTTATCAGTAAATCTTTATGAAATTGCACTGTTTCCACATTTCCATGATCTAAAAGTAAAAGGCTTTCATAAAGATATTTCCTGCTTAACTGGAAGAACAACCTTAAAAATCCAAGGTATTATCATGATAAACATTGATTTCCAACAGCAGTTACAGAATTTTTGTGAGTTTGAGCCAAATTGATGACAATTGCCAGGAAGCAAAATCTCAACGAGGTGAGAAAAATGTTCTGGAGAATGGCAGTTTTGCAACTTATTTTACACATTACAGTCAAAAGAAGAAGTATAAAAGGGTTACATGAAACTCATTGGTGATAGATGAGGGAGGCAGGAGAAAGCACACCCACACTTGTGTCTATCAGTGAGGGGAATTGATAGACCACAAATCCCCTTATTGTATCTGTTATCATTAATACATGATAACAATACCTTTGACACCCAAAGACATGTTATCTTCGATGCAAAAAGACAACAAACAGGCTCAGTTAAGGTAAAGATTGACCTTTGTTAGGGAAATACGCTTTGTTAGGACATGACTTCCACCATGAACTGCTTTTACTTAGAAAGTTTTAACTTCAGACCACCCTGTGTGGTTACTTTATGTCTCTGAGTTTTTAAGGCGGCCACGCTGCCACGCAGGCTTCCCCTGAGTTTGTTTGTTTTCGCATGTGGCCCATTTTCTTCCACACTATATTTAGAAAATGAAAAATACATTCTTAAGTTTCTATATCTCTGATATTAACAAGAGCTATTTAGTAAAAGACTGAAGTAGTTTCTTCATACAACAATCTAAAAAATATTTCTGACTTACAAGTTCTTTGAAAACAAAGTTTAAATTCACTTAATCTCATGTCTTTTTGTACCATTGGTATCTAGGACAATGCATTTTAGAATTATACTTAGCAACTACTGGAATAAATTATTAAATTAAATTTTCCCATATTTATTATATATAGCAGTCGATAAATAATTTTGGTCTAGCACCTATTTTTAGCTTCTTTGACTTTGTGGGGGAAGTAAGTATCCTTTAATCATTATTAGATTGAGCTTAGATTACTTTGACCATGAGATGATATGTATACATATTTTTAAAGTCCTTAGGATAGTGTATCCATGTACCTTAGCTACTTTTATTTTTATTAATAATCCTGATAACTCAGAACAAGAAAAAATTCCTTTCCTTTGTATACAAGATGCATGATATAAATTGATTCCCCGGAGAAGAATGTTGTTTAAAATAACTTTGGACAGCAAAAATTACCCTGGAGTGCATTTGCTTGTTTCACAGTTACCTCTTAAGTACTACAATCGAAATGAACTGTCCTCCCAGGCCCCATGCAGCCTCCATCCATTGTATCGTTAGGACTTTTTCTTGGTCTGGTATTTGCACAACTGTTTGAAAATAATTTAAATTTATATATATAGTTATTGAATATGATAATTTTTTCAGATTGAGGGCAGCAGATCTATTTAAAAACAACTTTTACCAAGCCAGCCGTCAAGGAAACTCTTTACACACTGAGATTTTTCTAGATTGTTGCATCTCTAATAATGACATCCACTTATATCACCCTTAATCACGACAAGCTTTCTTTCATACATCTTTTCTAAGCAAGTATATGTATTTTTTGATTCTCTGTTTTGGGGTTCTTTACTCTTATTTTACATTATATTGATTGAATTAGAATTAAACAGCCAGTTTAGAAGTTATTCATGATCTTGAAAGTCAGCCCTTAAATTATAAGTTGCCAAGAAATCACTTTAAATTCTCTATTTCTGTCTGTCATTTGTTACAGTAAGTACTTTAGATTCTTTACTTGTTTTAACTCATTAGCTCCTTAAACCAACAATGTAAGGATAAATACTAGCCTCTTTTGCACATACGAACACTGAGGCCCAGGGAGTTTAAGCAACGTGCCAGTGGTTTCACAGCTCAGGAAAGGCAGAGCAGGATTAGCAGTCTGTACAGTCTGGCCTGGGAGACCAGTCTTTCAGTCACTATGTTGCACACCTCCTCATTTGGAAGAAATATGGAGGAGACCTTGAGAGGTCCCCAACTTTGTGACCAGTTCTGTAGTCAGAGTAACAGCTATTAGCTGCCAAGTAGAGGACAGCAAAGCTAGTTAGTTCAATTTGTGGAGACCGAGGGGTCAGTAACACTAAGTGGATAACTTCTACCAGCCAGCTTTGTCTCTTGTTTCCATGACTCACATCCATCACACACAAAATATTAATTAACACAAGTCATGGGTGATTAAATATGTGCAACTTTGGAGGATAATTAGAAATCCTCAGTACCTGGAATGCTTCTTTCGTGTAGGACTTTTATTAACAACAACAATAAAAATAGTTTGGCTAAGCGTGCTGTCTCAAGTAAGACTATAAACTGTTAGTCATGAAGTTAAATTAAGAAATAATTCATACATGGATGAGCAATAAGTAATAAGAGCTAATGTCAGTTTCTAGTTCACTTTATTAACCATTACTATTCATGCAATGGTCTGTTTTTTGTGGTTCCTCAAGGTTTTATTTTTCCTATGATTTATATATGCTCATTCTACTCATTGAATTCTGAAAAATTCACTTGATTTAGAACGTTTAAAGTTAATCACAGTAAGTTCTTATTTTACCTCTTTATTTTCTTATTCTTTCATTTAACAGATATGTGCATCCATTTAATGGATGTCTTCAATATTTTTAACTGTGTGTCTATCCTAGAAATTTCTCTTCACTCTCTTTACTTGCTCCATTTCATAGTTACCCTCTCTGTTTTGTATACTTTCCCTCTGCCAGGATCAGCATTTAGTGTTGCCTTAGTTGGTGGGCGTTTTCATCAACCTTTGGTGGAAGAAAAATTCTGATTTGAAATGTCTTCATTTTATGCAGTGCCAGAACAGTTGCAGGGTAACACAGTTAAACAATTTTTTATTAAACCATTTTGCAGCTACAATCACATACTATAAATGAACAACTTATATTTTAAAATTTTCATGCATATACCAAATGCAAGCCATGGAAAAAGAAACAGTATTTTCACCTTCCATTGAACACCATTATAGCCTTTCAGAGAACTGAAAAACTTCTTAGAATACATATATCTATATTAATATTTTAGAAAATTACTAAGAAAAGTAATTCCATTTTTATTGTTTGCAAATAAACATTCCTTAAAAGATGTAGAATATGAATTTATCAAAATCTATATTTTCTGTAAAATAAGGAAATTTTACAAGGAAATATGGATGCCTGTAATGTGTGCCAAAGACTTTACGCAGTGTCTCATTTGATCTTGGAGAAAAGGAGAGAATTAAGGTCCTTGGATTATTAGTAAGAAAAAAGAAAAAATAATTATAAAGAATAGAAAATTAGCCCTCACCAGTGTGGCTCAGTTGGTTGAACATAGTTCTGCAAGGTGAAAGGTCGCCAGTTCAATTCCCGGTCAGGGCACATGCCTGGGTTGTGGGTTCTGTCCCTGGTCGTGGTTCATACAAGAGGCCGGTGATTGATATCTCTCTACCTCTCTTCCCCCACTTCCCCTCTCCCTGGAAGTAAATAAATAAAATATTAAAAAAAGGAATAGGCAACTAGAAGGAGAAAGACCTAAGATCTAGTGAACACACTGCTAAATGCTTTGTTAACTTCGATCACATACATTTGTTTTTAACTGCAAATAGTCTATTGTTCTCTCATACCTTTTGGCATTGTAAAATTGTGTGATTCTCAAAACCAGTGGTTCTCAGAATGCAAGTTTGTGATAAATTAACCGCATGAAATTAAAAATATCTGCCAATCATAAATGATATACTTTATCTAATTTTAAAAAAGATGTCAGTGGGTTTTTATTGCAGTCAGGTTATTTTTTTTTCTTTTTTGCTTCCTGTAGGAGTTGCTAAACGCATTAGGAAGAAGCCGAAATTCTAAATAGTAAAGTTGAAAGAAAATAAAAGACCCAAGTTGTCATGAAAATACTGAAAGGTTAAATAGGAAATTAGTTCAGATTACTCTTCTTAGAGCAAAAAAAGACATTAAAGAACTTGAAGGTTTAATTTCAAAACATTTTATTATTGGAATAGAAATGACAGGCACTCTAGGGTTAAAAGTAGGAATGGAAAGATTAAAGCAAACAATTGAACTTAATAGTAGTAATTAAGCATTATCTCTAACAAACAGAAATTTTAGATAATACAAATATTTTAGGGATGTATTCAGTAAATAATCCTGTATATATTAAATAGGATGGAAAATCAGTTCGAGTTCTCTTAAGAGTCTAACTAAAATATAAGCCTGCCTAGCAATGAGTTCTGTACTTGATTTCAAAACTTATTTCTAATATTGCAGAAGGTATAATAATAAAGAACAAATTTACCAAGAAAGAAAAAAAATTTTCTAGTTAATTGCATTGTGGCTAATACTTAAAATTATCTATAAAATTGTTATTATACTGCCATACCTAAAACATACATAAAACCATATTATTTAAATTAGATTATGAATGTTTTTTGTCTTTTATTTTTTTCCTTGATAATAAGGTTCTACATTGTGTTTTTTTAATTTCAGACAAAAGGTTCTCAGACCATAACACCCTCTGGCACCCAGAAAAAAGTTAAGAGAACTCTGCCAAACCCACCTCCTGAGGAGACCTCAACAGGAACTCAGTCGACTTACAGCACAGTGGGCACAGTTTCCAGGAGAAGGATCTGCAGAACCAACACAATGGCACGAGCCAAGATTCTCCAGGATATAGACAGAGAACTTGATCTTGTAGAGAGGGAATCTGCAAAACTTAGAAAGAAACAAGCAGAACTTGATGAGGAAGAAAAAGAGATCGATGCCAAGTTACGGTACCTGGAAATGGGAATTAACAGGAGGAAAGAGGCACTGTTAAAGGAGAGAGAAAAGAGAGAGCGAGCCTACCTCCAGGGAGTAGCCGAGGACCGGGATTACATGTCTGACAGTGAGGTGAGCAGCACCAGGCCCACCCGAGTAGAAAGTCAGCATGGCATAGAGCGGCCGAGAACTGCTCCGCAAACGGAATTCAGCCAGTTTATACCCCCGCAGACCCAAACAGAATCTCAACTGGTTCCTCCCACGAGTCCTTATACACAGTACCAATATTCTTCCCCTGCTCTTCCTACCCAAGCACCTACCCCGTACACCCAACAGTCCCATTTTCAGCAACAAACTCTGTACCACCAGCAGGTTTCACCTTATCAGACCCAGCCAACATTCCAAGCTGTGGCAACAATGTCCTTCACACCTCAGGCTCAACCTACGCCAACCCCACAACCTTCTTATCAGTTACCATCGCAGATGATGGTCATACAGCAGAAGCCACGGCAAACTACATTATATTTGGAGCCCAAGATAACTTCGAACTACGAGGTGATTCGCAACCAACCCCTGATGATAGCACCTGTTTCTACTGATAATACGTATGCCGTTCCCCATCTTGGCAGTAAGTACAATAGCTTAGACTTGAGAATAGGACTGGAGGACAGGAGTAGCATGGCCAGCAGCCCGATATCAAGCATATCTGCAGATTCTTTTTATGCAGATATTGATCATCATACTTCACGAAATTTTGTCCTAATTGATGACATTGGAGAGATTGCCAAAGGAACAGCAGCGTTAACCACTGCATTTAGTCTTCATGAAAAGGACCTGTCAAAAACAGACCGTCTCCTTAGGACCACCGAAACACGGAGGTCTCAAGAAGTGACAGATTTCCTAGCACCATTACAGGCTTCCTCCAGGCTGCACAGTTACGTGAAAGCAGAGGATGATCCCATGGAGGACCCTTACGAGTTAAAGCTTCTGAAACATCAGATTAAACAAGAATTCCGAAGAGGGGCAGAGAGCTTAGATCATCTTGCTGGTCTTTCCCATTATTACCATGCTGATACTAGCTACAGACATTTTCCAAAATCTGAAAAGTATAGCATTAGTAGACTCACACTTGAAAAACAAGCAGCAAAACAACTACCAGCAGCCATACTTTATCAAAAGCAGTCAAAGCATAAGAAATCACTAATAGACCCTAAAATGTCAAAATTTTCACCTATTCAAGAAAGTAGAGACCTTGAACCTGATTATTCAAGCTATATGACTTCTAGCACTTCCTCTATTGGTGGAATTTCTTCCAGAGCAAGACTTCTTCAGGATGATATCACTTTTGGCCTCAGAAAAAATATTACTGACCAACAAAAATTTATGGGATCATCTCTTGGCACAGGACTGGGCACCTTAGGAAATACCATACGGTCAGCTCTGCAGGATGAGGCAGATAAGCCATACAGTAGTGGGAGCAGGTCCAGACCTTCTTCCAGACCTTCTTCTGTTTATGGGCTCGACTTGTCAATCAAAAGAGATTCTTCCAGCTCTTCCCTAAGACTGAAAGCTCAAGAGGCTGAAGCTCTAGATGTTTCCTTTGGTCATGCATCACCCTCTGGCAGAACTAAGCCTACCAGTTTGCCTATTAGCCAGAGTAGAGGAAGAATACCAATTGTGGCCCAGAACTCTGAAGAAGAAAGCCCACTCAGCCCTGTTGGCCAGCCAATGGGAATGGCCAGGGCTGCAGCTGGACCACTGCCACCAATATCTGCAGACACCAGAGATCAGTTTGGATCCAGTCATTCACTGCCTGAAGTTCAGCAACACATGAGAGAAGAATCACGGACTCGAGGCTATGACCGTGACATAGCATTCATCATGGATGACTTCCAACATGCCATGTCAGACAGTGAAGGTAAATTGGGTCTCAAACTACCTTGTTACTCTCAAAACTCAAACTCTTCTTTCGCTGCATGTTTAATTTTCCTTCTCCAAGGATGTGTTCTGCTTTTCTTTGTTTGTGTTTTGCATGTTTACTTCAATTTTATTTCCTGTAAATGGAAATTTTATCCTGTGTACAGATTTTGTAGCATGCTTTTCTTTATTTCTTTTTAGTTTATTCTTTTATTGTTGTTCCCTCGTTACTTGATTTGTTTGATGTCCACTTTTCCAAAACCATTAAAATAATTGTGTCAATAAAATATGGTCATTCTTTAAATCCATAGTTGGAAAGTTTTTCATTGTATGGTTCTTGTTTTAAATGCATTTTTAATGTTATTGGTCAGTTTCTTTCAGTTTCTGAAATTATTAAGGCTTAGAGCCATTAAGTACTATCTGCTAGACTTTATAATAGGAAATTATTTATGCAATTTTTGTGAGACCAGTATTTATTAATTCAGAGAATGTTCTCTTTTGAGAATTTTTGGACAAGTCCCTGATATTAGCACAATGTAGAATATTAGTATTCTCCTTAAATAAAAGTTTTGTAATTTATCTTTCTCATCATGAACCATAATTGACAACTTTGTACTTTTGCATTGTACACTAAAAAGCTTAACTCAAAAAAAATGATATTGACCATAAATAATCGTATCAGTATGTCTAAAGTATTTTTTAGATTTAAAACTCAGGTTTTTTACAATGCTTTTATAAGTCTAGATGTTTGGGACTGCCGCTCCTCCAGGTGAACCTGTTGGGCATCTTCCCTGACATTGCTTTTTCAATCATCCCTTTTGTCGCCCTAAATTATTTTGCTAGTTTTTTTGGTTTGAATAAGTGATTTTACTTAACTAAAAACAGGCTTATGTTATTATTGTTGAATCATATAGAACCATAAATATTTTTTAAAATCATCTAGCCAAAGGCCAATTTTGAAGACAAGGGTGGACAGGCACAGAGATGTAAGGAGTCCTGACCGTGCCAAGGAGATTCACTCCCCTGCCTGGAACTTTTCTGTTATTGCTGTTTACCTCCTTTGTGGTTTGCATGAATACAAGTGTGGTTTGAATTCTGGAAATAAAATAGTTCTGATCAAATAAAAGCGTGTTACCTCATGGTTTAGAGACTGCGATGCACTATGTTAACATGAATATCTCCCCTTTTATTTTATTATTTTTTAAAATGTATTTTATTGATTATGCTATTAGAGTTATCCCATTTTTTCTCCCCTTTATTCTCCTCCACCCTGTACTCTGCCTCTGACCAGCATCCCCCCACCTTAGTTCATGTCCATGGGTCATACATGTAAGTTCTTTGGCTTCTCCATTTCCCACTATTCTTAACCTCTCCCTATTTTGTACCTACCATTTATACTACTTATTCCGTGTACCTTTTCCCCCATTCTCCCCCCTCCCCCTCCCTGCTGATAACGCTCCATGTGATCTCCATTTCTGTGATTCTGTTCCTGTTCTAGTTGTTTGCTTTGTTCGTTTTTGGTTTTGTTTGTTTGTTTGTTTTTTAGGTTCAGTGGTTGATAGTTGTGAGTTCAATGTCATTTTACTGTTCGTATTTTTATCTTCTTTTTCTTAGATAAGTCCCTTTAACATTTCATGTAATAAGGGCTTGGTGATGATGAACACCTTTAATTTGACCTTATCTGGGAAGCACTTTATCTGCCCTTCCAATCTAAATGATGGCTTTGCTGGGTAGAGTCATCTTGGATATAGGTCCCTGCTTTTCATGACTTTGAATACCTCTCTCCAGCTCCTTCTTGCCTTCAAGGTTTCTTTTAAGAAATCAGCTGATAGTCTTATGGGAACTTCTTTATAGGCAATTGTCTCCTTTTCTCTTGCTTCTTTTAAATTTCTCTCCTTATCTTTAATCTTAGGTAACTTAGTTAATTACCCCTTGAGGACTCACAGGAATATATGTTTTCATGAAAAGCATTTTCTTTCTACTTCTGTATCTAGGCACCAATATGCTTATAGAAGTTCAATCTAGATTTGAAAAGGACTAAAATAATAACTGGATCTGGAGGACAAACTGCTTTTCCTAGTGAAATCCCAACAATGAATCATTTTCTGATATATTTTCTTCTCTACTGACTATTGGAATGACCATTTTTATTGATGATTAGTCAATTAAATGAAACACTGTTCTTTTATTTAGCCATTTGTTTGAATGCATCTACACAGTTAAACAAGAGTTATGCTATCACGTGGAAACAATCTTTATTTTTTTTGCTTTTCTCACAATCCATATATTACACACATTTTGTAAATATAAAACTGCTAAAGATAAAAAGACTCTTTAATATTCTTATCCATAAAATAACAAAACAAAATCTCTAACAGGTCCATGGCATGACTAAACAACCAAAGGCTATTTGCCCATGATGAACACACATGGAGAGATAATTTGACAAATTAGTTTACTCAACACAGATGTTTATCAACATGGTGCCAAACATGCACCCAGATTTTTCCAGATTTTCAAATGTGGCATTTATTTACATAGAATCAAATAAAATAACTGAATGTTTTATTTCATATTTATATGGTGAATGATGTGTACCCACAGTCATCAAGGACTGTAAGAAAAAACCTGATTTGATAAAGTAGATGATGAGATATCATGCAGTGCACAAAATTATGAAGTGTTTAAAGATATCAAAGAAACAATTAAAATAAATTTAAACAGACTAAAGTATATTTAAAAATTAAGGAGGCAAAACATTTATATAGATGTTGATAAAGATGTTATATAGATGTTGGTAAAGGACTAATATAACAAAGTAATTTACCTACGTAATATTATGTGTGTGAATTGTAATGATTATCTTTAAATGTTGTATGCTTTAAAATCTTACTGTGCTTTTGTATCACAAATCATATTACTTTTCTTCTGGAATCCTGGATTCCTGGAGTAATTAAGGGGAAAAGTAGAAAATATTTATTTATGAACCCATGAAAGATTAAGGATGTTTAAAGTTCTTTTTTACCAAGAATGCTATATCTGTATTTGAATGATTCTAAGATAATTTTGAAAAAGTATAACATTTCAGCAGGCTATTTGGTTTCATGTAGACAAAACAAATCTAACTGATTTCAGATTGCTTGTTGTGAACTTTCTTTGAATATAATCATACTGTAGGTTAGAGAGACCATTAGATGTTTTTCAGATGTGTTGCATATGACTCTAGCTAATTTTGAAACAGCTCACTTGATGTAAAATCTAGTGTGCATAATTTATATCGTTTACTATTTATGGCCATCAGGCTGAAGTCCACTACTTGATATGCATGTGTGGTTGAGTAAGTAGAAAGCTGGAGGCTTTCCTCTAGAGCAGATTGGAGGGAAGCCAAATTAGAAATAGCCAAATAATATTTATTTTTACAACCACAAGTATTTTATTGAAAACATTATTTCAAAGTATACTCTCTGCAAGAAAAAAATAAATACATACAATCTTTAAATATATATACACACACCAATTTGTGATACTGAATAGAATTAAACTGTTCATGTAACTATTGGCTGTGAATATGCAAGATTCCAAAATAGCTTACTTGTATTTTACATTTAAGAATTCAAGAAAAATATCAGTTTAAAAAAGGGGAGATGTTAATCTCTAACAAATCATTTAAACTAATTTGGAAAATGTTATTATAAAATTTAATTTTTAAAGTGCAGATATACCATGGAAGATCAGACAATTGCAGTTATAAACAATTAGCATTTACGTCTAGCTTGCTGTAATGATGAAGACAGAATTTAATATAAAAACAAATTTATTCAATCTGGTTTTTCTTTTTTGTCTGTTAATTCCTAAGCAACGCATGGTAGATATCCTAACTTAGTTACATGTAGAATTATTATAAGAAATATCAGACAAAGTATATAGTTAAAGTTGGAAATAAATTGACAAAATTTGAATTAGGTTGAGATCCCGCCTTATTTGTATAAACACAGCCAAGGACCATGTTTTAAAGGATTGTATTTCAAATACAATTAGCAGAAAAATATATTCAGGTGAAATCATGTTATCCAAGATACTTATTTATTAAAATCAGTATAGATTATTTTTCTTTTCATAATAAATATATATAAGAAGTAAGGTAAAATAGTGTTGTTGGGATAATCTAATAAAATTTTAGACTGATGATTAAATAATGGGTTTGTTTTGTATTTATCAAATTTTATTACACTAAATATTTTTCATAAATATAGTTAGTTTATATCTAGTTAAAACTATGAAAAGCCATAATAAATATGTGGTAGATTGTGAGAAATGGTTGTGTAACTATTAATGAGATTAAACTGAAAATAAATCAATACTGAATTAATCAATGTAATTTTATATTAATATTAAATAAATTAATATAATTAAATACATAAATATTTATTTTTGTATTTATTTATTTAATTTTGTGTGAGCATAATTGTTTTCTCTGGTACAAATGCCCTTGAGTGCAATTGCTCAGTGGTGTAGTTATCTGGTGTTTAGTTTTTATTTGTTGTTTTTTTTTAATTTATTTTTATTTTTATTTTTTAATTGTTCAAGTACAGTTATCTCCATTTCCCTAGACCACAGCCCTTAAAATGTGCATATTATAAATATGATATTAACTTCTTTCTCTAGTTGATGACTAATTTTTCTATTCTATTCATTTCTAAAAATTTATTGACTGTAACGGCATTTGCAAAGCATTGTTTTTAGTATTGAGGCAGGAAAAATATAGAAGATATGAGTCTTGCTCTCAAGCAGCTTAGAATCTAATAAGGGAGGTAAGACAAGCACATATACAGCCACAAATCAGGTACGTACCACTGTATTTCCTCAAATCTAAGAGTGACTAAGTTATGACACATTTTCCATCATTTGGTGTTTATTGGGCAGAAATGCTGTGGTTAATCACTACCACTGACCAAGATCACAGGAGGTAGAGGTAAGTAGTGGTGTATATGCTGTGGGTTTGCCAACCCTGCTAGCAAAGAAATAATGAAAATTGCCTTAAAAAGAGTTATGGAAGAACGTTTGTGGAAGAAAATTGCTTTAAAAAAGTTTTTGCAGGAAAGAGAAGACAAGCAGGGATGCTGACATAAAAAAGAAAGCTGTAATGTGCTGGAATTAAAAAACATGACGCTGTAGAAGCTAGACTTTCCAGAAAGTGTAGGTTGATATCATCGTCAACCAGTCTGTCAGGATGAGCACTTGAAAAAGTTTCTCCATCTGCCATTTAGGAGCAACGATGTATTTCCAGTGACTTTTAATTAAGGGATCCTCTTACGGAGATTAAAACTTGATATGTATAAGGTCAAATTCTGTATATTAGGTAAAACTAGAATCTTTGATCACTAAATAATAGGTTTACAAATTTTGGAAGTCCTAAGAACTGAAGTAATTATGTACTTAAACATGGTTGCATTTTCAAAAAAGTATTTTAAAATGTCAAGTTATGTCACATAAATACTAAAGGGAATCAAAAAAACTCTTCAATGTCCTAAATCTCACAGAAAATAATTGTGTAATCTTTAATAAGAAACTCTAAATGATATATTTTTAATATTAGTCTACTAGATGATTATAGCACACATGTTCCTAGCAATAATACCTGGAATCATCTTAGAAATAATGTTTTCATTTATTTATGAATATTGTAAAAACATCATGTTTTCAAAAACTATTCCGTTAATATTCAAAGCCATCAGCTACTTCTATGTCAGTACTGATTTGATGTGATAGTGGAAAAGTGACAGGATCTTCTGTATTCAAGGAATACATTTTCCCAAGACTAGTGGTGGGTGGTGGGCAGAGGGAGTGGGAACTAATGGACTGAGGTTCAGTAGAATAACTACTGAGGAATATTTACTTGTTCCTTTATTTTAATCACTACTTAAATTTCTTTTTTATCCTGATATAAAATTTTAATTCTGTTTTATTTTGCTCTGAGAGGTTCAGCAGGTGCGTACATGATATTTTTTAGGTTATTCCATTGTACACATTTTAAAAACAATATTGGAGATGAAGGCATGAACGGTTAACAGCCTGGAGCATGTTGGTACTTTAGAACATCTGCTATACTCTGTCATTTGTGTTAGTTGGGATTGCAATGTTTGATTATTTCCTTGGTCTCCAAAGCTTATCACCTGCGCCGTGAAGAAACAGATTGGTTTGACAAACCCAGGGAGTCTCGTTTGGAAAATGGACATGGTCTGGATCGAAAACTGCCAGAAAGATTGGTCCACTCCAGACCACTCAGTCAACATCAAGAGCAAGTAAGTGCTATTCGAGCAATCTCTTAGATTTATACAACTCCTCCAAAAAATTCACCCTAAAATGGTCTCAGAATCCTAAAATGCATGAAATTTCTCAGTCCACAAAATTAAAGTAGCAAGTACCTTACTGCATCAGCCACACCTGACATTGCAGCATAGTTGTGATGCTTCTGCCAGGAAAGTTGAGTGATTCACACCTCCAGCAAATAAAGCGTGTACATCATACCCAACACGGCTGTACAAGGGGAATTCATAAAACTCTTCAAGCACTTACAGACTATTGGGTGAAATAGATTTGGGTACTTTCAGTGCCTTCAATAACAGTGTGTTCAAGTGTTATGAGTAGCAAATAACAGGATGACCAAACCAAGGCAGCTATGGTCAGGGAAACCTTCCCTTGAGGGAAAAAAGAAACATTTTAAAGTCTACTAAATGGAAGTGTTTTATATTTGTTTTTGGATTTTATCATCAGAACTCATATAAAGTAGGTGTTATTAATTATCTATTTATAGATGGAGAAACTAAAACTTAGCGATAAATTTCAGTTAGGTATGATTCCAAAATGACCTTACTCACTTTAGAACAAGTGAGGCAATACTTTGGGTTGAGTTATCAAAGATACGTAGGAGTTCAGCAGTTAGATAAATTGATAAAGACTTCTCTGGTAAGCCAAGTGGCCTTCAATAATTGTCTTAACAGTTCAGATAGTTGAGAGCTGTTACTCATAATCACTAATACAAACACAAAAGAGATAGTTATTTTACACACAGTAACTACTAAATCATCTGATTACTGATGCATTGATATAGAAGACAAGTATATTTTCAATAATAAAAAAGAACCATGTGCAATTACTATAGTTTATTTCAGTGTTTGTCACATTAAGATATAACAGACTTTTGGATGGATAGTAAGTACTGTCTATAAGATAATACTAATACTCTTAGATTTTGTTTCTTCCTAAGCAAATTCACTTTTCATGGACAAATTTCTAGCTGTTAAATTGAATTTTCTTTTCTCAGAATTTTGTTGTGATTTTTTTCTTTATGGTATTACATTTTCAAGAAATCTTGGGATTCTTCTCTATATATTACAAATACATATATGTTTTTAGTTTTTGATATCTTTAGTGAGTTTTTGGTTTAAGATTGTGTTACCTCTTTACACATGTTGGTAAACTTTCATTTCTTTTTCACTTCATTTTAAAGTATCAGATTATTGAATTATACTTTCCTTAGCTTATCTTGTTCTTATTTTTAAGTATATTTTATTGATTATGCTGTTATATTTTTCCCAATTTTTTTAAAGATTTTATTTTTATTTTTAGAGAGAGGGGAAGGGAAGGAGACAGAGAGGGAGAGAAACAGCAATGTATGGTTGCCTCTCACGTGGCCCTCACTGGGGACCTGGCCTGCAACCCAGGCATGTGCCCTGACTGGGAATCGAACCGGGACCCTTTGGTTCCCAGCCTGCACTCAATCCACTGAGCTACACCAGCCAGGGCATTTTCCCAATTTTTATCTCCCCTTTATCCCACATCTGCCCTGCACACCCCCCTGCCCTCCAGCATTCCATCACCCCGCCTTAGTTCATATCCATGAGTTGTACCTGTAAGTTGTTTGGTTTCTCTGCTTCCTATACTATTCTTAACCTCCCCATCTATTCTATGCCTACCATTTATGCTTCTTACTCCCTGTACCTTCCCCCCTTTCTTTTCCTCTCCCTCCCCATTGATAACCCTCCATGTGATCTTCATTTCTCTGGTTCTGTTCTTGTTCTAGTCGTTTGCTTAGTTTTGTTTTTGATTTTTAGGTTCAGTTGTTGATAGTTATGAGTTTACTGTCATTATACTGTTCATAGTTTTTGATCTTCTGTTGTTCAATCTCATCAAATAGATCTAGCTGGGGAGTAAGCAATATTAATAAAATCATCCTGAACATGTTTTTAAATTGTGAATTTACATGTTTTTTGTCTACAATTACTAAAATAATAAGTTTGTAAGCTGAGAATAGCTTCATGGAATATATTTTAAGAATCCCTTTGTAATTTCTTATTATGCCTTACCTACCTTATTTTTTTTTTTTGAAGTTTAAACATTTCCCACAAACCAAGATCAAGTCACTAAAAACAAAAATTCTTTAAAGTAATCCTAATAAGATGAAATCTGTAAACTGGAGAGCTAAAAAATATAATGGTTTCCATATAGTTATTTCCCAACACTACTCTTTTCATGTATACTCAGAGTAGTCTTGTCCAACTTATTTATTCAAGTATTCTTTGAGGATGCATTTTAAAGTGATCTGTCTCTACCTCAAAAAATATCTCTAATATTCTACTATCTGTAGATAAAACATTAATACCCCTAATGATACTATTGATTCTAATGGTCTGTTGCTAACAACTACATATTTATGAATTTGATTCACTGAGGATGTAGTGCATCATGTTTGAACAGTATAATTAGAGATCTGTGTAATCCCAAAATTTAAGAATTATTTAATGAATTTCTTGTGGTTTTTAATAAAGTAGAAAATGCAAAGAAAATGTGTTTGAACTATATGTAGGTAAATGTAATAGAGCAATGCATATTTTCTTGCTAAAAGTTATATTTTTACATTTTAATTTTGATATCTGTGCACTAGATATGTAGTTATCAAAACTGCAAATATATAGGATTATAAATTAGTTACAAAGTGAACAACCATATAGCCACTACACAGACCAGGAAAGGAAATGTTGCCTGCCCTCAGAAACTCCCATGTGTCCCTTTGAGATTGTAATACTCGACCTCCCCCCCAAAACCACAAATATTTGTTGTGTAACAATTATTTCTGTTTTTCTTTATATATTTTTTCAAAATAGAAGCTACATGGAAGATAACACGTGCTTTGATTATATTTATATGAAGTTCAGAATTTATGCCTTTTGCAGTGATATTTATCATCAGATACTCTTTTTACTCATTTATTATAGTTTAGTTGAGAGAAAATAGCAAAATATTCTTATTTTATTCACTTCTTTATATCTCTAATCATAAAAAGATAATATTGAAGTCTGGGTACCAATAAACCCAGATGATTTTATTTTAAAACTTATGCATAACAAGAATTTATGCTCATAAAATGCTCTGGAGGCAAGGTAATAAAACCAAATTGACTAATACAAATAATAATATATATCTGCTTTTTACAATATTTATGTATAACATATATTAGAGACATATAAATTTTTGAAGTCTTTTAGACTCAAAATTATATTAACTATAGAAATAAACCAAATCTGTAAATCCATATTATTTTCTTTCAAATATATATACATATACATATATATTCATTTAGTGGAAATTCATCTCTGCATTGTGAATTGAACAGATTACCCGACCCCTTTTATATTTTTGTTAGTTTTTCTCAGTCACTTCAACTATGAGTAGGACTGACACCATTCACAGCTGGTAGTTATAAAGGTCAACACTTCTTTTCTGGTTGTTTTTTATAGGAAATAGGTCAACACTGCTTGATTAGTGTGAAATGCCTCCTCTCTCTGCACTAATGCCCACACCTTCTGCAATTCTCATGGAACTGCTGTATTGATGTACATTAAGCTCCTCTGTAAGAGCCACTCTTTCTCTTGATTCTAGGTCTTTGAATGTCTAGTTTCCTCTGCCTGAATGCCCTTCCTCCTGTCTTCCCTTGGCTAATTCTGCACATCACTATGTCTCCATGCATATGCCTCATTTTACAAGAAGCCTTCCCTGATACTACCACCACCACCTCCACACAGATCTGGGGCAACAGCAGTACTGCATGCACTGTTTCACTGTGAGCTCTTAGACAGCAGGGAGTCCCTATTCCACCCACACCTTATGTACACACAGGGCCTAGCACAGTGCATGGAATGCCAGAAGAGCACTCTGTATCCTGAATCTAACATGGGCAGTTTTTTCTTTTCTTTTTTTAAAAATTATTGTTCATGTAGAGTTGTCTCCATTTTTCTTAAAGACTTTCTTCTTTCTTTCTTTCTTTCTTTATTTATTTTTAGAGGGGAAGGGCGGGAAAAAGAGAAGGAGGAAACATCAATGTGTGGTTGTCTTTCACACATCCCCTACTAGGGATCTGGCCCAAAACCCAAGCATGTGACATGACCAGGAATCGAACCAGTGACCCTGTGATTTGCAGGCCAGTGCTCAATCCACTGAGGTACACTATCCAGGGTGACAGTTTTCTCCATTTTCCTGCCACCACTTGCCACCACCCAAGTGAAGGGAAGGATGAATGTCTGTATTAACAAAAGCTATGTGTTAACTTATGTTATTTTTTTCATAAGTTTGAAGGCTCAATTCATGAAAATAATTCCTCTTTGAAATGTTTGTAGGGAGGAAAAAGGGAGAATCCTTTGTCTGGGAGGCATATAGGTGCTGTCAATGCAGAATTACCAAAAGACAGTGCTATCAGAGACTAGCCTCCTATGGAGACAAAGGTGCAGTCCACTACTTGACATCAGTCCTGCCCTCTGGCCTTGCTCCTGCTATTTCTTATTAGGCAGAAGCAAAACCTACCCTGAAATCCCATCTGCTGGAGAACTCTCAACATTCACCTACAAAGGTTAGGAAAAAGCCAAGATCTAACTTGTTCATATGTGGGAGACAGATACCTTTTCTTTCTGCGACACGTAGTCACAATGATCATATTTATGGCAGGTTGATGTTTCTGAATTCATGAAGCTCATTGTAGAGTCTCTGAAACTACAGGAGAGTCTATGAGAAGCTCTGAAAGCAGCATTTATGGTAGTGAAAATGTTTAACTTCCCTTCTTCTAACACCATCATAGGCACAAATTAAAAGGCCATTCTGGCAACCTGGTAAAACTGATTAAAAAATTTGGGAAACCTTAATAGTCTTCTAGACTGGGCAATAAATGCTCTAGGAGATTACATCCACTTCTATCTAGTCTGGAAAATGCAGAGAAGAACAAAAGGCAAAATTTGCCTTCTTAGTTTATTTTTGTTAAATAATACATGAAATTAGAAGATGTTTGAAATCATATCTGCCAATTTTAATTACAGTACTGAAAAGTTCAGTTATATTTTATAGCTATAGAATTTTCAATACACATGTTTAAATTTAGTAAAAAGTAAAGATCTTTAAACGCAGATTAGGAGAGGGAGGAAGGAGAGAGGAGGAAGACAGGAAAGAGGATGGGAAAAAAAGATGATGTGGTAGAAAGTAAGTAGGGCAGAGGAGGGAAAGTAAGAGGAAATGGAGGAAGAGAGGTAGAACAGCAGAGAGAGGCAGAAAAGAAGGACAGGAAGCCAGAGAAGGTGAAAGAAGGAAAATGTAAACTCTTAATTGTTATGAATATAAATTCAGACTTACAAAGTTAGTATAAATTATCTAGATTGACTGATTATACTAACCATACTATGCTTATAATCTTACAAACAATATTTTAGTTTTACTTTGTAGCATGCATATAATATTTCTAGACTTAACTGGATTTTCCTGTTGTTTGGGGAGTGTTTTATATTCATTAGGTATTTGATTAAGCTTATTCTTCCCTGAAGAGAATAAAAACTAAAGCCTTTTGTTTAAGCTTCCATTTTTTAATATGTATTTCACTTTTAATGCCTAGAATTCTAACAGTTTTAGAGCTGGATTGACACAAGTATTCAAAGGTATCTTTCTACACCAAATGAACATCTCTTTGGTTCCAAATTCTATTTAATATTTTGGTTTAGTATTCCCATGCACTTTTTAAACATATTCTGAAATGGTAATATAAAATGTCCCTTTACTAAACTTTATTTCATTTGTAGTTTTAGTCAACATTTTTCTAAGGTAATAAATACAAGATACTATACTAATAAAATCTTGTCAATATTTTCCACTATTTATTTATGTTTCATTGTTTCACAAACCTCTTTTAAAAGCAAAGTTTCATAAAACCTAGAACACAATTTGCATTCACTGATTTGCTTTTACTTCAGAAATCTCCCTTTGCCAGGTAGAAACAGATAATGAGGCTTGTGATATTTTCATACTCAAGTTTCAATAACGAGAATTGAAGTTGCAGTCTTGAAACAATAGCTCTAAGTATTGCTTCTTCTTCCCGAAGGAACGTCAACAGTAAATGAGAAATAACACCATCAATAACACAACCTCTGAATACAAAAAAGGCCTCAGAATGTATTAGAGTGAGCAAAGACTTTCTTTAAACAGAATTAGTCTCAGCATCGGTGTACACTGAAACTTCTAGTAAAGGTGCTCAGCAAAAGCACAATTTCTCAATAAAACCGAAGCAACGTAAATATAAAGTGATAGAGTTGTGGAATATGAGGATCTTCTCTGGCTTTTCTCCCCTAACACCAGAGCAGAATCAGCAGCTGTTAGATTTCCTTTGCATGCCCTATGCATTGTTATCACTGTTGACTATGTACTACTGTATTAACAGGTATCTTTTAGAATCTGTAGCATGTACTTATTAATTTCCTAACCACAACAAATAGGTTAAAACGAGACATTTGTTGTGTGACTATAATGAACTAAGGAACCAGTAATATTATGAGGGAGGACCCCCAAAAATGGAATTATCTTCTGGAGGGCAGGCCCCTTGTCGTACAGGCTTCCCCGCTAGGTGAGTGTCCTAGGAACCCATCTGTATCAGTGTACCAGCTGGTGGTGTTGTGAGAGGCTACATTCGGCCTCAGTGAATTTTTCTTTAAAGACTCAGTGCATTTGCCCGTTTCATAATGGGTGATCTGCAAGCACACCTGCCCACACCACACTGCGAATTCAGCAGTTTTTTACCAATAATGGCATGACCCCGTCATCCCACCCTCACTATTCACCCTATCTCTCCCCAAGTGACTGTTTTTTGTTTCCCCTGGTGGAAAAAGTCCTAAAAGGAAAATGTTTTGCCAGTGTGGAAGAGGTGAAACCAAAAAACAGCAGGAGCACTAAATGGCATCAAAATTGATGAGTTCAAAAACTGTTTTGAGAGGTAGCAAAGTCTTGATAGGTGTGTTGCATCAAATGGAGAATACTTTGAAGGTGGCTGAAGTTTAAACAGGTAAGACTAAATTTTTTATAAATAAATTCCATTTTTTGATCTCACCTCCTATTTTATACTGTGAGATGCTTCCGTGGTGCTCATTTCTGAAATTTTTATTAAATTGTTAGTAATTGACTCAATGTGCTTTTCTAAAAGGTCTAATTCTGCATATTGCACTTTAAGTGTCTTAATATTGATTTTTCACCTTCTCACATGTATGTCTTAGATCATACAGATGAATGGGAAGACTGTGCACTACATCTTTCCTCATGCAAGGATAAAAATAACAAGAGACTCTAAGGACCACACAGTTTCAGGTAAAGAAAATCAGATAATCTAGTCCTTTTAATTTTAATGTCAGATATATATTTGGATTTCAGTGTGGACAACTGACTAAACATTAGAAAATACCACTTTTTTGTTATAAATGTGTTTTGGAAAATTTCAAAATATAAGCAGGCTATATGTTTGAACATAAAAGACAATACAGTAATGGCATGGTCATTAATATGACAATGTTTAGATAGTTATTTTTCATTAACTGCATTAATATGACAAATTACTAAATGGTACATGTTTAGGTCATTATTTTCATTAACTGCATTGTACATGGCATTATAATGCTCCATAATTTTTGGTCTATTGAGTAATATGGTCACTGGTTTGGGACTATAAAACATTCTTACATAGGAAGAAAAAGCTACCTTGAATTCTTTAAAGGAGTAAATTCTTCCATACCTTGTGAATTTGAACATTATCAAGTAGCTGAGTTACTGTTTTTTGGATTTTTGTACTTCTGTAAGCCAAAGATTATGATGTAATTTTTAAGTGCTTTATTTTGAAATACTGTTGGACTCTAAGAAAATTTAGGACTCCTTGAAAATAGTGCACTTAGCTCTCTTGACCACCCTTTCCCTGGTTTGCCTAAGCCTCACATCTGTCTAACCAAAGTAAGATCAAGACCAAGAAGTTAACTTTGCTCTGATACTATTAAAACACCTACAGGCCTTATCTAAATTTTGCATTTCTTCACTCACCCACTAAATTTTTTTCTTTTTTCTGGTCCAGGAGTCAGTCCAGATCTCTCATGGCATTTAGCTGTCACACCACTTTGGCCTCCTCCAGTATGACAGTGTCTCAGTCTTCCTTTGTCTTTCTTGACTTTGATGCTTTTGAAAGGAAACAATTATAATATTGCAAATAAAAATTCTGTTATTTAAACCTAAGACAGAATATAAATTGATAAAAATTGATGGTTTTTAATATATAAGTAGTAACTATATTCTCATCCAAGTATGTTCTTTCTGAATCATTGACACTGTACATAAGGAGAAAATATTCATAACATATGTTGAGATATATAGATGGGTATACATGGATGTATGTTATAGGTGAAATAGCAACATGGTGCATGAGCTAGAGGGATTTCGTTTTTGTAGGACTGAGATAATAAAGAACAAAAAGAGGTATTTTTTTGGTGTATTCCCTTGCAGATTTTAGACCATAGAGGCATGTGGATATGGAACAGGTTTTGCTTTGAGCAATTTTTCTCTATCTTCATAGAGAATGAATCGATTAAGAGTGTAATGTTCTTTTCCTTTTAAGATTGGGTAATTTGTCTTCTGCCAGAGACAGATAATTCAACCTTTTATAGTTCTATTGCATGCAGGCTGTATTTTAACTACTGATGAAAATTCCAGGGGTGAATCTTAAACTGTTTTTGTAGAAAAAAATTACTTGCTAGAAACTATTTCAGTTCCTTCCAGCTCATAAGACAAAACAACATAATACTTCGTAGCAATGCCAGAATTATTTTTTACAACAGAAATCTTCAAACCATTATTCTCAGTCATTAGAACTATTACACTGTGTCTGTTTTTCTACTATATTTTTATACTGCATTAATAATTTCCTTAACCTAATTATATTTTGCCACTTATTATTTCAATTTACGTTCTTTTACTACAGTTAGGAAGAAGGTTTTAAAATATAAGAATAACAAAAATAAGAGCTATTGGTTTCTTGTAAGTATTATAGTTTGAAAACTAAATTCAGTTTTCTCCAGTATATAGATTTAGCAGAGTAAAAATGAAGATTATTGTTTTGAACAACAAATTTACTACTAGTGTACTGTATGTCTCTCTGAATGCCCTTTTTTGTTTTGATATTTGCCTAAAATACTAATACAAATATTTTCCATCATTTTACCCTTATCGGTTACTACAGGGTAAATACATTTTTCATGTGTCCTTAGGTCACATAAACTCACGTTGTTTTTTTTTTTAATTGGCATCATTTTCAAATAAGGCTTTAGTACTTTAAAGAGATTTAAATACATGCAAATGCAAGGCTACAGCCTGAAATGACAATCTCTGAGGAACAGTTTCTAGAAGTTCTAAGCTTAGGGGCAGGGAAACCCCGGCATAGAGCATTCAGTCTCCTAGCTAATCTGATTCATTTACTTCTCAACCAAAAGCCTAGCTGGATTGACTAGATATTTGGTGATATTAAGAATTTATGGTTACTTTTTCTTCCTATGGTGGCCATTTTTTATTAATGT
Source organism: Micronycteris hirsuta (assembly GCA_004026765.1). NCBI lineage: Eukaryota > Metazoa > Chordata > Mammalia > Chiroptera > Phyllostomidae > Micronycteris > Micronycteris hirsuta. The sequence continues at coordinate 83,149 of PVJI01000387.1, forward strand.
TTTTAATAAAAATTAAGAAGACATCATTTAGAGATGCATACTAAGATATTTAAAGATGAAATAATACCTTATCTGGGATTTGCTTCAAAATTAGCTTTGTGGAGGATGGTGGAGAAATAGATCGAAGTTGACCATGGTTTGATAACTGTTGGACCTGGGAAATTGACCACACTGGGTTATATTATTGTCTAGTCACTACTAGTTTATATGTATAAACTTTTCTGTAATACAACATTTAATTTCTGTTTGTGTCTCATGTCTCTAAACATGAGAAACTTGTCCAGTTGCGTTATCAATAGTGAAAAAGCTAATCTAAGCTAATAATTTAACTGCCTTTGTAAAATAAGATAAGGTTGCAAGCAAGGAAGGAGTGAAGAATAATGTATAATTATACTACTACATTTATCTGTGTGATTGCTTGGGAAGTTATAGAATGTCGAATCACTGGGTTGTACACCTGAAACTAATGTAACATTGTAAGTCAAGTATGACTGAAAATTTAAAAAATTATTTAAAAATAAAATAAAATAAAATGTAGTATAACTGCTCTCCCAAACAGAGAAGGACATGGTTATTAGTGAATGTTAATTTTGACTATATAAATTTATTGAAAGAAGAAATACTGTATATCTTCCATAACATTTTAATAAACCATTGTAAGTAGATATAGCATTAAACTATTTCATAAGAATTATATAAAATTAGTGTACCTCTCAAGAAAGGGAAAACATTTTTATTTATTGGAACCAAAAATAATTTTAACATACGTGACAGAAATAGAAAATGTTTTTTTTTTTATAAATACTCTTTTTTTTTAAAGATTTTATTTATTTATTTTTAGAGAGAGGGAAAGGGAGGGAGACAGAGAGGGAGAGAAACAGCAATGTATGGTTGCTCCCCACATGGCCCTCACGGGGACCCGGCCCGCAACCCAGGCATGTGCCCTGACTGGGAATCGAACCGGGACCCTCTGGTTCCCAGCCTGCGCTCAATCCACTGAGCTACACCAGCCAGGCTAGAAAATTTTTTTTTTATTGTTCTCTTCTGTGCTACTTAAAGTATGAGCAAGGAACCTTCATGGTTCCCAAGATTTTCTCAGAGGGTCCACAAGGTCATAACTATTTCATAGTAATGCTAAGGCAGCATTTGCCTTTTGCAGTCTCGTGTTCTTGTGACTGCACAGTTTTTCAAACACAGCATATTGTCTACAGAGTAGATACGAGAATTCAGCTGTCATATTTAGTTCAAAATTAAGCGGATTTGTCGTAATGTAAAACAATGCCTCCCTTCTCATGTTTTATTTTTTAAATCATTTAAAATGTGATTTATTTTAACATGAAATCAGTTTATTATTATTTTAATTCATTATTAACTATTTTAAAATTTTTGTTTTAATTTATAATACAGAATCTATATATAGCTATAAATCACATAAACAAAAGCTCTTTACGGTCCTCAGTACTATTAAAGATTGTAATTGGTTCCTTGAAACCAAAATGTTTGAAAATCACCACTCTCAGGACATTTGTAAGAGAAGATTAAAATGTTATAAGTAAGCTCTTCTTTTCTCTATAAAAACTTATACAACATAAATTATTTTGTAACCAGTTTTTATAACTTATTGAATGCATTTAAAAATGTTTTATTTACTAATACATGTTCATTGAACACTCTTGGTGTGATTTATGTTGTGTTGATTGTTGGATTAATAGAATGAATACAGCAAACCTCTGTTCTGAAACTTACTCATAATTTAGTAGAAGAATATGAAATGTAAGTAATTATTAAAGTAAAATTTTAGGAACAACTGAGAGAAAATGAAGGAATTGATAAAACTTGGTTGCTCATCCATACATATGGGTGTGTAAGTGTGTGTCCACATAAACAGATGTATTATTAGTTAAACTTTGGTAATGAATGTGGATACAAATACATACATACACTTTTCTATTAAACGGTCCATAAGTTTTAGAAAATACATCCTTTAACTTTTAACTATAAACTTTAAAAATATAATTATACATGGTGATCAGCAACTGTACAATGTTTTTTGTCATTATTTTTTAGAGAGGGGGAAGGGAGGGAGAAAGAGAGGGAGAGAAATATCGATGTGTGTGAGAGAAACATGGATGGGCTGCCTCTCGAACACCCCCAGTGGGGGACCTGGCCTTGTCCGGGAATCAAACCAGTGACCCTTCTGTTCACAGGCCAGCACTCAATCCATTGAGCCACACTACCCATGGCTGTACAATGGTTTTGGAAGTCTTCATTCATCCAAGCACAAGGCAGCAAAGTGGAGAGTATAGGTAATGAGTTTTCGAATCAGAAAGATCTAAGTTGGAATTCAGCTCTATCACTTAATTTTGGAGAATATGTTTGTTCTATGAGAGCAGGAAGGCTCTATGTATCTCCCATAATTGCAAGGGAACCTAGCACAAAACCTTGTCCTTACTATACAGCTAACAAATATTACTTCCCCTTCTCTTGGAAATTATCAGAAAAAAAATGTAATGCTTAAGAAATGAGTCTCTTTTATTTAGAATTCCATCTTATGCCTCTAGAACACAGCTGTTTCAAACTAGCCAAAAAGAATTCTTCTGATTTTAAAAAAGATACTGCTTCTGTATAGTTCCATAATGGACTGGTTACATCTGCAAGGCTAGAAAGACTAATTAGCAAATGTAATATTGAAGAACATTTAAAATGTTTAGCTTCAAAAGTAGCAATGTCTTCTATGGAAATAGTGGCTGATTTTCTATTCCTCAATAGTTCGCTGTCTTATTGGGCTTTTAGGAACAGGAGACAAATGTAACAGATCTCAATGAATCTGAGTCAATAGCAATACCAGAGCCGGGTAGCTCTTATTATTTTTGTTTTGACATCTATAATGAGGTATAGTGTACATATAATTGTTCACATTGTCAGTATACAAATCAATGACTTTTAGTAAATTTATGAAGTTGTACTACCATCACTACAGTCTAAAACACTGTTTTAGAACATTGCAGTCATTACAAAGTTCCCTTGAACCTGCTAGCAGTATCAATTGCCAACATTGCTTGTTCAATCACAGAGGAGATTTACTTTCTGTCTCTGTCAGGTTGTCTTTTCTGGGCAGTTCATATAAATTTAATCCTGCAGTTTTGATGCCTGGCTCCTTTTACTTACCATAACTTTTGCAGTTTATCTATTTGTAGCACATAGCAGTAGTTTGCTCTTTTATTGCTAAGTAATAATCCATTGTCTGTATATTATACATTGATCTATCCATTAGACTTTTTTGTTTTTAAAATTTGCATACATAGTTTAGATGTATGATATTTTTGCATGGTTTTCTACAAGTGGAATTTTTTGGTAATTTCTTTTTAATTGTTCAAGAACTGTCAAATATACTTCCAGTCAAGATGAAAGAATAGGTAAACATGGCTCTCCTCCACACACAACCACAGCAAAAAATTACAACTAAACTACAAAACAACATTTACCCAGAATCATCAGAAAATCAAGCTGTATGGGAGTCCAACAACCAAGAAATTAAAGAAGTCACATTTATCCAGATGGGTAGGAGGGGCAAAGACATGGAGATGCTGAATAAACAGACCCATACCCATATGTGGTGTATTAAAATCAGGAGGGATACCTTGGGAGCAAGGGATCCCAGCCCTACATCAGACCACCTAACCCAAGGTTCCAGTGCCAGGAAAATAAATCCGTGTAACTTCTGACTGTAAAAACGAGGGGGGGTTGGGGTAGTGGAAGAAATTGCAGGATTTTCATGTGTCACCTCTTAAAGGGCTTGCAACAGACTTGGGATTTACACAGACTCACTCCCTCTGGGCTCCAGCACTGGGGCCATAGCTGGAAGGGCATTAGTGGTATATGGGGAGAAACTGAAGTATCTGGCATAAAGGTGAGTGCTAGGGAACAGATTCCTCCCAGACAAAACACCAGAGGCCAGGCAGTAGCCATTGTCCCTTTTCCGAGCCCTCATCCACATAGAGACACAGAGCTGTGACACCATATCTGAGACTATATCAATCTGGTCCATGTGGGTTGTCCCACCCTGGTGATTACCTAAGGCCATCCAACTTATGGATGTATTTTTCTATAATAGGCCACACTACTTCAAGGCAGGGAGTCAAAGCAGCTCTACCTAATAAATGTAAAGAAACACAAGGAGGTTGCCAAAATGAGGAGGCAAAGAAATATGGCCCAAATGAAAGAACAGAACAAAACTCCAGAAAAAGAACTAACCAAAATGGAGAGAAGCAATCTATAAGATACAGAGTTCAAAACACTGGTTATTAGGATGCTTAAGGAACATACTGGGTACTTCAACAGCATAAAACGACCCTGGCATAAATGAAGTCTACACTAAGTGAGATAAAGAAAAATGTATGGGGAATCAACAGTAAAGTGGGCAAAGCTGAGAATCAAATCAATGATTTGGAACATAAGGAAGAAAAAAACATTCAATCAGAACAGCAAGAAGAAAAATGAATTAAAAAAAACAAAAACAAAAAACGAGGATGAGGAGCCTCTGGGACAATTTCAAACATACCAACATCTGAGATGTAGGGATGCCAGAAGGAGAAGAGGAAGAGCAAGAAATTGAAAACTTATTTGAACAATTGATGAAAGAAAACTTCCCTAATTTGCAAAGGAAATAGACATACAAATCCAAGAAGCACAGAGAGTCACAAACATGTTGGACCCAAAGAGGACCACACCAAGACACATCATAATAAAAATGCCAAAGTTTAAAGAGAAAGAGAAAATCTTAAAAGCAGCAAGAGAAAAGCAGCTAGTTTCCTACAGGAGAGTTCCCATAAGACTGTTAGCTGATTTCTCAAAAGAAACCTTGCAGGCTAGAAGGGACTGGTGATAAGTATTCAAAGTGATGAGAAGAGAAGACCTACAGCCTAGATTACTGTATCCAGCAAAGCTATCATTTACAATGGAAGGGCAGACAAGGTAAAACTAAAGGAATTTATCATCACCAAGTCATTATTATATAAAATGCTAAAGGGACTTATTCAAGATAAAGAAGATCTTAAACCATGAACATTAAAATGGCAATAAATTCACATCGACAATTGAACCTAAAAATGCAAACAAGCAGAACAGAAACATCATAAATATGGAGATCATTTGGAGGATTATCAGTTTGGAGGGGGAAGAGGAGAATGGGGGAAAAGGTGGAGGGAGTAAGTAGTACAAATTGGTAGGTACAGAAGAGATAGGAGGAGGTGAAGAACTATATAAGAAGTGGGGAGCCAAAGAACTTACAGGCATGGCCCATGGATGTGAACTAAGGAGACTGTTGCCAGAGGGAGTTGAGGGTCCTGGGTAGAGGGGGCAAAGGGAGAGAATTGGAATAACTGTAACATTATGATGAATATATTAAAAACTGTCAAATAACAATGTCTAAGGGTTCCACTTTCTCCTTATCACTGCCCACATTTGATAATGTCTGTCTTTTGGAGTGGGTATGGATATATCTTGTTTTAACTTATATGTTCCTAATACTTATAAAGAACATATTTGCAGGTGGTTATAAGCAATGCATATGTCTTCTTTGGTGAAATGTCTATTCAGATCTTTTGCCCATTATTTATTTGTCTTCTTAATGAGTTGTAAAATTTCTTTTATATTTTGGATGTAAGTCCTTTATAAGGTATATGATGCACATATATTTTCTTCAAGTCTGTCTTGTCTTTCTCCTTTCTTAAAGGTGAATTTAAAGAAAAAGTTTTGCATTTTAATGGAATCCAATTAATTGATATTTTTTTTATAGACCATGTTGCTCTTAAGAACATATTAAAAACAATCCCAGGGTGACAAGGATTTTCTCTTCTGTTCTATACCAGAACTTTTATGCATTTAAATCTGTGACCTATATTATGTTGGGTATTATATACATTATGAGTAAAGGTCCAAGTTCATTTTTTGAATCACAAATGTAGATCCAATTGTGCCAGCACCTTTTGTTAAAAACAAAAAATTCCCCATCAAATTGTCTTGGCATCTTTGTCAAAATTAATCTACCATTACCACCAGAAATTGCTTCTGGATTCTCAGCTCTGTTTTGTTTGACTGTATTCCTAATTTATTTCACCAATATTATACTATAGTTTTATATTAAGTTTTGAAATTTGGCAGTGTAAGTTCTCCAGCTTTATTTTCCAAAATAATTTTGGTTCTTCTAGATCCTTTTAATTTTCATAAGATTTTAGTATTATGCTTCTGGGATTATGATGGCGCAGAGGTGTCAAACTCATTTTTACTGGGGACCACATCAGCCGTGAGGTTGCCTTCAAAAGGCCAAATGTAATATTAGGACTGTATAAATGTAACCACCCTTAACTAGGGGTAAGGAGCTTGGCGCTGCTGCCAGGTAGAAACAAGGTGCTGGGCTGGATAAAACAAGGTTAGGCCTGCGGGCCTTGTGTTTGCCACCTGTGTGATAAGGGTTTCATTGAAATTGTAGGTCAATTTGGAGAGAATTGCAATCTTAATAACATTGAGTCTCCTAATCCATGAATATATATTATCTCTTTATTTAGGTCTCTTAATTTCTTTTAGTAAAGTTTTGTGGTTTTCAAAGTATAGGACTAGCATTTCTTTTGTTAAATGTCTCCCAAAATATTTTATTTTGGGGTGCTATTGTGAATAGAGTTGTTCTTTTAATTTCAATTTTGAACTATTAATTTTAATTTTGTGGAAATACAGTTAATACAGTTGATTTTTATATATTGACCTAGTTTACAATCTGGCTAATCTTGTTTTTAGGTCTAATAGGGTTTTTTGGCAGAATTTTTAGGACTTTCTTACTTGCAATATTATGTCACCTGCAAGTAAAGACAGTAAACTTTTCCCGTTCCAATGGGGATAAGTTTAATTTATTGTTTTCTTATTGAACTTGCTGTACCATGTTGAGCACAGTAGTAAGAGCAGACATCCTTGTTTTGTTCTTAAAGGATTTTATTGACTAGTTTGTGACCACTATTCAGGGACTCTGCAATAATCCAACTATAGAATTCTTTCCTCTCTTTACCTTCCTCGGTATTCACGGGAAGGGATTTTTTGGTCTAAAAATTTAAAAAGCGAAGAACAGTTTAATAACAGCTTTAAAAGTCAACAATGGTCAGACATTCTACTCTCTGATAATCAATAGAAATCTCAAACACTGGCAGTACATGAAAGCATTGGGTGAATTATAATTTCATATATGGAGGATGAAAGGACAGTTTTCTATTTGCTTCTGAAATAATTAGAGAGTATAACCATTTCCACCAAATAATAGTATCATCTTTCTTTTTTCTTACTTGTAAGTGTTTACAATGAAAATCCACAAATTTTGAATAAAAATTACTTAGAGATATATCAGTATTCAGACTTGAGATAGAACCTTCTAGATGGTAACAATAGTTTTATATGTCTTATCCAATATTTATCAGAGATATAATATTACAAACAGCCGATTAGTTTAAAAAAAAAACCCTCATGTTGTACCTTAATAAAACTACGGGAAAACACAATTTAGTCACCCTCTCTAACCGTTAAACCAGCTTTAAAATTTTTCAAATAATATAAGACTACTAAAGGAGATTTACAATAAAGAACTATATTCCTCTAAAATGAAGTAGATATTTAGTTTTGAATATAGATTCAACCTTATACTACATACAAGACAGATACAGGAAAAGCCTGTGCAACAATTCTGCTTCCAAGAATTTGCAATACTTGAAGTAGAACTAATACACATAAAACAATGAATACTAAAAACTGTATGTTGAAAATTAAAATATGTACAACAAACTATGACTAAGTACATGTATGTACATGTACAATTTTTATACAATACTCTGTTCATTCGTACGAAGAATTTTATGCAGGGGTAGTGAAAACCTCTTACCCCATTTTCTCACGAAGATTTTAATTTCTCTGTTTCCTCTTAGAGGCATCAAAAGCAAACCTTCTATCTGGCTCTCAGCTGCCAGTAGCTAATGCACATCATTCTCAGCCCTTTCTGTATGTATGTGTACAAAAAATGAGTGTGTGTGTAGGGGGGGAGAAGATGGATGGGTGGTAGGTAGATGGATGGATAGATAGATAGGTAGATAGATACATGATAAATAGATCCTCTGTAAAATGTAGTACTGATGAAAAGTAAAAAGATGAAAATAAAAGCCATCATAATTTTATAATTTATATTTTCTTCTCCTTCCTGTTGTCTTCATACCCATGTAGACACAAACTAAAAGTTGATGGTATATTGTAATGTAGCTTACATACATATTTAATATAGTACAAGTTGCCTGATAAAGTAACTTTCCTGTTATATCAAAAATTCTTTAGAAACATATATTTAATGACTAGTTTTTATTTTATTGTGTAGATATTTATTTCAACCATTCCAAGGAGAATTCAGATTGGTGACCTTGTTCAGCAGTTTGGGGAGGAGATCTTATGGTGAGGCCATTCAAGGTCTTCCTGATTTCTCCAGTTAATGAGGTAGCACATTATATTTAGCCTTAATTTTAGGCTTTAGACCATAATTTGACTTTTTTATTTAATATGCTGGAGCACAGAGTATTGTTACTTGGGAGTTCTGTGTTTTGTTTTGCTATACCACAGAGTATGTAAGGGGGACCAAAGTTAGGGCCAGATCGTGGTGTACAAGGTAGACAGAGTCCCGATTTGATTGGAGTGGCAGGATAGGCATCACTGAAATCATGGAAAACCTAGCTTCCTTTTTGAGGGTATTTTTGTAATTGTTTGCTTCAAAGTTGAATTCCGACAGTAGCCTAACCATAAAGAAAAAGGTACACCAGTTTTTAAAAATAAGTTTAATTTTTTTTTCTTGAGATCACACTGCTGCCCTCAAGGGTGGTACAACAAATAGAACTGAAGCAAAAACGTGGTGAGCCACTGCGTATGATTTAGTTAAAAACCCACTTAACTCCCCTCCAACATCATTTATGAGAACATTTCATGAGATATTTTTTTTCACATCAGTCCAAGTCTTAGTACAGAAAGTTAAAAAAAATTGTGTCATCTCTTCTACTTCTTGTGGAAGACCAAGAGATAGTGTATTTGTCACCTTGAGAACATATGTTCTATTCTAACTACTGGAGCATCTGGGGAGCTGAACAGGTCCTACACCCTGGGTGCTGACGTGGAAATTTTTCCCTCCCCATTCAGGATGGCTTTTCCCCTTTTATTTTCATTTTAACAGTGTAATTATATATGATATAATTTTCATTGTAAGCTCTCAAATTATTTTTAGAAATAAACTAAGTACAAAAACTTTTGCTTTTAACTGCATAGGTTAGCACATTTTGCTATTCACTCAATAAAAGAAAATTAAAGAAAATTGATTCTGTGAGGAGAAGATGAAGACATTCAAGATGTTTAACTTATAGAAAAGGAAAATAAGTAGTAACATTAATGTGAAATGTAACGGTATAAATATAAAATGTGTATGAATTGGCTGTGGGAAAACGGGCAATAAGAAATCAGATTCAATAAAAAGTAAGAGTTTATATTGATTGTCTACAATATTGTCTTTACAATGAGAGTGCTGAGCTAATATATACAGAAAGAACGAAGATTGGGAGTCAAGGAAAAAAATGCTCTTAGCTCTTTCACGTGCTAGACAACCTGGCAAGTTCTTCACGTTCCTTAGTCTCAGCTTTTCTGTCTGGAAATGATACGGATAGTACCTAACATGAAATGTTATAGAGAAAAATGTTTTAAATAGTATAAGACATATAGAAGAAATTCTCAAAATGTTACTCCCTCTTTTCTTTTATCCCTGAAGATGATATTGAAAAGATTAGGGAAAATAAAGTAATATATTACATATAAAATAATATTGACAAAGGTACAGAAATCAAATAGAATTCACCAATTCAAAGTCATATATTTTATGAGATTTAGCAATTAAAAGCTGATTAAGTCTTGATACAATAGAAAATTAGATGAAAATTAAAGCAGCCTTCTTTTTGTTTGAAACATAATTTCAGTGTGCTGTTTGAATATTCTTAGCATGGTCACCAGTAACATATAACATTTCTTGTTTATTCCAGATGGTAGTAACACTTCTAATAGAGTAATGAATATAACCAAAATAATTTATTAAACAACACTTTAATGAAAAATATCCCTTGATAAATTGGAAGCTAGATAGAAGCATTTGAACTGTGCTTGAGTAACTCACAAATAGCAAATTGGTCTTGATAAAAACAAATTAAGCATGTGGTACGAAAATAATCAGGACACCTGATTTTTATTTATATTCCCTAAAGTGACTCAGCAAATTCTGAATACTTTTTTAATCTGATCTTCAACTCCTCTCAGAAGTAGTAATAATAATAATTATGTTACCAGGCCTGTATGCAGTTTGTTCTTTATATATTTGCATACTGAGACATTAAGTATTAATTCAATTACTTATTCATTTAACAGATATCCATATGCATTTCATATTTTAATCCACATGCTAAAATACAAAAATGATAAAAACATAAAACTAAAAATAACAAATTTTCTTTTTTTAAATGTTTGCTAATGATGTAAACAAGGCATAAAAGCATTATTCATCAATAGAAAAATTGAAATTATACTGACAATACAAACGTAATCTTTCCCAACTAATTAGTTAGAGCTACAGATTAAGTTGTACTGCATGACTTGTGGGCTGCCTAGGCCAGAAACATTTTTTTTCCTCAGTCTTGCCTGAGAGAGGATATCTCCTGACATTTTTTATATCTTGGAGTTTCTCCTTTTAATGCTCTGATTTCAATCTATCCTATCACTCTTCTTTTTTTTTTTTTTTTTTTTTTTTTTTTTTTTTTTTTTTTTTTTTTTTTTTTTTTTTTTTTTTTTTTTTTTTTTTTTTTTTTTTTTTTTTTTTTTTTTTTTTTTTTTTTTTTTTTAGATTTTATTTATTTATCCTCAGAGAGAGGAGAAGGGAGGGAGAAAGAGCAATGTATGGTTGCCTCTCAAAGGGCCCTCATTGGGGACCTGGCCCACAACCCAGGCATGTGCCCTGACTGGGAATGGAACTGGGAGCTTCTGGTTCCCAGCCCGCGCTCAATCCACTGAGCTACACCAGCCGGGCCTATCACTCTTCTCTTTACAACTGAATGAATAAAGGAGGGGCTGGATGTGCTGCCTCCAAAACCATGCCTTCTGATTCTCAACTGGGTACCCCGGCCCTAACCAGACCGGAGTCGCATTTTGGAGTCACTCACTGTGAGAGTGGGGGCGCCACTCTCGCTTTCCCATGCATTGCATGTTGCCTTCAGTACCCATCATTTTTCTCATGTGTGAAACACAGGTTGTTTTTGTTTGTTTGTTATTTTTACTTTAGGATCCAATGAGTTGATGTAATTTTAAAGGCATTTTTTGAACATAGAATACAATACAAATGTACTGTTTTTAACATCATTATCATTGATGTATTAGCTCCACTTTGGGAAAAATAGGCATTTCAATATTCATCTATTTGTTATTCATTCAATTATATACTTAGTTCGGCTTAGATGCCATACACTTGCTATACGCATTACATCAGAACACCAGCCAGCAGAACTGATAGAGTTTTTCCTCTTGTTTATGAAGGGCAAAAAGTTACTTTTCATGGCCAATTTTCCTTTTATTCCTCCCTTCTAGCACTGCTCAGTCACTGTGGTAACTAGTATAATCACAAATGTTCTACAAGTTTTGCTGCCAACATAATGTCCATATTGTGTGCACAGAAAACTCAGCACACAGCTTTTATTTTTCTATTATCTGTTGATGTATAACAAACTTAATGACTTAAAACAACACATATTTAGTATCCCACAATTTTCATGGGTCAAGAACGGAGGCATGGCTTAACTGGGTCCCCTGGTAAGGGTCTCACAGGGCTGCAATCTGTTTGTTGGCTGACTGTTTTCTGTTCTGGAACTTGGGAATCTTCATCCAAGAGCATGTGGTTATTGGCAGAATTCAGTTCCTCCAAGTTGTAGGACTAAGTTGCTCTGTTTCTTGCTGGCTCTCGGCGGGCTCCCACTCTCAACATCTAGAGTCACCCTTCAACTCCTTGCCATGTGGCCCTCTCTCAGACCTTCTGGCCCATGGCTATTTACTTCTTCAAGGCCAGCAGAGACTCTCATGCTAGTCCCTAGGATGGAGTCATATGCTATCCTCATGGTTGTGACTGTCAGGTCACCTTTGTCAGATCTTTCTGATTAGAAACAAGATGCATGTTCTACCTGTGCTCACAAAGACGGAAGTGACTCACCGGGAGTCATGATAGTATATTTCTATTATGTCCAGAAGTACAGAAGGAACACTAACTATTCAGTTTTGAATTAGAATAGTATTTTTCTTCCTGCTTATTGTTTAATAAGTAAAACTGACATTTATTTTGGAAAGCACATTAGAGCTTTATTGAAATGCAAGTTTAAATTATTAAATTTGCCATGACATTCTAGGGTTGCATAGGCGTCTCCTCCAACACAACAATTTTCTTTAGTGCACATAGTAAATGACCCCATGCCCAGTCCTTGCCTGTGATTAATGAGATGAACACCTAAACAAGTCACTGTTAAGGCCATATCTGTAAACTATCCCTATCTTCTAATTTTATAACATCCAATTTTATATCAAAGAATCATTTTGTTTTAGATCCTAAGTACCACTAAATGGAAATAATTGTTTTTATTTAGGTGTAGTTGACAGGTAATATTATATTAGTTTCCGATGTACAACATAATAATTTGATATTTGTACATGTTGGGAAACAATCACCACAGTAAGTCTAATAAACACCCAACACAGTACACAGTTCCAAAATTATTCTTTGTGCTGAAAACTTTTAAGATCTATACTCCTAACAACTTTTTTAAGAAGATTTTATTTCTTTTTAGACAGAGGGGAAGGGAAGGAGAAAGAGAGGAAGAGAAACATCAATGTGTGGTTGTCTCTCACATGCTCCCTACTGGGGACCTGGCCTGCAACCCAGGCATGTGTCCTGATTAGGAATTGAACCAGTGACCCTTTGGTTTGCAGGCCTGCACTCAGTCCACTGAGCCACACCAGCAAGGGCAAGCAACTTTTAAATATACAACACAGTATTATTAATATAGTCACCATGCTGTGTATTACATCTCCATGATTCATTAATTTTGTAACTAGAAGTTTATACTTTATAACCCCCTTACCCATTGTCCACACCCTCAACCCTACCCTTCCACCTCTGACAGTCATAAATCTGTTTTCTGTATCCATGAGCATATTTTTGTTTGTTTTATTTCCTAGGGTTTTTATTAGATTCTTCATTTAGTGAGAAGAGAGAGTATTTGTCTTTCTCTGACTGACTGCTTTCACTTAGCAAAATGCCTTCAACTTTCATTCCTATTGTCACAAATGGCAAGATTACCCTCTTTTATGGGTGAAAAGTATTCCATTGGGTGTATAGACCACAATTTTTCTCTCCATTCATCTGTCAGTAGACTCTTAGGTTGTTTCTGCATCTTGGCTATTATAAGTAGTGCTGTAGTAAATATGGGGATGCATATATTGTTTTGAATTAGTATTTTTATTTTCTTTAGATAAATACCCAGAAGTGGGATTTCTGGGTCAAATGATAATTCTATTTTTAATTTTTTGAGGAAACTCTATACTATTTTTCATAATAGCTGTACCAGTTTACATTCCCACCAACAGTGCACAGGGTTTCCTTTTTTCCTGGTTCTCACCAACATTTATTTCTTGTGATAATAGCTATTCTAACAGGTATGAGGTGGCATCTCAAAGTGTTTTGGTTTGCATTTCCCTAATGATTAGTGATATTGAGCACCTTTTCATATACCTAGTGGCCTTCTACATATCTCCTTCAAAAAATGTATATTCGCATCTCTGCCCATTTTTTAATGATTGTTTCATTTGTGCTACTTAGTTGTATGAATTTCTATGTATTTTTAGATATTAATCCCTTATCAAATATTTTATTTGCAAATACTTCATCCCATTCAATAGGTCGTCTTTTCATTTTGTTGATGGTTTCTTTTGCTGTGCAGAGTTTTTTAGTTTGAAGTAGTTCCACTGTTTATTTTTACTTTTTTACCTTTGCTATCAAATCCAAAATATCATTGCTGAGTCTGAGGTCAGGGATCTGTAGGAAAGGGAAATTCCATGCCCTTTTAGTAAAGTCACTTTATCAGTACATGCGTCATCTGCCATTTGAAAGATGTTCAGCAAGCCAGAATACTAGTGTCTTTTGATGGATCTTTGTGACTTGTCTCCCTTATTTCCCATGCCAATGGCAATTTCAGCCCTATGGCAGGCCAACTTGGACACGTTTCATGCAGTATGGTGTGAATATAAATAGTCTTTTATACATACCTTGAACACCAGGTAACATTTTAATCTTAACGTTATCCACATTACATTAGAAGAGATTAGTATGAACTTTCACTCATGGAGATGAGATAAAATGTTCTCTTCCAGTCTTTCACATACATAGAGGATACGTATTTAAAACTAGAGAAAATGATACTAAGCAGCAATTGGATGGATTAGGAAAACTTTATGGACATTGCTGAGTTTACAATTTGCACGTTCAGGCTTAGGGCTGATTAGATTTGGCATGAATCTGCCATTGCCATTTTGATGTTGCTGGAAACAGTCAAGTATGCATTGCTATTAAGGCAATTGGTGTGCTTAGTTGTGTTTGTGGGAATGTTTTTCTTATAATGAGCAGAAGTTATTAACAATAAAGGACAAATAGTGAAATATTCTTTATCTGAATGTTCAGGTATTAATGAATTAAGGTAGCATTTGGAAGGAGACAAAGGGGATGTTACTGTGATTTTAAATCTATTTGGTTTATTTTCCTAAACATTTATGTAGATAATTTATAACATAAAAATTAGTAGGTAAAAGAATATGAAAATAAACCTTCCCGCCTTACCCAGGAGTATAATTAACATGTAAACTATAAAAATAGATTTAATTGAACTACCCTTCAGGGACTTTTGCATTAGCCTTCGTACTTCATTAGCATTAATATTTGTAATGATAACCTTTTCTGATGATAATCTGATATCTTCTTCTTTAGGCCAATTAATGACATGACTAAACTATACAATATATCCTCATTTTGTGATTACCTTTTTGTGAACAATAAGCTATTGATTTAAAGAAAACTATCATAAAATTGTATGTTCACTCTTACACATTTTGCTTTTCTTGATGCTTAGATTTGAAATATGATAGTGTTGAAATGAAATAACTATTTTAATTTTGTACAAACTTAATGCTCTAATTATAACATCATAAAGTTTTCATATAATTCTCATCATCAAAATAAAAACTTTGTAATATTTAAAAATATCACAGCTTTTCATGTAACAT